>CM076583.1:789801943-790133043 GCA_034641835.2 Pinus albicaulis
TCAAAATGCAACAAGATGATGGAGCTTAGTGAAATGAAGTTGCCTTCACTAAGTGGGCCCGCAGGCTATTTTTGGCGCAAAGTCTATTTTTAGACTATGTCTATTTTTAGACATATGGAGCATGGTATAGGAGTTGCAGTATGCTATTCTTGCATGATTGGTCGAGTTGGTAAAAATATACGGGCCTCTATTTTTAGACATACAGGTCGAAGTCTATTTTTAGATTGCCTGTCTAAAAATAGGTCAGTCAAATATTATTAGCCCTTAATAATATTTGGACTCTAAAATTCAGTTTATTCTCTTACAACACTTCAGTTGGAGCTACGGATGTGGCCCATGCATCTGATAGAAGGAATTACGCTATTCCTTGGGGTTTGGTGAGCTCATGCATGGTTGACTTCAGTTAGGACTTCAGTGGCAGAGTTTGGTGGAGTTGATGAGACAGTTGGTGGAGTTATGTTCGGTTTAACTTAGTTGAACTAGTTGTGTTTAGTTTAACTGGCTAATACACTAGTAATGAGTGGAGTGAATTAAATATTATTTAATTCACTAATTATTAACTCATTATTCAACTCAAGAACACATCAGTTCACTACAGTGCATGGACAGTTCAGTGGAGACCAGTAGAAGAGGTAGATGAAAGGGTGAGTTTGCTATTAGTTGCGACAGTAGTTGTGCATGAGATTTGCACAAGCATTGGAGGAGATTGCCAATGATGATTGCACAGTTGGAGCCAGTGAGATTCGAACTTGGATCTCTCATTACACCAGCCTTGATTGCGCAATAGAGGCAGGCAATTAGTGGATGAGTTTTGAACCTGTGACTTGTTCAAAACCAAGCTAGTTTGTGTGTAACTTTTGGAGACAATACTGAGTACTTGTGAGGAGTATTGTACTGAGATTGTTACATGTTTCTCTTCTATTATAATATACAAATAGCTGAGGGTTTTCAGCTATAAGCTTTCCCCATTACATATTGTGTTTATGTGCGCATGCAACTGTTTCTATTTCCACAAATTGATGATTGATTGTAGAAGAGGTTATGTGTTATACATGAATTCGAATTAATGTATGATCAGGATAATCTCAGTGGATAAATCTTCATTATTTAGCAAATTTCGACATGGTATCGAAGCGAATTGATCATCGGGATCTATTGCAGTGATTACAATATTATTTTGGTAGACAGAGTCTGTAACGGGCCAGGTAGCCTTTGGATCATCCTTTCTCTGAAAGGTGATATATCCAGTAAATGCCCATACAGTCGATCTCTGTGCTAGAAATAATTTTTTCTCACAGATCCAGAAGCAGTTGAGTTTTTGAGTTTGGAATTCGAATTTTGCAGTAGTTTGTTTTCTTGGTGCCGGAGTTGAAAATGTCTTTCAACGGTTTGTGACTCGAATATGCTCTTGAAGGTAGTTCGAATTATGTTGCATGGAAGGATCGCATGGAGGCAGTATTAGAAGATAATGGACTGAAGGAGTTTGTAGATACGGATGTCCAAAAGCCCACTGATCCTGCTGAAGTCGAGGCTTGGAAAAAGAAGATGGCGAAATGTCGAAGGATTCTGTTGGAGGGCGTAAAGGATCACATTGTATCCAGCCTGCATGGAAAAGCTTCTCCATATTTGATGTGGAAAGCGTTGACAGTTCTATTCCAGAGTAAGAGCGACCAAAGGAAGCTAGCGCTCAAGGATAAGCTCAGAAAAATTAAGATGGAGAAAGGCGACAGTATCGCCAAGTACCTCACGAAGTTCGCTCAATGCAGAGATGAGCTGGGAAGTGTGGGGGTGACTGTCGAAGAAGAGGATATGGTAGACCTGGCTCTCTTGGTCTTCTGAAAAGTTGGCATGCATATCAAGATAGTGTCAATGGTCGGGAGAAGTTGCCGGGATGGGAGCGACTTTGGGCGGATCTCATGCAAGAGGAGATAAGGAGGACTACCGGGGACGGATCTTCATCAAAGGTATCTGATGAAGAAAATTGCGCTTTGGCTGCCAAAGCAAAGAAGGGGAAGAGCAAGAAAGCTTCTCAGTCTGGTGCGAAAGGCAAGAAGAAAGACATGTCCAAGGTGAAGTGTTTTCACTGTCACCAGCACGGACACTATGCCGCAAATTGTCCGCAGAAGAAGAAAAATAAGAAGGTTGCTGGATCTGCAGCGGGAGAGGCATTGGCTTCTCAATTCGAACTGGATTTTTCACTGATCTCATGCTTGGTTTCAAGTGTGGTGGGATCAGTTTGGTTCTTGGACAGTGGTGCATCATTTCACATGACCAGAGATCGAGATCTGTTTTCAGATCTGGAGGAAAAAGATCTTGGAGTGCACATCGAGATGGGCGATGATGGTAGATACAGTGCGACTGGTATCGGTACCATTTCCTTTGAGAGGGAGTCTGGTAAACCCTTTGTATTGAAGGAAGTTTTGCATGTTCCAGGATTGATGAAGAATCTGATCTCTGTGGCGATGTTGGAAGACAAGGGGTATGATGTGGTCTTCAGCGAAGGAAAAGCTTTCTTGCGCAGTAAGACAACTGGAGAGACCCGGAAGATAGGGGTTCGAGTCAAGAACCTTTATCAGTTGCAAGTAGATGGCTGCGCAGCAATGGCATGCAAGGCGGGAGAAGTGGTGAGCTGGGATGATGAGGGCGAACTGTGGCATAGGAGATTGGGCCACCTTCACCATGGAGCTTTGAAGATACTGCAACAGATTTCTACTGGGCTTCCTAAGGGCACTCTTGTGCAGTCAGATCAGTGCAAGGGGTGTACCTTGGGGAAGTATGTGAAAGCCACCTTTCACGAGAAGGATAGTTGCGTCACGACGATCCTTGAGAGAGTTCACACAGACGTGTGTGGTCCTTTCTCTGTAGCTTCGACAGCAAAGCACAAGTACTATGTGATCTTTGTTGATGATTTCTCTCGGAAGTGCTGGATCTTCTTCATGCAGAAGAAGAGCGAGACATTTTCAAAGTTCTGTGAATTCAAGGCGTTGGTTGAGAAGGAATATGGGAAGCATGTGAAGGCTCTCAGGAGCGACAATGGTGGTGAATTCATCTCTACTGAATTCAAAGACTTTTGCAGCGCAGAAGGGATTCGGAGAGAGCTCATCGCACCCCATAACCCACAGCAGAACGGGGTGGCTGAGCGGAAGAACAGAACAATCGTGGGTGCTACACGGGCGATGTTGCATGATCAGGGCCTACCCCTTCACTTGTGGGCTGAGGCATGCAATACAGCAGTGTATGTGCAGAACCGTTGTCCTCACAAGGTTCTTGGCATGAGTACACCAGAGGAGGCTTATTCTGGCAAGAGGCCTGATATTTCCCATTTGCGGATTTTCGGATCTCCTGTCCACATGCATGTGACGAAGGATGCAAGAAGGAAGCTGGATCCAACTGCTGAAGTTGGAATATTTGTGGGGTACACTGATACACCTCACAACTATCGGGTGTATGTGCCAGACAGTCGCAAGACTGTTGTGCGACGGGATGTAAAATTTCAGGAGGAGAAAGCCATGCAGTGTTCGCTTGAGAGGGAGCTACACTTGCATGCAGATGAGGAGCTGTTAGTTCCTAAGGAGGAGCTTCTGGATGTGGATCAGCCACAAGAGGAAGTTCAGGAGGTGGAAGAAACCACCCATGTAGCACCAACCATCAGAGGGCGCAAGCGCACTACAGAAGCTGAGCGACTGGCTCGAGATGCAGAGAAGGTTGTAGGACCACCTACAACACAGCGCAGACAGAGACAATCACCGGATCGGTACACTGGATACATGGCTCTTATGAGTCAATGTGTCATGACGGAGCCATCCTCTTTTGAGGAAGCTGTGGAGGAACCCGCATGGGTAGATGCCATGATCGAAGAATATGATTCGATCGTCAGAAACAGTGCATGGGAGATTGTCCCAAGACCGGAGGGGAAATCAATGGTGGGTTCGCGATGGATCTACAAAGTGAAGCAGGCGGTTGACGGGAGTGTGGAGAAGTACAAGGCGAGATTTGTCGCCCGTGGCTTTTCACAGATCGAGGGGATCGATTATGAGGAGACCTTTGCACCTGTCGCAAGGTACTCTTCCATACGGACGATCCTTGCTCTCTCAGCGCAGATGGGGTGGCACATTCATCAGATGGATGTGAACACTGCGTTCCTCAATGGAGTCATTGAGGAGGAGGTGTACATAGAGCAGCCTGAAGGTTTCGAGATCTTCAGCAGTGAGTCGCATGTGTGCCGACTCAAGAGAGCATTGTACGGGCTGAAGCAAGCACCTCGTGCTTGGTACACTCGGATAGACAGCTACTTCACCGGGCTTGGATTCTCCAAGAGTGAGGCGGATCTAAACCTGTACCAGATTGTGGTGGAGGGGAAGCTGTTGATCATCGTACTGTATGTAGATGATCTGATTTTGACTGGCGACGAGCAGTTGATACTTTCATGCAAGAAGGATCTTGCACGAGAGTTTGAGATGAAGGACCTGGGCATCCTTCATTATTTCCTGGGATTGGAGATTTGGTAGCGCAGTGGAGGACTGTTTGTTTCTCAGGGCAAGTATGCCCGGGAGATTCTGGAGAGGTTCAACATGCAAGGCTGCAAGCCTGTTGACACTCCTCTTCCTGGTGGTTGGATGAAGGAGGATGCTACTTCAGCGGAGGTAGTGGATGCCACTGTCTATCGACAGTTGGTGGGGTCGCTTATGTATCTGGTCAATACATGACCCGATATATGCTATGCAGTTAACCGGCTTTCGCAAGCTATGGTTAAGCCTACCAAGCTCTTTTGGAAGGCAGGCAAGCATGTATTGCGCTATATCAGAGGCACATCGGGATATGGTCTATGGTACAGACAGGAGGATGGAGCGAAGCTTTATGGCTTCACTGATGCAGATTGGGCAGGGAGTCCAACGGACCGGAAGAGCACTTCTGGAGGAGTTTTCAGCATTGGGTCGACAACAGTTTCCTGGTACAGCAGGAAGCAGAGATCCGTGGCACTCAGTTCAGCAGAGGCCGAGTACATGGCAGCCAGCTTGGCTGCATGCGAGGCTATTTGGATGAGGAAGATCCTCGTCGGATTGTTCGAGTCGCACTTGGAGCCTACTGTGATTTATTGTGATAACCAGAGTTGCATTAAAATCTCGGCTAATCCAGTATTTCATGATATATCCAAACACATCGACATCAGGTACCATCATATCAGAGATTGTGTGCAGCGGAGAATCATGTTACTTTCATATATTCCCACGGAGGATCAGGATGCTGATATCTTGACGAAGGCGCTCACCAGGAGAAAATTCGAATACCACAGAGGCAGGATAGGGGTTGTAGATAATCCATATCTTGTTGAGAGGGAGTGTTGAAAATGCAACAAGATGATGGAGCTTAGTGAAATGAAGTCACCTTCACTAAGTGGGCCCGCAGGCTATTTTTGGCGTAAAGTCTATTTTTAGACTATGTCTATTTTTAGACATATGGAGCATGGTCTAGGAGTTGCAGTATGCTATTATTGGATGATTGGTTGAGTTGGTAAAAATATATGGACCTCTATTTTTAGACATACAGGTCGAAGTCTATTTTTAGACTGCCTGTCTAAAAATAGGTCAGTCAAATATTATTAGCCCTTAATAATATTTGGACTCTAAACTTCAGTTTATTCTCTTACAGCACTTCAGTTGGAGCTACGGATGTGGCCCATGCATATGACAGAATGAATTATGCTATTCCTTGGGGTTTGGTGAGCTCATGCATGGTTGACTTTAGTTAGGACTTCAGTGGCATAGTTTGGTGGAGTTGATGAGACAGTTGGTGGAGTTGTGTTCGGTTTAACTTAGTTGAACTAGTTGTGATTAGTTTAACTAGCTAATCAACTAGTAATGAGTGGAGTGAATTAAATATTATTTAATTCACTAATTATTAACTCATTATTCAACTCAAGAACACTTCAGTTCACTACAGTGCATGGACAGTTCAGTGGAGACCAGTGGAAGAGGTAGATGAAAGGGTGAGTTTGCTATTAGTTGCGACAGCAGTTGTGCATGAGATTTGCACAAGCATTGGAGGATATTGCCAATGATGATTGCGCAGTTGAAGCCAAGGAGATTCGAACTTAGATCTCTCATTGAACCAACTTGGATTGCGCAATAGAGGCAGGCAATTAGTGGATGAGTTTTGAACCTGTGACTTGTTCAAAACTGAGCTAGTTTGTTTGTAACTTTTGGAGACAGTACTGAGTACTTGTGAGGAGTATTGTACTGATATTGTTACATGTTTCTCTTCTATTATAATATAAAAATAGCTGGGGGTTTTCAGCTATAAGCTTTCCCCATTACATATTGTGTTTATGTGCGCATGCGACTGTTTCTATTTCCGCAAATTGATGATTGATTGTAGAAGAGGTTATGTGTTATACATGAATTCGAATTAATGTGTGATCAGGATAATCTCAGTGGATAAATCTTCATTATTCAACAAATTTCGACATAATCCTATTAAGGCTATGGATAACCACTATTGAAGAAAATATTGATCGTATATCAAATAACATGACACTCTCTTACGGGACTTCCACCAAGCATCTTACCTTATATCCCCTCGCTAAGCCCAAAATAAATCTTGAAACTCCATTTTGGGTAGATGGAGAGGAAATTAATGGGAATTAGTTAATCATCAAGTACTTACTGTAGACCAACATATTGCTCGCAAAGAAAAAAAATTAGGGAAGAAATTGGTGATTTTATAGCCTCCTCCTTCTTGTCCAACTCACACATTCTCACCCACATCATGGACCCTAGATCGTGGGCTTCTCTTCTCACAATAGATGTATCATATGTAGAACATGAGTCCTCTTCCAAAGAATAACGTTGATCAACTTCAAACACCATATAAATTGGCCCCAATAAATCTTTGGATATTAATCAAGGGCTAACATAACACCATAAGAAATGACCAATTAAGGTTTTACAAAAGAATATTGATTCTTTTACCTAGGATTACACTGAAATTTAGGGATACATCCTGATTTGTGCACTCTCCACATCTATAGTGAATACTCTAGAGCCATTCGTCAACCTCGACAACTAATGAATCTTTCTTTGTTGGAAATAGGCGAAGAAGAGCTCCATAAATTGCTTTCAACTAATATCATTTACTCCATTTTGGATAACCAATGGGTCTTCCTTCTTGTCATTTTTCCTAAAAAAAATGGAAAGTGGAGGATTTTTATTTATTATAGATAAATCAATAAAGCCACTCACAAAGGCCACTTCCCACTACCATTCATCAACCAAGTATTGGAAACATTGGTAAGAAATAAGTACTTTTGTTTCCTTGATAGGTTTAATGGATACAACTAGATTCAAATTGCTTTGGAGGACACAGATAAAACCACATTTACTTGTCCTTAAGAGAAAATTTTTCTATCATGTTGTGTGATTTGGACTTTGCAACCCTCCTACAAATTTCCAACAAGCCATGATTGAATATTTTCCAATATAATTCATGATTGTGTGGATATTTACATGGATGAAAATACAACCTATTGAAAATAATTTGACGTGGGATTAGTTAATCTAGAAAAACTATTAATAAGGTGTAAGGAGTCTCATGCATCCCTCAGTAATGAGAAGAGTTTAATGATGTTAAATGAGTACATTGTGCTAGGGACTCATATTTCTTCAAAGAAGGGAAAATTTTAAGGATGGAAATTTATCTTAAAGTTTAGAAACCTTGGCAAATCCCACTAGTCCATAATATGCAATCTGTAAAATGTTTGGAGATATATTTTTAAAAATATTGAAATTTCTAACAATTTTATAGTCTCTATATAATTTTTTGGCGATTTTTAGGGTAAAATAATTTCATACTATAAAATTTGGACGAATCAATTTTAGAAAAAATGGAAATTAACGATTTTGTTTTTTGAAAAAGTATAGAAAATTAGCCCACCTGCGAATAGTAGCCCCTAAAATTTCCCCTGCTTCAAAGGGCATCAAAGTGGATCCAACAAAAATAAAGGTAATATTAAAATTTCCTATTGCACAGACTCGGAAAGAGGTATGAATATTTCTTGGACATGTTGGTTTTTATCAATGTTTCATTGAAGATTTCTCGCAAATATGTAATATTCCTAAAGTAGCATGTAGCTAATTGGAATATTAATTTTTCTCCAAACACATAGTTAGATGAATAAATGGGTAGGGATACCCATAAATATTTTTAGCAGCAATAAAATCCCTCTTAATGGGGAGAGGGATCATATTCATAGCTGGATAAAACACCTTCATGTGTGAACAAAGGCTAATGCATGTGGATAAGGTCAAGTTTGACCAAATCAACAAAGCTAGTATGGAGGAAGTGGAACATTAATGAAGATAACCCAGTGGGAATATGGATCAATTTAGATAGTTAGAATAAAGCCACCTTGAGTGTGGAAAAAGACATTGCATGAAGATCCAGTCAAGGTTGACCAAATCCAACAACGTTGTTATGGAGGAGTGGCATTGATGATGGGACAACACAGTTTTGGAGGGAGATTCATTGCATGAAGATGGAAACCCTAATGAGTGGGACCCAAGGTGAGAAGGCTCACATTTTTTATAAGGAAGAGGATGGCAGCCATATGGGGTTAGATTATGATTATGATTTTATGATATATGGTCTATTTAGACATATTTCTTTCTCTTGATGTTTAGATGAGATTGTATGATGTTTAGCATAGGGTGTTCCTGATCGGGAATCCCACCTCTTCCATTGAGTAGCTCTTGGAGGAGTCTTGCACCATATTGTCCACTATTAGGATTAATTCCAAGCTTCATATTCCTTTGATAGCGTAGATCCTATTGAGGGTTTTTTTATTTCAGTAAGCTGCAGCAAGTGGAGACTAGATCTTTAGATCTAGGCCATTTCAGTGCTCATTTTCAGTGGATGAGGTTTCTACTCCATTGGGAGGACAATTTTGGAGGCATTGAGCTTAATTTTCATATCTTGGTTGCAGTCCAACTGTATTTTGATCCCTACAATGCAGAAGAGATCTAGATTCGTGTAATTTCTGAAGGAGTAGTTGCAGGGTGATTCAGTGCACCATTTGGAGAGCTGATTTTCTGAGTGTTGGTGATCTGCCCTTCACTTTGGAGATCTATTGGAGGAGGCTATTATTTTTCATATATCAGATCAGCAACACTTTCTAGATTTGTAATTTTCAGTAGATCTTCAGTCTTATATCTCAGATCTACACTTTATACATGGTTTTTTGTTGAAAACCCCAAGGGTGTTTATTAGACATGGATCTGATATAGATCTAACTTTTTATGCACATAGTAGCTCTATATCTGATGTACAACTTATTTTTGTTACAGGAGTAATAAAATAACGCTCTCATGGTATTTCCAGTTTTATTCATGGTTGCAACCCCTATTTTTGCATTATTTTTGAGCAATAATGGCTTGGGAGGTTTGTTTAACTATGCTACCATGATTTGTTTCAGATCTCCTTTTGTATATGGATGTTATAATGTATGAATGAATGGATCCATGGGATAAATTTAATTATTATTGCATACATTTCTAAAAAATGCGTTTTTAATGCATGTATTGCTAATTTTTCCCATTTGGGAATATTACAGTGGTATCAGAGCATCATCTTGGCTCAGCCTGTGAGCTTTCAGCCAATATGCTATAAGAAGAAGAAGAGAAGGAGAAAGAGATCATAATGATGGGAGGAATGAGTTTCAACTCATCTCTTTTAAGATCTAAGAAGGACCTCACCAAGGAGGTCAAGTTGTTAGTCATCAGTATTTTTCACCTGTTATTGATGACTATTTTCCTTAGCTGATTTTTCTAGAAACTGATCTCCAAACTGTCCAATCTGTCATCTAGAAAACACCCCCAAAATTTTTTTTCCTCCTACCCCTTCGGATAAGCCTATGATGAGAAAAAACCTATTTGTCAAGACCTATCTGGTTTCAACAAAATAACCTTGTCCATAGCTGTCATAGTTGAAAGATTATCTGCTATCATTTACCCTTATTCCTCAAGCCATTCATTATCCAACTATTGACAAAAGTGTCTACAACCCTATCCCTGGTTATCTATCATTTGAAGATCTAATCATACCAAAGAAAGCACTCGAAACATGTCAAGATCGCCCCTAAGTTAGATAGTGGTGTTGTAGGAAATCCTTTCCTTGGAAAAAACATCTAGAGCCAAAAGCCTCTGTTTAGCACCAGTCAGCCCTGAATTACTTCCTAATCTGCAAAAACAAGTCTTGACCCATCCATATATCACACACCACTAAGAGGTTACTATGTCTCATAACAGAATAAATTCACAAAGATTCATATCTGGAAAAGATAGGGTTGTTCAATATTTGATGAAGTATGCTTCACTCAGGCGCAGTCTCCTTGAAACACCAAAAGAGCACTCCAAGGTTCAAAGTCATTTGTTTTTACATCTCTGCACGGTGTGATTGCAATAATGATCAATGTGAAAAAGAGCAAAGGAACAAGTTTAAAAGGGTCCTTCATGCTAAATTAGCTTTCCCTCAGTAAAATAAGTGAAATATAGCAGGTAAAGGGCAACCAATATGTGTGGTTTGAAAGCTAAAGTTGCCTAAAGAACAGAGAAAAACCTCCAAGTCATATGGATCCAAAAGGTTGATGTTATGCTGATCAGCAGTGTTCTCAACATCTCCTCCAAAAATAAATTTCAACCTACCTCTGCAAACACAATCAAGGGAGGTCAGTCAACTAGGTCTAGTAAGAAAATACTCTACATATACAAGTCAGATGGTTTCTATTCTAGAAATTCATAGGGATATTTTACACAATACATATCTCAGAACATATCTCACAAAGAAAATTGTTGCCTATTTGACATGATACCAAGCAGAGACATATGATTTACAGAAATGTGATATAGTTTTGAAATAGATGAAATGACATATCCACAGTCAGAACCTCCTCCAGTAAAAGAGTAGATGGTTGAAAACACAATGATAACCTCCTTCATAAAAAAGTAGATGGTTAGAAGATATCATGGAAAAGCCTACTCCAATCAAGAGCAGATGGTTGGGAGCATAATAGAACCTCCTTCATTTAAAAGTAGAGGGTTAAGATGTTTTAAGTGAATTCAAAAATTATAGGCCACCTCCTTCCCAGGAATGAAACAAAAGATGCATCAGCAGTGTTTCCAGTGGTGTTTGAGTGATTTCTCTGTTTGAAAGACAAGGGTTAAATTCAGTGGAGCAAATAAAAATTTATAGTTTGAAGGCCTGTGTTTCATCATCAATAAAGAAGTAACATCATGGTGTCAAAAGGCCTTCATAGTTCTGTTTATAAAGGCCTCCTTCAAAATGTAATATAAGGGTGAAACTTGGGCTAAGAACAACCTCATCTAAATGACCAGGAAGGTAGAGCTAGCTGGGTTTGACAGTATTTTCTGCAACTGAAAACAAAGAGACAGTGTGAGTGAAAAAGGTTATTACACAGTGCTCCAGGTTTTAAGACAGCCTTTGAAGATATAAAACACATCTCAGTGCTAAAGAAAACTTTGATATGAATAAAAACAAACACTTTTGTGTTTATATAATCTTGAGAAGTTACATTAGTTGTTTTTAAAAAGTCATCTCCTTGATAAATAGCAGTGGGTCCAGTCTCGGTCTAAAAAGACCTTCTTACTTCAAAAAATGAGTATATAGGTTTTCAAGGCTGCAGTGATTGACATTTCTATAAAAAACCTCTTCAAAAAGGCATAAAACTACTCTAAGAGGCTGCAAAAGCACAAGAGCTTTTTCCATTTTTAGCAAGGAGGAAAAGGCCTTTTAAAAGCCCTCACCAAGTTTAAAGATTCAAAGAAACGTTCGTTATCATCCTCACCGAAGAAAAGAAGCAATTTTCGGGTGATTTTGAAGAATTTGGGCTTAAAAGTTCTACGCGGTGCACCTGTGGGTGTCCGACCAAAGAGATTACACAAAGGCGTAGCGTGCATGTAGCCTCACGCGGCACGCCTGTGCCAACAGTCACTGGGCACCCGAGGCCGACCCGACAGACCTCTGCGCGGTGCGTTCTGCGTTCAACGCCCGCCCATCCATATGTTTTGAACGAGCTTCCTTGTACGTTTCTCCAATGCTCAAAGGTCCTCAAAAAACGCATTTTTTAAGGTTTTTCTGTCTCTTATCCAAGTTGTGAGTTCGAGAATGGTTTTTTGCTATGATTTCAAAGATGAACAATGGTTAAAGAAGGGGTTAAATATGTCAGCTTTAAAGGTATTTTTGTGCTTTAAAAATAGCAAAGGATGCGTGCAGTCTCCATAAACACAAGACAGAGTTTGTAGGAGGTCTCATAACCAGTTTGGAGGAGTCTTTTAAACAGTATTTTTTGAGCACATTTTGCTTCAAATAGCCACAAAAATCATCGATTTCCACAGAACAGTGCTTGCCAAATAAGGTAGTAGTTGTAAGGGACAATGTTACCAGTTTTAAAGAATTTGTGTCAACCTATTAAAAATAGTGTTTTGAAGGGGAAGAAACTTTGTGTCAAACATCAAAAGAAACCTGCCTCCAAAATCCACTAAAATACCTTGTAAAAAACCTCATTACTCAAACACAAATGCTGAAGGGGTGAAATGGTTTTCATTCAACTCATACTTATTTGATGAACTCAAAGAAAACTAGTGACCATTTAAGGGGAGGCAGAGTTTGTTGAAAGGCCTATTACTCAGTAAAAAGAAGACTGTCTTTTGTTCTAAAGAAACAATAACATCAAGGAGGGTAGTTTATTCAAAAGCAGAACACAGTGTTTTTCTAAAGGGCATAGTCTATGTTTTAAATCAGCTCCTTAAGACAGTCATTTCAAGGGAACCTCTTTCTTGCTTCAAGTAACTACAGAAAACAATGATCTGAGGGAGAGGAGTTCATATTGTCAAGGTAAAAGAGAGTTGATTTTGTTTAAACAAAATTGTTGGCTAACTAAGGACAGATTTAGTTTTTCAAAAGGTAAAAGGTATTGGTTGGAGATTTATCTCAGTGATCACTTAGATAGTTTGCCTTGGAGAATCAGTCAAGGATCTCAGAAGCAAAATGCCTCTTAAGCCAGATAATAGAAGTGGTCCTCACAAAAGGTATGATCCTTTTTCAACTCAGGAAGTGAATACATCTCCTTCAGTGCTCTTTAACTTTCATGAAGTAGGATGTTTGGAATTTTGTCAAAAGGTTCAAGAGGTGAAACGTCATCTTCATTTGACACATTTATTTTCTTTAAGACTACAAGGAAAGCATGTTCATCTAGCAGGTTTAGACTTCAAGCTCTCTCCTAGAGCTATCTCCAGAGCTACAAAAATTCCATATATCAGAGAAAAATTGTTTAAGCAAACCCACCTAGATTCAAATCAATACAAACCCTTCTTGAAACCAGAAAATCGGGATGCATGCCCAGCTATTTTTTCTTTTTCCTACTTGTTGACCAGCTATGCTCCTCTCATGAAAATAATCATGAAGTATTTCACATGCGAAGGGAGGTTTTCCCGAGTTTATGCTTATCATATCAGGCTACTCATGCACTTCACAAGAACTCAATTGCTAAACCTACCTTTTTTCCTTTATAGAAGCATTGACAAGATGGCTTCTACTATTCAAAAGATGCCTTCCTCTCAACAGCAAGCTTGTCTATTTCATCATTCCCTTATCAAGATCGTCATCCTCCATCAACTTGAGAAAAAGGGAGTTTCTTGGGACTCTTTCATTTCACATTCTGATTTCGCCACTGCTTCTTCATCTCATGTGCCTCCTTCACCATCCACTCATCATGTTTCTCCTTCTTCTAGTAAATCCACTCCTAAGAAACAAAAATATCCTATAATTGAATGTGAGAAGGGGAAAAACAGTGAAGAAGAGAAAAGTGAGAGGAGGCAAACAAGTGATGAGGAAGGACAAAATGAAGAATCCAAGCATGAAAGTGAGCATAAAGAGGAAAATGATGAAGAGCTGGAACAAATTGATGCAGAGCAAAACAGTCAGAAAGAGGAAGCTGTTGGCAGCCCACACAGCAGTGAGCATGATGGTAGTGAGGCACAAAATAGTAAGGATATAGAGCCTGACAATCATAAAGAAAGCAGGGACAGAAGTGAACAAGGCAGCCCTCAAGGAAACATACAAGATGACAGTCAACACACTTATGAGGAGGGTCAAGGAAATCCTCAAAGGGACACTTATGATGAAAAACAAGAAAGCCCTCCAGCCAGCAAAGACGATGAAAATCAAATCCCAATCAGTGAGCATTCTAAAGAGGGCAGCATAGAGCAAAAAGGCCAAATCAGTTACCATGAGCATATTAGTGATAAATACCAACAAAGAAGTCTTAAAAAGGAGGAAACAATGACAAAGATGATGATGGGAGCAATAGGGTTAAATATCAAATAGAGCATGTGCTAGTTTCCTCTCCTAGGCAAGGGGCCATGCTTTCTTCTCCAAAGGTAACAAAGCCCCAAACATCAAGAAAGAAAGTGGCTCAATTTGTAACTCCTAATGTCACTAGAGCACTCCGAAGCAAATGCAAGTTTCTCAAGCAACCCATTGTTGAATTACCAAAGAAGAGGAGAACCAAGAAGTCCACCCAAGGCAAGGTAAAAGAGAAGGAGGAGAGTAGCCATGAGAAAGAAAGGGAGTGTGATATAATTCAGATAAACAGTGATGACAGTGACAATGATGCTAGAATCCTTGAGGCCCTCTTGTGAAATAGAGAAGATCAAATTCATGATCTACAAGCCAATCTAGAAATCTCAAAAGACTTCATCCATGTGCTACAGATGCAAAACGAGCAAATGAGTGGTCAAATGGCGGTATTTGAGGCTCGAGGTTTCAAATATCAAAGGGAGGCCTCCAAAGCACAAACCAAGCTTGATGAGCTTATGGGTGAATTCAATGACATTGAAGAAGAAGAACAGCCAAAGAGGAAGAGGCCTAGGACTATGGGACTTAAAAGAGCTTTGGAGAAACAGAAAGAAGAAGAGGCAACCCTTTTTCGATCTTTTCCTCTTACTTCTTTACTCACCCAAGAAATAGAAACTAATAGAGAAGCATGGCTTGAAAGTGCAAATAAACACTTGGAGGATAAGTTGGAAAGAGCTAATAGAGACTTAAGACTTCAAAAGAAAATGACCGGGGACTACAAAAAGCTAAATCAATTTGCTTGAAGGAAATTGAAGGTTACACAAGAAAAGCTCAAGTTGGCCTGAAAGAGGTGCCCGATAGAAAAAGTGGGAAAAGACACATCAAAGCTTGAAATTTTGGCCTCCGCTTCTCTACATGCTTCTGAAAACCCATGAGGGTTATGCTTGCCAAAATTGGGCATAATTCGACAAGTTTTTGTTTTTTGACATTTTTGCGCTTATTTGCAGAAAATCATGGGCATCGCCATTTTCGTTTGAAGCACCCTCAGAGGTTGAAAGTGGTATCATTGGATGCATTAAATTCAGGGGCATATACTCAGCAAATTCCAGATCAATTGAAGATGTTTTGGTCCCCGAAAGAGGCGAAAAATAGTCACTTTTTCAACACTCTGCCTCGCATATCAGCAAGGGCTAATTTCTAGGTTTTTTCACACAGATCAGTTTTTCATAGGCTTCTAGTGATCAGTTTGGGGAAAAAAAGTATTTTCAAAAACTATACATCTAGGGCTTTCCAACAAGCTATCACAGGCCTTGTTTCGACATCAGGAGGTCCTTCAAAAGTTGCCCACAAGACAGGGAATTTTCTGTTGCTATATTTCTGAAGCATTTTTGTGAAAAATGCAGTTTTCTGAAGTGGCTTTTCCAAATGTGCGTTTAGCCTTTTTTGGCCATTTTCATTTGGGAAAAGTCAATTTAATTTATTTTTTTGGCATTTTTAAGATATTTTTATAGATATTTTGTGCCTTGGGCTTTGCAAAGCCTCAACGACAAAATCATATATTTGTGATGGGCCAATGAGCTTGCTAGTTGCACTAGGAGGTTCTCTTTCACTTTGGCCTATATATTCCAAGAGATTTCATTGTAAATGAGGCTGAACTTGATGATATAGAGCAACACATGATACTACAAAATTTGAAGAAACAATTTGTCTCATGATGTGGATGATTTCTTGTTTGTCTCAGATGGTGGAAGAGGACTGTTTTTTGGATTCCTTGGCTTGGTAAATGGTATAGTTTTCCTACCTTTATGTTTTCTTTAGTTTATCATAAATGTTTCCATGTTTCTTGCTTGCTGTAGGTCAGTAAAGAATAGATTTGAGACATGCCCATGGAGGCAGCTCAAGTTTCCTGACTTTGTTACAGCTTCTATGTTTTTCTTCCTTCTTAGTCATATCAAAGAATTCTTAACTGCTCTTTGATTACTGAAGAAATTGTTGCTTGTTTCATTTATGGTTGTTATCCATGCAAAGTATGATTCATGGTACACCCTGCTTACTCATGGCTAGTCAAATCTCCATCTCTAAAAACTCTCTTTGAATTATTGATTGTCTTAGTTTGAACCAAAGAGGTCTTGTTTCGATCTTGCCCTTTGCCTAAAAACTTTGCATTCTATTTTTCAAAGTTCCCAATAACTCAAAATATGATTTTTAGGAGTTCCCTCTTCGTAAATAGAGTTTTTTTTCCATCTTATTTGTTTTCCCAAAAACCTGAAGGTGATTTCCCAAAGTTGGAGGGTCTTATAATTCCATGCATCACTGGAATGTTAATTTTATGCATTTATTAGTTTAAGTTTCATTCATAGAGACAAATGGTTAGCCCTCACTTATGAATGCTTGCTGATTAACTATTCATGTTTAAAAACTCTTTGTATTTCACAAACTTAGTGTCCATCCCATTTCATTCCACCTAAAATAATCCATTTTACCTCGACCAAATTGGCCCTGCAATATACCTTCTCTACCCTTTGAGGCAGCCTCGACCTTATCGACCCCATAGCCCAGTTGATCTGATATCTTGTTATCCATTTATATTTTGATCAGTTCTTCCCTTAAAATCCTAAAACAAACCAAAACACACTTAACAACTAGCCTAAAATCAGAATCATAGAAAGAAAACAAATTTATATCCTTTGCACAAATAGAGAGAGCCCTCTTTGAGTCCAGGAAGGCTAAGTCCTTGGGCTCCAAAGTTGGTTTGATGTTACCCTGTCATTTGGCTTGCCAATCTGCCAAATCACGGGACCCTAACATAATGGCGATCATGGTGGGACTCTGAGTGATAAACAAACTTAGAATTCCCTAAACCTTCAGAAACCTTTGAGAATACTATCTTGTGGACTTATTCCACCGCTCACTAACATAATGGTGATCACGGTGGGACTAACTAGCACATAACAGTCTAGCAAACTCTTGGAGATTCATTAGTCTTTCAAAATTTAAAACTGGCAAGCAACCCATAGAATCATTTAGAGTAAACTCCTTTTGCTTCACCACCCTATCAAAGTGATGAATAAGTTCAGAATACTCTTACAAACCTAGGCTGCACATAAAGACTCGGAAAACCCCAAAAAACATCCCTAGATTGGCTTTTCCCAGTTATTGGTGGTCGACCATAAGTACATCTCTATAAAAACAACAAAAAATCCACCTAGCGACTCCACTAGCCTCCAGTAGGCTTAAAACTCCATAAAAACCAATTTTTTTTTTTTTAAACCACACTATTCTATTGAATCATCTTTCCCAAAACTCAGAATTCGTAGTGCAGCCTCTAAAATCAGTGACCAACTAAGTATAACTTAGTGATTCAGAAAACTTCACCTAAACATAGGAAATCAAACAGAATAAACTTGCAAATAGAACCATGGCTTTCTCAACAGTCTAGCAAACTATTGAAACTGAGTGTTAAGTATTTCTTGCAAGTTTTCACATCAAAGTTTGCTAGAAATTTTTTTCCCAAAATCATCTTTGTTAGTATTGGTGGTGGACCATAGATCTCAAAGAAATCCACCTGGCGACTCCACTAGATTTCATTTTTTTTTCGACCATTCTTCACATTAGCGAAACCCCTAGAGAGGTCATCTATCCAAAAACAATCACAACTATCACCCTCTCTAAGCTTTGAATTTGAAATCTGGCTTCACGAAGAATTAATACCAGATCTCACCCTGACCCAAATCCCCCTATCATAGTTGATAACCCAGAAAATATTTTGTTACAAAATTCCGAAACTGGTAAGTTAGCTACCGATAGGACCATCCACAAAGCAAGCTCTGTACCTGAACATCTTACATCCTTGCAGGTTTCCCAGTTTGACTTGAGTTAAGCAAAAAACATTTTTAGAAGCAAGTCGCAAAGTAAAATCAACCTTGACGATATTGAGCCCTTAGATTTGCAACAAAGTCCTAGCAAAGAAGCCTCACCTACTACACCTCCTGATTTTCAGCTTCTCCACCACTTTGGCTCTCACCACCCTAAATCTTCTCAAAATCAGTTCACAAGTCCAAGCACCTCTGCCACGCCCATTTAGACCACCACTGTGCAAATAACCTCATCTCATCCTACAAGCCCTCATACTATAAATCTACCATCAGCTCTCGCCATGGAAGCTTGGTATGTGCCCTTAGTGTTACCACATCCTTTGGCACCTTTTCAACATGATTACCAATCCAAAATCCCGCATTTCGCTGGGACTGAGGCTACTATCGCCCAACAACATGTGGATAGAATTAGTGATGCCTTTGAATACATGGAATAGAAGATGAGACCATAAGGGTGAGGATGTTTGCCCAAAGCCTAGGCGGAGAAATCAAGAAATGGTTTAAAATCTTAGCTCCTAATAGTATACCTGATCTCTCATCACTATACCAAACTTTCATAAACATGTGGGAAATCAGGAAAAACCCCATCCAAATCCTTTCCAAATATAACAATCTTAAAAGGGATAATGGGGAAAGTGTTTGGGACTATTGCATTAGGTTCAACAGTGTTTATAACGCCCTCCTGCCTCACTTCAAACCTCCACTAGGCTCAGCATTAGCAAAGTTTACCAAAGGTTTCGACCCATATATGACATACCAACTAAGAGACAAGGACCCTCCAACTTTAGAAGAAATGCAAAAAGTGGCTATGAGTGTGAAAGCCAACCTAGCTGAAAAAAGAGCTAGGATGAGATTAGAAAAGAAAGTCACATACTGGGATGAGGTCACCCCTTCAGTTTCTTCCTCAGATCCTAGAATAGATAGCCTGGTAATATCCATGGAGAAAATGTGGGAAAATTTAAGTGAAAAAGCACCTCTTAGGGACAACCAGCCAAATCCTCAAAACATGAACCAGAACCAAAACTTTAGAAGAGACTCGCCTCAAAATAAACCAAGGGAAAATGACCAACAGATCAGGCCACCGTTCAATGAAAACTATATTGATGAGGTAGAAAGAGATATAGAACCACTTGATGAAAGTCATTTAAACTTGACAGGCTCTGATAACGAGGGTGAGGTTTTCCTCACAAAAGAAGAACAAGTTTTCTTCTACTCAAATCAAAGTGAAGCAAATTATGAGGACCCCGAAGATCCTGATATAGGATTTCAGAATGCCATAATAGAAGCTCATAGGCAATATGATCTTAGGAGTAAGAAAAACCAGGACAACTCTAAGAAAGGTAGCTCGGACACTGCTATTACTAAAACCCCTGATACCATTCTTAAAAGAACAACAGATAGTAACAAAATCATGGCCAAGAAAACTGACCAAAACAAAGACAAAGCTAGTCAGGCAATCCTTGATCCTAACCATCCTAGTACCTCTACTAAGATTCCTGAGACAGCTGTGTTGAGCAAAACCCCAAATCAAAATCAGCAAATTAAGAATGTAGAGAAAATCATGGCTGAAAAAACTGAAGCAAATCTATCTAAACTACAAACACCTTTCGGTTTTGAAGGGAAAATTGCCAAAATTAAGATCACCATGCCTCTCACTGAACTTCTTTCCCAAAGATCTTACAAATCCCAAGTGCTGAAGGTCCTAAACATAGGAAATGATGTAGATAATTTACACCTAGATGATGATACCCTGAGGTGTTGTTTAGTTCAAAAATAGAAGGGAAATACCAAGAAGGAACCACTCTTCCGTTTTACATCAGTCTGAATATACATGACCAAATCTTACACAATGCCATGCTGGATTCATGGGCTTCTCACAATCTCATGCCAAAAGTTGTAATGGAAAGATTGGGCCTGGGAATAATGAAACCTTATAAAGACTTATATTCATTTTATTTAAGCAGAGTCAAGTGTCTAGGCCTGATGAAAGATCTTTGTTTCAGTTTGGCCCAAATACCTACAAAACACCTGGTCATGGACATAGTGGTAGTAGACATCCCTCCCAAGTACGAAATGCTTTTATCTAGATCTTGGGGGGCCAAGCTTTAGGGAAATATTCAACTAGATATGTCCTGCGCCACCATTCTTGTGTTTAATCAATCAAGAATACTGTATCAGGAATCACACATGAAATATATGGTCAGCAGCCAAGAAAGGCCAGATAACATCCTGATGTATTCCTTGTATTCAGATCTAAATTCCTTCATTTTACACACTGATGAAGACATTAATGAACAATCAGGAGAAATTAAAACAAATCTAGGTGCACCACATTAGCCACCCCAGATTCTCTATGATGATATGGACACTCAAAATTATCATGACCCTGAGTAGTTATGTCCTGAGGATAAGGAATTATATTTTCTAGAAACAGAGATAGAGAAGAAAGCAAAAAACATTATAAACTCTCAAGAAAATTTCTCAAACCATGGAAAAACATCAACAGTACCATCAGGAACCTTTTTCAGAATAGAGGCACTATAAGACTTGCATATTACAAACCTCTTTGGAAATTAGGGGCAGGGGAGCCTAATTTTCTTGCCATACCTAAATGCTTCATCATCTCATAACTTTACCTCCCCAAATGAAACCTTGACTATAGCCACAACTGCTAAAGATCCGGGAAAAATGTCTGATAAACTTGATATGAAGGGTTGTAATGACTGCAATCCAAATATACTTGAGCTGATTGAACTAGCTAACATTCTGTCACTTCACCAAAGACTTAGAACTGCTAGAATTTGCAAGATTGTTCAAGATACTAGTGGATGTCGGGAAAATAGTGTGAAGCACTATGACACTGCCATCATTCCAACAAACAACTTTGACAAAGGAAAATATAAAAATCTTGAGCAAACATTAATAATCAAAGACAAGGAAGCTGGACATAGGATTTGTGTTGATTTCAAAAACACAGATATACACCCTTGGAACAGAAGTTATATCCTTCTTGCACAAGACCATACTTTACAAATGATAGGTGCTTCTAATCATGTGCCTTTACAAAGTGATGTTTCAGGGTGTCACCAATTAATTCCTTTGCAAAGAAAACAGCTCAAAGAATTTTTCACATATGCTGGAAGCAGTTCCATCTTCAAACCCATAATTGCAAAACCACCAGACACCAAAGACATGTTACTGAAGGCCATGTTTCCAGTTCTAAATTTCTTCATTATGATGTACCTTGATGATGTCATCATATGCTTTAAAAATGACAAAGAATATCTGCATTATTTGAAAAATATGTACAACAAAGGGGGAAGTGGAGATCAAAGGTATAAAGAAGTACAATGAGAAGACACAGGACTGTTTAGAGATTCATGCATGAATCCTTATGTTATGCTTACCAGAGAAAATTTTCCAAGCTTTTCTTTTCAAGAGCTGAGTGGACCAAGAGCATCAGGAGATCCTTATGAAGATAATATGCTCAAGTTTCACCGTTTTTAGGAGATCTAGTTTCATATTTTTCAATCATTGTACATACCATTGCTTGAAGAAATAAAACAAAAAACAGAAAATGCAAAAAAAATTGAAAAATTGAAAAAAGGACAGTTTGGAAAACAGTAAAAAAGCCCCATGTTCAAAAACGAGTCATGCTAAAAGTGCGCAAGTCTAAATGCCACTACTAGTGCTCAAAAGATGTCTTGTTCAGTTATCTAGCCTAATCATAACTGAACATGTTTTAAATTTATTGCTGATAAGTTAGTGAAAGGAGGGATAGTCAAATTGTGTAAGCTTGACTTGTCAAAGAAAGTAGATTAGGAAAAGATACTGGTTCGACATGCTCAAAATAGAACCAAAGAGGAAAATAGGGATGAAAAACAAACTGTGTATCCTAGCCCTGATTTTTCTAGATCTTATTTTCATGCAAAATAATATTTGTGTGCAGCTTGTCTTTTATGCCACAAATACATGACAAATTAGAATGTCTAATCCTAATTTGTCATTTTTCAATTTCGTGTTTTAGTTTAGTGAATCAAATCCTGTCAAACAGCTTAATCTTGACAGTCGATCTAGCCTAGGTAGAGAAACAAAGGAGTTCATTAGTTTAATCTGAACTCCCGACAGATAATTGTAGAATTAGATAGTGTCATTTTTCAAAAATATCATGCCAAAGGGTTGCTAGTCTAAATGCACTTGAAAGAAGAAAAAATGTTAGGGAATGTAGCTGGGTAGGTAGAGAATTCCTTTGATGCTAATCATGCTGTCAATTTTCAGAAATAGCATCAGGAAAGAAAGAAAATTGCACCAATGGATAAGGCACTAGTCTTCAAAAGCCAGAGATCTGAAATTCTGGAAACCTCCTAAAAAGGAGCTGCCCCCCCCAAATGGAGCCACTGTTAGTCATCAGTATTTTTCACCTGTTATTGATGACTATTTTCCTTAGCTGAGTTTTCTAGAAACTTATCTCCAAACTGTCCAATCTATCATCTAGAAAACACCCCAAAACAATTTTTGTCCTCCTACCCCTTCCGGTAAGCCTATGATGAGAAAAAACCTATTTGTCAAGACCTATCTGGTTTCAGCAAAATAACCCTATCCATATTTTTCATAGCTGAAAGATTATCTGCTGTCATTTACCCTTATTCCTCAAGCCATTCATTATCAAACTATTGACAAAAGTGTTTGCAACCATATCCTTGGTTATCTGTCATTTGAAAATCTAATCATACCAAAGAAAGCACTCGAAACATGTCAAGATTGCGCCTAAGTTAGATAGTGGTGTTTTAGGAAATCCTTTCTTTGGCAAAAACATCTTGAGCCAAAAGCCTATGTTCAGCACCAGTCAGCCCTGAATTACTTCCTAATCAACAAAAACAAGTCTTGACCCATCCATAGGTCGCACACCACTAAGAGGTTATTGTGTCTCATATCAGAAGAAATTCAAAAAGATTTAGATCTAGAAAATATAAGGTTGTTTAATATTTGATGAAGTATGCTTTGCTCAGGCGGAGTCTCCTTGAAACACCAAAAGAGCGCTCCAAGGTTCAAAGTCATATGTTTTTACATCTCTGTAGGGTGTGATTGCAATAATGATAAATATGAAAAAGAGAAAAGGGACAAGGTCAAAAGGGTCCTTCATGCTAAATTATCTTGCCCTCAGTAAAACAAGTGAAATACAGTAGGTAAAGGACAACCAATAGGTGTGTGGTTTGAAAGCTAAAGTTGCCTAAAGAACAGAGAACAATCTCCAAGTCATATGGATGCAAAAGGTTGATGTAATGCTGATCAGCAGTGTTCTCAACATCTCCTCCAAAAATTAATTTCAACCTACCTCTGCAAACATAGTCAAGGGAGGTCAGTCAACTAGGTCTAGCAAGCAAATACTCTAAATATACAAGTCAGATGGTTTCTGTTCTAGAAATTCACAGGGATATTTTACACAGAACACATATCTCAGAACATATCTCATAAAGCACATTGTTTCCTATTTGACATGATACCAAGCAGAGACATATGATTTGCAGAAAGGTGATATAGTTTTGAAATAGATGAAATGACATATCTACAGTGAGAACCTCCTCCAGTAAAAGAGTAGATGGTTGAAAACACAGTGATAACCTCCTTCATAAAAAAGTAGATGGTTAGAAGATATCATGGCAAAGCCTACTCCAATCAAGAGCAGATGGTTGGGAGCATAATAAAACCTCCTTCATTTAAAAGCAGAGGGTTAAGATGTTTTAAGTGACTTCAGAAATTATAGGCCACCTCCTTCCCAGGAATGAAACAAAAGATGCATCAACAGTGTTTCCAGTGGTGTTCGAGTGATTTCTCTGTTTGAAAGACAAGGGTGAAATTTAGTGGAGCAAATGAAAATTTATAGTTTGAAGGCCTGTGTTTCATCATCAATAAAGCAGTAACATCATGGTGTCAAAAGGCCTTCACTAAACTGTTTATAAAGGCCTCCTTCAAACTATAATATAAGGGTGAAACTTGGGCTAAGAATAGCCTCATCTAAATGACCAGGAAGGTAGAGCTAGCTGGGTTTGACAGTATTTTCTGCAACTGAAAACAAAGAGATAATGTGAGTGAAAAATGGTATTACACAGTGCTACAGGTTTTAAGACAGCCTTTGAAGATATAAAACACATCTCAGTGCTAAAGAAAACTTTGATATGAATAAAAACAAACACTTTTGTGTTTATATAATCTTCAGAAGTTACATTAGTGGTTTTTTAAAAGTCATCTCCTTGATAAACAACAGTGGGTCCAGTATCGGTCTAAAAAGACCTTCTTACTTCAAAAAATGAGTATATAGGTTTTCAAGGCTGCAGTGATTTACATTTCTATAAAAAACCTCTTCAAAAAGGCATAAAACAACTCTAAGAGGCTGCAAAAGCACAAGAGATTTTTCCGTTTTTAGCAAGGAGGAAAAGGCCTTTTAAAAGCCCTCACCAAGTTTAAAGATTCAAAGAAACGTTCGTTATCATCCTCACCGAAGAAAAGAAGCAATTTTCGGGCGATTTTGAAGAATTTGGGCTTAAAATTTTTGCGCAGTGCGCATGTGGGTGCTCAACCAAAGAGATTACACAAAGGTGTGGCGCGCCTATAGCCTTGCGTGGCACGCCTGTGTCGGCAGTCACTGGGCGCCCAAGGCTGACTTGATAGACCTCTGTGCAGCGCGTTTTGTGTTCAATGCCCTCCCATCCATATGTTTTGAACGAGCTTCCTTGTACGTTTCTCCAACGCTCAAAGGTCCTCAAAAAATGCATTTTTTAAGGTTTTTCTGTCTCTTATCCAAGTTGTGAGTTCGAGAATGGTTTTTTGCTGTGATTTCAAAGATGAACAATGGTTAAAGACGAGGTTAAATATGTCAGCTTTAAAGGTCTTTTTGTGCTTTAAAAATAGCAAAGAATGTGTGCAGTCTCCATAAACACAAGACAGAGTTTGTAGGAGGTCTCGTAACTAGTTTGGAGGAGTCTTTTAAACAGTGTTTTTTGAGCACATTTTGCTTCAAATCGCCACAAAAAATCATTGATTTCCACAGAACAGTGCTTGCCAAAGAAGGTAGTAGTTGGAAGGGACAATGTTACCAGTTTTAAAGAAGTTGTGTCAACCTATTAAAAATAGTGTTTTGAAGGGGAAGAAACTCTGTGTCAAACATTAAAAGAAACCTGCCTCCAAAATCCACTAACATACCTTGTAAAAAACCTCATTACTCAAAAACAAATGCTGAAGGGGTGAAATGGTTTTCATTCAACTCATACTTATTTGATAAACTCAAAGAAAACCAGTGACCATTTAAGGGGAGGCAGAGTTTGTTGAAATGCCTATTACTCAGTAAAAAGAAGATTGTCTTTTGTTTTAAAGAAACAATAACATCAAGGAGGGCAGTTTATTCAAAAGCAGAACAAAATGTTTTTCTAAAGGGCATAGTCTTTGTTTTAAATAAGCTCCTTAAGAAAGTCATTTCAAAGAAACCTCTTTCTTGCTTCAAGTAACTACAGAAAACAATGATTCGAGGGAGAGGAGTTCATATTGTCAAGGTCAAAGAGAGTTGATTTTGTTTAAACAAAATTGTTGGCTAACTAAGGACAGATTTAGTTTTTTTAAAACGTAAAAGGTATTGGTTGGAGATTTATCTCAGTGATCACTTAGACAGTTTTCCTTGGTGAATCAGCCAAGGATCTCAGAAGCAAAATGCCTCCTAAACTAGATAATAGGAGTGGTCCCCACAAAAGGTATGAGCCTTTTTCAACTCAGGAAGTGAATACATCTCCTTCAGTGCTCTTTAACTTTCATGAAGTAGGATGTTTGGAATTTTGTCAAAAGGTTCAAGAGGTGAAACATCATCTTCCTTTGACACATTTCTTTTCTTTAAGGTTGCAAGGGAAGCATGTTCATCTAGCAGGTTTAGACTTCAAGCTCTCTCCTAGAGCTATCTCTAGAGCTACCAAAATTCCATATATCGGAGAAAAATGGTTTAAGAAAACCTACCTAGATTCAAATCAATACAAACCCTTCTTGAAACCAGAACATCGGGATGCATGCCCAGCTATTTTTCCTTTTTCCTACTTGTTGACTAGCTATGCTCCTCTCATGAAAATCATCATGAATTATTTCACATGTGAAGGGAGGTTTTCCTGGGTTTATGCTTATCATATTAGGCTACTCATGCACTTCACAAGAACTCAATTGCTAAACCTACCTTTTTTCCTTTATAGAAGCATTGATAAGATGGCTTCTACTGTTCAAAAGAAGCCTTCCTCTCAACAACAAGCCTGTCTATTTCATCATTCCCTTATCAAGATCGTCATCCTCCATCAACTTGAGAAAAAGGGAGTTTCTTAGGACTCTTTCATTTCACATCCCGATTTCGCCACTGCTTCTTCATCTCATGCGCCTCCCTCACCATCCACTCATCATGTTTCTCCTTCTGCTAGTAAATCCACTCCTAAGAAACAAAATCTCCTATAATTGAAAGTGAGAAAGGGCAAAACAGTGAAGAAGAGAAAAGTGAGAGGAGGCAAACAAGTGATGAGGAAGGACAAAATGAATAATCCAAGCATGACAGTGAGCATAAAGAGGAAAATGATGAAAATATGGAACAAATTGATGCAACGCACAGTAGTCAGAAAGAGGAAGCTGTTGGCTGCCCACACAACAGTGAGCATGATGGTAATGAGGCACAAAACAGAAAGGATATTGAGCCTGACAGTCATAAAGAAAGCAGGGACAGAAGTGAACAAGGCAGCCCTAAAGGAGACATACAAGATGATAGTCAACACACTTATGAGGAGGGTCAAGACAGTCCTCAAAGGGACACTTATGATGAAAAACAAGAAAGCCGTCCAGCCAGCAAAGATGATGAAAATAAAATCCCAAGTAGTGAGCATTCTAAAGAGGGCAGCATAGAGCAAAAAGGCCAAATCAGTGACCATGAGCATATCAGTGATAAAGACCAACAAAGCAGTCTTCAAAATGAGGGCAGTAGGGTTAAAGACCAAATAGAACATGTGCTAGATGCCTCTCCTAGGCAAGGGGCCATGCTTTCTTCTCCAAAGGTAACAAAGCCCCGAACATCAAGAAAGAAAGTGGCTCAAGTTATAACTCCCAATGTTACTAGAGCACTCCAAAGCAAAGGCAAGTTGCCCAAGTAACCCATTGTTGAATTACCAAAGACGAGGAGAACCAAGAAGTCCACCCAAGGCAAGGTAAAAGAGAAGGAGGAAAGTAACCATGAGAAAGAAAGGGAGTTTGATATAATTCAGATAAACAGTGATGACAGTGACAATGAGGCTAGAATCCTTGAGGCCCTCTTGTGAAATAGAGAAGATAAAATTAAGGATCTACAAGCCAATCTCGAAAGCTCAAAAGAATTCATCCATGTCCTACATATGCAAAACAAGAAAATGAGTGGTTAAATGGCGGTATTTGAGGCCCGAGGTTTCAAATATCACAGGGAGGCCTCCAAAGTGCAAACCAAGCTTGATGAGCTTATGGGTGAATTCAATGACAATGAAGAAGAAGAACAGCCAAAGAGGAAGAGGCATAGGACTATGGGACTCAAAAGAGCTTTGGAGAAATAGAAAGAAGAAGAGGCAACCCTTTTCCAATCTTTTCCTCTTAATTCTTTACTCACCCAAGAAATAGAAAATATTAGAGAAGCATGGCTTGAAAGGGAAAATAAACACTTGGAGGATAAGTTGGAAAGAACTAATAGAGACTTAAGCCTTCAAAAGAAAATGACTGGGCACTACAAAAAGCTAAATCAATTAGCCTGAAGGAAATTGAAGATTACACAAGAAAAGCTCAAGGTGGCCTGAAAGAGGCGCCTGGTAGAAAAAGTGGGAAAAGGCACATCAAAGCTTGAAATTTCAGTCTCCGCTTCTCTACATGCTTTTGAAAACCCATGAGGGTTATGGTTGCCAAAATTGGGCATAATTCGACAAGTTTTTTTTTTGACATTTTTGGGCTTATTTGCAGAAAATCATGGGCATCGCCATTTTTTGTTGAAGCACCCTCAAAGGTTGAAAGTGGTATCATTGGATGAATTAAATTCAGGAGCATCTACTCAGAAAATTTTAGATCAATTGAAGATGTTTTGGTCCCCCAAAGAGGCGAAAAACAGTGACTTTTTCAACACTCTGCCTTGCATATTAGCAAGGGATAATTTCTGGGTTTTTCCACACAGGTCGGTTTTTCACAGGATTTTATTGATCATTTTTGGGGAAAAAAAAGTATTTTCAGAAAATATACATCCAGGGCTTTCCAACGAACCATCACAAGCCTCGTTTCAACATCGGGAGGTCCTTCAAAAGTTTCCCACAATACAGGGAATTTTCTTCTGCTATATTTTTGAAGCATTTTTGTGAAAAATGCAGTTTCTGAAGTGGCTTTTCCAAATATGCGTTTAGCCTTTTTTGGCCATTGTTAGTTGGGAAAATTCAATTTAATTTCCTTTTTTATCATTTTAAAGATATTTTTATAGATATTTACAAAATCAGATATTTGTGATGGGCCAATGAGCTTGCTAGTTGCACTAGGAGGTTCTCTTTCACTTTGGCCTATATATTCCAAGAGATTTCATTGTAAATGAGGCTGAACTTGATGATATAGAAAAATACATGATACTACAAGCTTTGAAGAAACAGTTTGTCTCATGATGTGGATGATTTCTTGTTTGTCTTGGATGGTGGAAGAGGACTGTTTGTTGGATTCCTTGGCTTGGTAAATGGTATAGTTTTCCTATCTGTATGTTTTCTTTAGTTTATCATTCATGTTTCCATGTTTCTTGCTTGCTGTAGGTCAGTAAAGAATATATTTGAGACATGCCCATGGAGGCACCTCAAGTTTCCTGACTTTGTTACAACTTCTATGTTTTTCTTCCTTCTTAGTCATATCAAAGAATTCTTAACTGCTCTTTGATTACTTAAGAGATTTTTGCTTGTTTCATTTATGGTTGTTATGCATGCTAAGTATGATTCACGGTACGACTTGCTTACTCATGGCTAGTCAAAGCTCCATCTTTGAAAACTCTCTTTGAATTATTGATTGTCTTAGTTTGAACCAAGGAGGTCTTGTTTCGATCTTGCCCTTTGCCTAAAAGCTTTGCATTCTGTTTTTCAAAGTTCCCAATAACTCAAAATATGATGTTTAGGAGTTCCCTCTTCGTAAATTGAGTTGTTTTTCTATCTTATTTGTTTTCCCAAAAATCTGAAGGTGATTTCCCAAAGTTGGAGGGTCTTATACTTCCATGCATCACTGGAATGTTTATTTTATGCATTTATTAGTTTAAGTTTCATTCATAGAGACCAATGGTTAGCCCTAACTTATGAATTCTTTCTGATTAACCATTCATGTTTAAAATCTCTTTGTATTTGACAAACTTAGTGTCCATCCCATTTCACTCCACCTAAAGAATCCATTTTACCTCGACCAAATTGGCCCTGCAATATAACTTCTCCACCCTTTGAGGCAGTCTCGACCTTATCGACCCCATAGCTCAGTTGATCTGATATCTTGTTATTCATTTATATTTTGATCAGTTATTCCCTCAAAAACATAAAACAATAAAAAACCTAAAACAAACCAAAACACACTTACAACTAGCCTAAAATCAGAACCATAGAAAGCAAACAAGTTTATATCCTTTGCACAAATAGAGAGAGCCCTCTCCGAGTCCAGGAAGGCTAGGTCCTTGGGCTCCAAAGTTGGTTTGATGTTACCCTGTCATTTCACTTGCCAATTTGCGAAATCAAAAGACCCTAACACAAGCAAAGAAAAATGGAGAAAAGAAGTGAAACCACATTAGGGTTTCAAGATGAGGAAGGTCTGTGTACTTCCTATTAGCAAAAAGAAGATTTGGTATTGCATAGATCTCCAAAGAAACATACAATGGCCTTTTATTTTGAAGATAAGAGGCATAGAGATGGAGAGAACTTAGATCATGAGATTATAAGTGAGTATCTTGTAGAATATAAGTCTCAACCTAGAGCTTTCAAGGAGAATCTAACTCTCCCACAGTTCATTCAGCTCAAAGAAGAAAGGAGACCTTGCAACAATAGAAGGAAAAAGGGCAATAGATTTCTATTGTCTACCTTTGATGGGTCACCCTAATGCACAACAAGGGATTGGGAAAAGAGATTGGATGCATTTTTCCTACTACATCCAGTAGTAGATAAAGAAGTTGTTGAGATTGCAACGCTGTACCTTGAGGGTGAGGCAAACATTTGGTGGTTTAGCCATTTGAGTCATGCAAAGGTGATTGCATATGCAGATTTCACTCAAAGGTTGATCAAAAATTTTGACAAGAAGAAACCAGAGGAAAAGAAGCCTTCACCACCACTTACTACAGGAGCACTTACATCGGGAAAAAAGATACTTTCACTCTTGCAAGGTAGTCTTGATCTCTTGACATCTAGAGTCCCATGCACTATTCTGGATATGCATGAGGAGGATGAGACTTGTACCAGCACTAATGAAGCCATAGAGGAGCAGCCATCATCATCAGTAGTTGGGGAAGCCATCACACCGGAGGAAGGAGCCCTTGTAGCAATACAAGATGTTCCCAAGTTTTACCAAGGTATGCACAGGTTTCCAATCCTGTTATTTCAGCACATCATATGGAGGATTGTGGGAATATGCCATTGCATGAACAAGGGTCAAAACATATTGCTGATTTGGAGCAACAGAATTTCACTGTGCTGGGTAGCCTTGATTTACTCAAGGAAGAGATATAAATTCATCCTAGTGTATCATTGTGGAGCTTCACACAACTCTTGGGGTTGGAGTGTAGATTTTTGGAGGATGGGATGAGTATTTTCCTGAACCATGCCATGCAGAACTATGTGTTCAACATAGGGTATGATTTGAAGACAGCAGATGCATCATCATGGAGATCAACAGTGCTGTTAATGAGCAGCAATGATGAGATTGGGGCCCAAACATTGTTGGATCATTCCAATGACCTTCCCATATGTATAATAGAGGATACACAGATATTTGTTGGGGGACACCTTATGATGGATAACATCTCTTATGGTTTTTATGGATATTTCTTGATGAACCTTTCACATCATGATGGGAGGTTTTTGCCTACTACCTATTTGGATCCTTATGGGGTCAACTTGGTCATTGATAAGTGGTCTTCATTTGGAGATCTCTAGGAGATTGCATTTCAACATCCCATGAAATGAAAAGATAGAAATCTGATTTGGGAGGATGGTATTCTCCATTGGAGAAATGCCACTCTTGGACATGATGACAGAAATTCACCATGGGTTGGATGGGTGATATTGATGAGCAAGAGGTTGGAAATCCAGTTTAATATTTATGATACCGGGTAGCAGGAAGCAAGACTGCGTTGGTTACTCTTGAAAGAGTTTGGTCATCCTATGACACATTCTATTTCAAAGAGTTGGTTGGTGGATGGAACTTGGCATGGCACTTACATCATATGGCAGCAAGGAGTTTTGATGTATTGGGGTGATGTGATATCTTTCATATCAACTTTCATGTTGTTGCTCCATGATATATATGATGATGGTTTGGGGAGGTAACTAGAGCTATTGTTTCTTTGGTTTTTACTGAAAGAGTATGGGCTGATCTTCTCCCATACTTTGCATGATGTTTCAGGAGTAGGAGATGGCACTATCATGGTGCAAAGGGGCTACTCCTTAGCCTTGGAGGATGAGGAGGTACTTCCACTTTGGAAGGGATCTCCCACATATAGTAGCATTATGATTGTTCAATTTTGCATGAGGGATGTCAAAGGGAAAGACAACAACATGTGGGGAGCTTCACATTTCAGATATTCAATGCTATCTCTTAGGAGGATTGATCCATATTGGAGGTCTCAAATTTTGGTAGAGTACTCCAAGGATCTTGGTGCTTGCATGATTCTTGATGATCCGGAGGGAGATGATATATACATGGTGGATGATGAGGTCATCTATTCTTATGGAAGAGTCTTCTTGACTAGAGATTTTGAACTCAAGGAGAAGTTGTTACATGCAACACATGTGAACTTTCTTTCTATGCACTTTGATGCATATCATTCCTTGATGGAGGAGTTCGCTTAGGAGGGCATCCAACAGGATGTATATCTGCATATGGAGAAATGCATAGCCCAGATGATGATGGAGAGGTTGTCACAACCACTTACCTACTCATTTAGAGTGAGGGAGAACTTTCAGTTGAGCCATTTCAGTTCAATGACCAAGGTACATAGTAGAGGATGTACATTTATGAATTATGACTTGTACTTTTTTACTTTTTGTGAGTAGCATATTGTACCAAGGGGGATATTTCCTTCTTGTATACTATATTGTGATGTACTTGAGGCCATTTGTAGCATTGATGTTGGCCATTTTATTTGTGGGTTGTGGGGGATGCCAAATGATTTTTGGTGTGTACCATTGGCACCAAATTTTACTTTCATGATCCCATCTTGTAGGATGATTGTGGTAGCAAACAAGTGGCTGAAAAGACTCTTGTTACACTTTTCTTTGAGGCAGGCATGGGATGCACTACGTTGGTTCCACATATGGAACTATGATCCACCTCCTGGTTGTCATATGGCAACCTATTTTTATTTTCTTTTGCTTCCATATATTGATGATGTCCTTGTTCTTATGGGAAGCTTTGTTGGGAGTATGGTACAAGAGTTGGAGGTGCCCATTGGGAGTATGATTCTCCATACTTCATATGTTGCATGTTTCAGGAGAAAAAATGGGCAAACCATGATTGCCACACTACACCTCTTGTCTTCATATGGGAGGAACCATTTAGAGAGCTTGAGTTCTTGGGAGAGGCACTTCATGGATGTTTTGATTGATGGGGAAACTTGGGTCATTCTTGGAGGCCGTAATATTTCAACCCAAGATCAAAAACAGCCCCATACATATCATAAGGGGAGAGAGAAATAGCGTGGGATGGAAATTTTGATCCCACATATTCAGCTATGCAGCCCACCTTCTTTGGAGGAGCCTAAGGTGGAGGAGATGTTTCAGGAGTTACCATGTTGGAGGGTGACTCACCTTTTGTGGATGATAGCTTGGGGATGGAGGCTTCACATGGGGATGATGATTCCCAATAAATTTCATATTTCATGCCTCAAGAAGGCCTCTAGACCACATATAGTTGTTTCCATGGATATCCCACTTTTTCATGATGAGAGCCATTTGGATTTTTCACCAAAGGTATGTTTTTACACATGGGAATAACAACTTGAGAAGACATTGATGAGAAAGCATCTTGTTCTTTGGAGGAACTTATCACTTGAGGATGATATAGGAGGAAGAGGAGAGGCTCTTTATTTCTATCCTTGCAGTTGCTTGAGGACAAGCAACATTTGGGAGGGGAGGAATGTAATATTCCTAAATTAGCATGCAACTAATTGGAATATTAATTTTGCTTCAAACACATAGTTAGATGAATAAATGGGTAGGGAGACCCATAAATATTTTTAGCAGCAATAAAATCCCTCTTAATGGGGAAAAGGAACATATTCATAGCTAGATAAAACAGCTTCATGTGTGAACAAAGGCTAATGCATGTGGACAAGGTCAAGTTTGACCAAGTCAACAAAGCTAGTATGGAGGAAGTGGAACATTATTGAAGATAACCCAGTGGGAATATGGATAGGTTTAGATAGTTAGAGTAAAGTCACCTTGAGTGTGGAAGAAGACATTGCATGAAGATCCAGTCAAGGTTGACCAAATCCAACAACGTTGTTATGGAGGAGTGGCATTGATGATGGGACAACAGAGTTTTGGAGGGAGATTCATTGCATGAAATGGAAACCCTAATGAAGATAAAAACCCTAATGAGACGTAGCTCTAGATCTGATGTACAACTTACTGCTATTACAGGAGTAACAAAATAATGCTGTTAGGGTATTTCCAGTTTTATTCATGGTTGCAGCCCCTCTTTTTGCATGAATTTTGAGCAATAATGGCTTGTGAGGCTTGTTTAACTAAGCTACCATGATTTTTTTCAAATGCAATATTTTATATGGATGTTATAATGTATGAATGAATGGATCCATGGGTTGAATTTAAGTATTTGTAATATTCGAAATTAGGAACAGCTCATGAATCATGCATCAAAAACGAATTTCTAGCAACATTTGCAATTAAACACTAAAATGGATCCTTGGATCCCATAAATAAATCAATATAAAACCTAAATCCAAGAATTTAGCTGAAACAAAGAAAACTAGGTGGGTTAAACAGATCTCCCACACCTAGGATTGCCAAAAGTGCTAAAACCCCAAGACTGCAAAATACCAGAGTTGTTGCATAAAAGAGACTGCGCAGTCTAAGAGAGGGTTTACACATAAAAATGAGAGAGAAAAATAGATCTGCAATTATATTAGACTATATGCTCAGAAAATGAGATCTAGTCTCCTTTATACAAAATGCAAGATAACCTGGCAAGGGTTTCTTGTCAAACACTCTACATACAAAATGTGATATTCAGTAATTTACTGAATCACCACTGTAACACTGAAGCACATGAGTGTACAAGGCTGGAAATATGTCTGATCTAATTTATATCCCTCAAGGGCTTCCTCCTAGGAAAGGACGAACCTCTCAATCACAAGGAAACACTGCAACGGAGCCACTAAAGCATGCACTGAATACTGCCTCCAAAATAACACATTCCCTAGCTGGAACAATGATGGGAATGTATGGGAAATGTGTGTTCTAATACCACAGATCTGAAATCAACTCTGGAAATCTCCAAACAGGTCCCTCAAGTGAAGTAAACCTTCCCCCAATGAGAAACTAGCTCAGAAACCGGGATTCCAATCCCTTCCACTGCTGCACCCAGCAACACTGCACAATCTCTGGAAAAAACTATGCTAATGAAGTTGGCTGAATCTTGGCCTGAAAAATGATGTGGAATGATGAATACAAACTCTCCCAAGGGGCTCCTCAATTAAAGAGGTGGGATTCCCGCTCGGGAACACTCGGTGCTAAACAACACTGCTACTCTGCTAAACAGCAAGAGGAAGAAAAAGTCTGAGCAGACATGAAAAATAATCTAAGACATGATGAATAATGCTACCATCCTCTTCCTTATATAAAATATGAGTTTTCTTGCCCTTTGCCCCACTCAATTAGGTCATCTCTATCCAAAGATACATCTACCTCCAAAACTGCGTTATTCCTCCTTGGATTCCTCCTCCTCCACAACTGCGATGTTGACTTAGTCAAAGCAGCTTGATTTTGTCCCTATTCACACATGGAGGTGTTTTATTAAGCTAGAAAGAGTGTCCCCTTTCACACTTGGAATTTTTTTATCCTTCTTATGAGACTTATGGGCTTTTCTACCCATTTATTCACCAGCTAAAGCTGCTGCTAACTCTAATGTTCCATTTAGCTTTGAGGCTAAAATTTTGGAACATTACAGTATTATTGCATACATTTCTGAAAAATGCATTTTTACTTCATGTATTGCTGAGTTTTCCCATTTGGGAATATTAAAAATTATATCATCCTTTGTTTTCCTTTATTAATAATTTTTTTTAATTTGTGTGCACAAATAGCTACCAACATGCCTTTGAAGAATTGAAATCTAGAGTATCCAAGGATATTCTCTTAAGAGGGCCCAATTGGTCCCTCCTATTGACATATTTATAGATATGTTTGATATTGTTATTGGAGTTGTCTTGGGAAAACAAGAAGAACTTCATTTCTACGTGATATATTTTATTAGTAAAAATATCTATCCTATATAATTAAACTACCATTGCAATAGAAAAAAAATTTCTTGAGTTGATTCATGCTATTAATAAATTTTGAAATTATATAACTAGTTATCTTTTGATTTTACATACTAACCATGATGCCATTAAATATCTAATGAAAAAACCAATTAATAATGGTAGGGTGACTAGATTGTTGTTGTTGTTAGAATATTTTGACATAACCATCTTAAATAAATGAGGAAAATATAATGTAGTGGAAAATTTTCTTTCTATACTTACGACAAATGAAAACAAGGTACATGTTGAATATTTATTTACTAATGAACATTTTTTTACAATATCTACTAACTCACCACAATTTGCAAATGTTGTTTACTACTTTTTTGTAGGAAAATTCCCACCTCACATATCTGCAAAAAAACAACAAAATGTCATAAAGAAAATATGGATATTTTCATAGATTGATGGATGCCTCTTCTATAAGTAGTCACATCTCATTATCTGGTGATGTATGAGAGGGGATGAGATATATTAAGTATTAAATACTTACCATGATGGCTTTTATGGGGGCCATTATGAAGAAAGGAGGAATATATATAAATTTATCCATCAAAGGTAAAATTGGCCCACAATATTTTGAGATGCCAAACATTATGTGTGAAGATGTCACAGTTGTTAATGTATGGGAAGGCTAGTACAATAATATGAAGCACCATTACAACCATAGATAGTAATATAACACTTTGAGAAATGGGTTCTTGAATTTGTCTAACATATAAAACCTTATTCTCAACATAACTCCTACATCCTAGTTTACGCTGACTATGTAACAAACTGGATGGAATTAAAGGCATTCCGAACTATGAAAAAGCAAGTAGTAGCATTTTTTTTGCATGAGGAAATATTTATCAAATTTAGGATACCATGGGAGATTGTGACCATTTTCAGAATATAATTTAATTCAAGGTTCATTCATGATATCATGGATACATACAAGGTCAAACATAAGGTGAAAATGCTAATATCCTTTATAGGCTAATGGGAAGGTACAAGGAACAGACAATATCCTTGAGGCCATTATAACAAAAATTATGTAATTGCACCTCAATGATTGGTTATACTGTAATCACCCCATCCCACATTTACCCACTTTTACAAGCTCCCTAGATGAACATGAGCTGATAGTTACTACGATGTGACCCAACATCTAAGTTATAGTTATGGAAGTGGGGTCTACTAACTAGAAACTTAACAAAACCTCTCAGGGACACTATATCACCCAAGTGTCAGACAAAAACCACCGGTGATTACACTCTGAGCTGGAAATTCTTTTTAAATGAGTTCAGAACCCAACTACATGCATAAGACATTGTGAGTGTGGCTGGCAATCTCCAGCTGCATGCACAAGCCTCCCTCCACGCAGTTGCAACCAAAATTTCCTAGTTCCATACATGCAACCTCGAAAATAGTGCCACATTTTCAGGGCTAGCCCACAGGTCACTACCCAGAACAACCCAGAACTTTCTAGAATCAAATCTAAGGTGATGAAAAAGTCTATGTGACAATTAATAAGGCTATATCTTGCTCAAAAGTTTCCAAGCACATGAGAACATTTCATCAAACATATAATAAACGTAATAATCTACAGATCATGAATGCATATTTTATCAATGTCTCCTTAAATTCATCAAGGAATCATCAAGAAAGTTGAATAACATTTCAAACTATCTACAACAACACTTGTTATCCTGTGCATTCACATAACCATGCAATAAATTACAACTCATTAAAAAGATCCATCACAAGATCACATCATCTAATCATTGCTATAATCATCATTTAACTAGGATAAATCCATGACAAATCAATCATAAACGCAACACAATAACCAGTACATGTGCTTATTTATCACAATAAGAAAATAACTCATATTAACATATGAAAATGCCAACCAAGTTAGGGAATTCCACATACCACCCTACCATAGATTGGGTTGAACCAAACCTCTCTTTCATCCAATCACCGATGTGCCATATTCCAAGCATGAATGTGCAATCATATGGGTTAAACCAAAGTAAAACCAACCAGGGGTTCTAGAGACCAAACTACCTCAACCATCAACCATAATGATTTCACCTAAACCAGTCTTAAAATAACTAACACCAAACAAGCTTGGATGCCTCAAACTTTATTTACCATATCAATAGGGATTTTCCAATCTCCACCCATTCGTCAAGAGTCCTAGGAGAAAATTCCCATCTCCACCCTTGATCCTTGGGAATTTTCCCAAGACCGCCTCACTAGGATCCAAAGTTTACTTGCCATCAAAAGCTTAAAATAAAACAAGGCACCAACAACACCATGGTTATCCAAGGAATGGAAAGGCAAGGTTGAAACCACTGTCAATCCAGTAAAATACCATGCCAATGACAACAAAGAAATCAAATGACCAAATGAATGAACCATGCATCCAAATATCAACAATCAAATTAGACATGCAACCTATTACCTGCAATTTTATGTTGTTGTAGATTTTTTTCCAACCTTTCCTTGTGCTCCCTTGCTTTCCTTTGTTTGCTTTCTTGCTTTTCCAAGTTCTTCTTCTCTCTTCTCTTAGAGCTCTATTTAAAAATTTATCAAAGATAAAACTGACAAAACATGTGAACTATTTCTATGATGCCTTTTTATCATTGATGTCTAATCTCTTCCTTTTTCTTCATTTTGCCTCATTTTCTCTCTAATTTTCCTTGCATGCACATTTGTGTCTCTTCATCTTCCTTTTCTCCTATTTTCATTTATTTCTCATATTCAATTTCCATTTATTTTCTTTTTGTCTTTTCCAATTTCCATAGCCATTAATAAACAACAAGTGATGCCCACTATAAAAATTTTCCCTCCATTCAACTTGGAATATGTGTCCCATGACCTTGGTTTAATTTATTTACATGGAAAATCAACTTTGGGCTATTACAAACCCCTCCACTTTGGTGGAACACTGTCCTCAGCATTCTATGGTGCTTATGAATTGAAAAACATATTTCTTATGAAGCTTTATAACACAAATCGATGAAATATTTACAATCATAACTGTTGAAAACCATGACAAACATACCGCTTATTGGAGCTTTACAACATAACTCACTGCAATATTTACAATGACACACACAAACACACATAACCCCCCACACACGCGCATGCGTGCGCACACACACACACACACAACACACATCAAAAACTCATTTTCTTCAAGCAAAAAATAAAGAAGGATATAATGTCTACATCTGATTAGCCATATCCCATGTAGCTTTTTCGGGCCCAAAGTGCTTCCATTGCACTTTAACCTACTTTATTGCTCGGTTTAAAAGCATGAATTTTTTTTGTTGCAATATGAATTTTGAATCTGGCTGGAACTCTCCCTCTGATTCCTCCAGTAATACAAACTAATCAATCACATGATCAACATCCTGCACATATATCTTAAGCGATGAAACATGGAAAAAATCATGGAATTTCACTATTGCTGGCAGTGCAAGTTTGTATGCCATTGGTCCAATCCTCTCAAAGATCTCAAAAGGTCTGCAATATCAAGGTGTCAACTTGGCACATGACTCAATCCTCAAGGAGCTCCTCTTGGGCTTGATACGCCAATGCACATGCTTCCCAACCTGAAACTCCTTGAATCTACATGTTGATCTACATATCCCTTCTGCTTGTCCTACTCTATGTCCTATGATGCCTTCAAATTCCTTATAATAACCTTCATCTCCTACTCCATCTCAGCCAACATATATTTATCCAATCATAAGGATTTTTTATACCCATTATTATAAGAAAACTCCACCAATGGAAGATAATCATCCCACTTCCTCCATTGATAAATGAGATACATCCTCAACATGTCCTCAAGAATCATGTTAACCCTCTCTTTTTGTCCATCTTTCTGTGGATGATTAGTTGTGTTGAAGGTTAAATCAATCCCCAAGTCTAAAAAAAATTCCTTCCAAAACCTGGAAGTGAACTTGGATTTTTTTTCTTTTTTTCTGATACAATATTCTTAGGAACCCCATGCAAACCTCATTATCTCCCTCATGAAGATCAGAGCTACCTCACTAGTTGAATTAGTATACTTCACTACAATGAAGTGAGCTATCTTTCTCTGCCTGTCAACCGAAACCATGATGGAATCATGCTGCCTTGATGTCCTCGGAAATCCTATAATGACGTCCATGGAAATGACCTCTCATTTCCATTTTGGAATCAAAATAGGATACAATAGACTAGCTAGATGCTTGCATTCAACTTTCACCTGATGGTATTCCAAACACCTTTCAACAAACTCATCCACCTCTTTCTTCAAATTTTTCCAATAGTAGAACTTCTTAACAGTTGTCAAAGCCTTTTTCTATCCTGGGTGGCCTGAATATCGCTTGAAAAGGAACTCATTCAATATAATATTCTTCAAATCATTGCTATTTGGCACATAAATCCTTTTCCTAAACCTCACCAATCCATCTGTTGTGAGGTGATACTCCCCATCCCTATTACCTTCACCATGTTTCTGCAATATTTGCTTCAGTTGTTGGTACTTCTCATCCTTTTGTCCTGCATGCAATATCTAGTCATATAAATTTGTCCCATTAGAGCTTGCAATTGAAATGTGATTTACCTGCACTCTCCTACTTAAAGCATTTGCGACCCGATTCTCCTTGCCCTTGATGTATCTGGTATCAAAATCAAACTCATTAAGATTATTTGTCCATTTATCTTGTCGTAATTCAAACTGGGTTGGTCAAAGAAGTACCTCAATCCATTGTGATCACTCATCATAACAAACCTCCCACTAAGGAGATAATGTCTCCACATCTTCAATGCATGAATGATAGTTGTCAACTCAAGATAATTAGTCACATAGTTATTCTCGTGCTCAGTCAACTTCCTTGATTCATAAAAATGCACATGCCCTTCCTACATCAAGACTCCAAGTCCTTCTTTGCAATCACATGTACAAAAAACAATATCCTTATCAATATTTGTAATCTTCAAAATCAAAGAATTTCTAAGCAAATGATTCAACTGCTCAAAAATATTTGCACACTCCTCAATACATTCAAACTTATTCCCTTTCCTCTGCAAGGATGTAATAGGATATCCAATATTAGAGAAGTTTCTGATGAACCTCCTGTAATAACCTTCTAGTCCCACGAATGATCTAACCTCATCCACATGTCTCAGAGTTGGCCACTCCATGATAGCCTTAATATTTTATGGATCCACTCTTATCCCTTCCTTGGAAACAATATGTACCAAGTAATGAATCTGTGTCTGAAATAAACTGCACTTGCTGAGCTTGGAATATAAATTATTCTCTCTCAACAATATCAATAATTCCACCAAGTGATTTACATGTTCTTCCTCATTCTTTGAATATGCCAATATATCATCGAAAAATATTATTACAAACTTATCTAGATAAGGGCACAACACATTTTTCATCAAACACATGAAGGTGGTTAGATCATTGGTAAGAACAAAATGATTCACCACAAAATCATAGTGCACGTACCTTGTATAGAATTTAGTCTTGCATATTTCTTATTCCTTGATGTGCGCCTGATGATATCTTGATCTTAGATAAATCTTCAAAAACGCTACATCTCCCTTCAATTGATCAAAAAAATCATCAATTTGTGGCAATGGATACATGTTCTTGAGAGTCAGCTTGTTCAACTTCCTGTAATCAATGCACAATCTAACAGTATTGTCCTTCTTCATTACACAAAACACGGGTGCACCCCAACGTGACACACTTGGCCTTATATATCCATTATCAAGAATTTAATTAAGCTGCAACATTAGTTCCACCAAATATGGAGTGCTCATCCTGTAAGGTGCCATAGATGTTGGTGTTGCTCCTTGTACTAACTCAATAGAAAAATCCACCTCTCTATGAATATGTAGCTCTCGAATATATACAGAAAACACATCTTGAAACTTATACAAAATAGGATACTTCCCCGGGAATTCATCATCCTCATCCTCTTTCCCTTTGTCACTGAAAAAATGAACTACAAACAATAAAAATCATTTCTTGCGGCACTACTTAGCCTGCATAGTTGTAACTATTCTCACTAATGGAGGATTCTTCTTTCCCTGCAAGAATATCTTTTCTCCATCATCATTCAGGCACTAAATGGCCTTTTCATATCACTCTAATTTAGTCCTGTGAATGAAAATCCAGTCCACTCCCAAAAGCATGCTATATGAAACCAAAGGAAGCACATTTAGATGTGCTTATGTAGGCATACCATTAAGCTTAAATGCACAAGATCCACCAGGTCAGGACTAATATAGTTATAATTTGATCTAGGATCAATAAAAATATAAATGACTTGATTACAAATATTACCTTCCATCTCGATAATGGATGCTTGAAGATTTTCCTACATATTATCCACTACTACATAGACCTATGTGGCTCTTGAGCACTATAAATCTGAGGCATACCACTCTGATGTGATGCTCTCCACACAAGTCCAACATATCAAAGGTTTCTTGTCATCACCTTTATTTTTTTGTTCCTCAGGCTGAGACCCATGTCCTTTCTCAGTTGTATTGAACTTCTTATGAGGCCCCATATTTTTCTTTTCAAATATATCCTAAGATCTTCCTCAATAATTATGCCATTTTTATTTCATCTTCTCATTACATTTCTAGTAGCGCTTAAACTGGGGCTTGCACTTTAATTTCTCATAAAAATTATTCAAATTTTTGATGACTTCCTCCATGGGCCGAGGCTCATTATACTCAATATGATATTTGAATTCTAATGGAAATCCATTAATGAACCTGTGGACCTTTGTCTTCTCATCCTTAAGATAGGGTACATATCTCAACAACTCTATTAATGACAATCATGTACTCTTCAACTATCATGGAACCCATCTTGAGCTCATAGAATTCCTTGTCCTTTCCATCATAATATCTCTCACACAGGTACTTCTTCCTAAAAATTCTTTCAAACGCATCCCATGTCAACTCCTCTTCTCTAATTCCTCTGACATGCTTAACATCCTCCCACCAGATATTTTCTTTTCCCTTGAGACTGAAGGTAGCTATATTAGCTTTCATGTTTTCCGAATAATCATGAAACCTAAATAACTTCATCCAAATCAACCATGCTTTTTCATCTTAAGATTTCCTCACTTCCCCATCAAAATTAGGGGGCTTGGATTTCTTGAACTCTTCTGGAAAGTACCCCTTCCAACTCCTCTTATAAGGATGTTGGTAGTGATGGTGATGATGTCTCTAGGAACCAGAGCTAGAATAAAATCCATGAGTTCTATCCCTCTCGTTAGGTGTATCCAAGGATATGACACCTCTCAATATATCATCCCTATCCATCATGTACCAATTTCGAGACCTCTATTTTTTTTTCTCCATGTCCATTGTTGGCTTGAGGGGTCCTGACCTTCCAACTACTGGCCCTTTTGGAAATGACATTCTTTTGCAAATCAAAGTCTCACCCGAATCAGTATGGGGGGGTGTCAGAACCAGGTTTCCGCACCCCGAGGAAGAAAAGAATGAAGTGGCCCTAAGAATATTGATTGCAGACTTATATAAACCATTAACAGATGCACACAATACTTAATAGATTAGAAACAAGACTGCAAATCACTTTAGCTCAGATATAACATAACAGAATTAGATCCAAATATAAACAATGCATAACTACTTAAGAAGATTCATCAACCATCAATATGCATAAAAAACCATAACATATATCCTCGCACAAATGTAAAGAAGAAATATAGAAGCAATGCGATCTCAACAGAACATATACAACTCAGATCAATACACAATGTTTTGCCAAAATCAGTCCTTGTATTAATTCAGATCCTTTGAATACATCAGAATTTCCCCTTACACATAACCCTTACACACACACAGCCAGGGGAGTTCGCATAACTAGGACTATGTGTCCATGCACATAGCCAGCAAGATCCTTTCTACCCAACCCAGGAAAACCCTTACAAGGTATTACAGAAACATAAATAGTCAGATCATAATAGTCTATTCAAGTTTAACTTAGTTTACTTAGACTCGATCTATATATTTATATTCTTCTAGCGCGTAGATAATATGGTCTCAAACCATGGTTTGAGGCCCACAATTTACCCTTAAACCCATTTACATAAAAAATAGGGACTTTGATTGGCCCCAAAGACCCTTGACTCATTCGCGCAGCGCGCATATACAAACTTATGCAAAAATATTCCCAAAAAGTGTACCCCATGGTACCCTGCTCCAACAAGACCCCAAACAAAACATGTGACTCATCTCGAGTCACTGAGGCATCTGCTCCTTTAGCTTAGCTTTGAATGCACTAACATAAGATTTTAGAGGGAGTACCATTTCCAAACTTTGTGCTGCAGCTTCCTACGCTTGTTGCACTAACTTCTTCGTGGTGGGCCCTTCATTTTCCATCTATATGTTGCGTTGTATTTGCTAAATTTCCTTCAAGGTGGTGCCCAGAGTCTATGAAAGATGGAGAGCCTCCTTAGCCCATGGTTTCATACATGCTTATAACAGCTGCTATTTTTGGTGCAGGTCTTCAATCTTTGTCTGGATTATTCGGCCCTCCTGAAGATGGGAGAGGCATTATGGAAGAACAAGGGTTGACAAAATTGCCTAGATCTATGTGAAATGTTGTTCTTTTTGATGCAACTTGTTGTGTAGCTTCTAAAATACCTAATCATTATGCATAGATTTCCATACACCTATAGCTTCATCCAACAGATTGTCGCACTATGTCACTCCAACAGTGATACTGCATGTGGCTTGTTTCACTTTGGCTACTCTTTTGCGTGGAGTTCAAGAGGAGTATCAGGTTTCAACTTCATTTATAGGTCCGCAATATGTTGTTCAAACTCTGTACAGATTTTCTATACCTCAGTGCACGACGCTTTGAAAGCGACAACCAATACTTCCACTTTTTCCTTTGGTGTAGCTATGGCCAGGACTATGGGAACTTCACTGCATACCGGGAGTATCTTAGCTTCAAGCACAATGCACTAGCCTTCGATTGTGCGGTATGCTGCCTCTACTACTTTCTACTTCTATTGGGCCTCTGTAGTCTGCTTCTTTGAGTCTTCGACAGTTGCATGAGCAATGAACTCTCTAAACTGAAGTTCATCTACGATCATGGTATGCATAAAGTGTAGCTTCCATGCAGGTAAAACAAAAATATTAATATTAATATAACCTACTCTGAGGAATTGAGCACATTGACTGGCATCCACATGAATGGCTAGTGTGGGGATTTACACAAGGCAGGTGTCCTTGGTAGCTGGTAACACTACATCTAATGGCTACGCGTTGGTGATTTGTGCGCTAGTCTAGCTCTCCTGAGAAAATCTCACCTGTATTTGGCTCACTTGCATCTTGAGTTTTCAAATCCCCACCTGAAAAAATTCTAGTGCAGACTTATACTACACCTCCATTTCAGTCCAACGATCCTCTGTCATAGACGTGATTGTTTTTTCAATCTCATTCAAATCGTCCTCCGTAAGCATCAAGACCTCTTCTCCATTATCTTTGGAGCCCTTCCTCTTTTTTCTTGATCCACCAGTGGCTTGAGAGTTGTGATTTATACCTTTATAGGTTTGTGCCACTACTTCCTCCACTATTTCTTTTTCTGTAGAGCCATTCTTCTTAGGCTTTGTAATATTCCTAAATTAGCATGCAGCTAATTGGAATATTAATTTTTCTCTTGTCTTTTAGTTAGATGAATAAATGGGTAGGGAGGCCCATAAATATCTTTAGTAGCAATAAAATCCCTCTTAATATGAAAATGGATCATTTTCATAGCTAGATAATGCACCCTCATGTGTGAACAGGGGCTAATGCATGTGGACAAGGTCAAGTTTGACCAAGTCAACATCACTGGTATGGAGGGATTGGATCATCAATAAGGGATAGCACAGTGTGAATGGGAAGAAGTCTCCATGATAGTTGAAACCCTAATGAGTGGGACCCAAGGTGAGAAGGCTCACATTGGTTATAAGGAGGGAAAGGCAGCCATTGAGGGGTATGTTATTGATTATTGATTTTGTGGTCTGTATGACTTCTTGCACTCTCTAGCTATTTAGCAGAGATTGTTGTGTTTAGCACCGGGTGTTCCCGAGCGGGGATCCCACCTTTTCCCTTGAGGTAGCCTCTAGGAAGAGTATTGTACTATCATTTCCACACTCTGACATTCTGGCCAAGCTTCAGTCTTTAGCTACAATACAGTGTCTTCTCAGATTTGTGTTGTGTTGCAGGGTGTTGCAGTGGAGGGTTGAGAAACCCAATTTCTGAGCTAGTTTTTCAAGGGAGGAAGCATTCTTCTCTTTAGGAGATCAGCAAGGGATTTTCTTAAGCTTTCTTTCACATATTGGCACTAGGCCAACCTATTCCCATCATCTACAATGCAGATTCCCTCTTTGATTGCGTTATTTTAGTGAGAATTTGCAGTGGAGGTTTCAGTGCTTGTTTTGGAGGGTGAGATATTCAGTGTTGGGATCAGCGTTTCACTTGAAGGATCTATTGGAGGAGATATATTTATTTGGATATCATTTTCAGCCATCTCTAGCTGCTATTTAGCCCTAGGGATGCATTCCAACATTTTGTACTTTTGGTAATTCTGAAAGCCCTTCTTGGGTTGTCTTGGAAATGTGTTTGGGAGCTTATATATTAACTCGCAACATTTTTTGACATATATAACAACATATCCACCTTTTTATATATTTATTTAGCATTTTATGCCCTAAAAATACGTTTTCATGGCTCATGGCACTTGTATAGTAGTATTTTCTCATGTATTGACATATTTTCTTAGAGGAGGCTTGTTTTGTATTGCTTGAGTGACTTGATACTCAAGATATTTTGCCTATTATTTTCTGATATGTTTAATAAGATGGTTTTACATTTGTCACATATGATGGTGCATTGATTTTTTCACTGGTATTTCCATTATTGTGTTCAAATATTGATGCTTCCCATTTTGGGAATATTACAGTGGTATCAGAGCATAATCTTGGCTCAGCCTATGAGTTTCAGCCAATATGCTATAAGAAGGAGAAGAGAAGAAGAAGAGATCTAAAATGATGGAGAGAATTATATTTTTCGCATCAATTTTTAGATCTATGAAGAACCTCTCCAGGGAGGTTAAGCAGATGAAAGAGAAGAGATACAATGAGACCTCTAAAGGGTCTCAAGATGAGGAAGGTCCATGTACTTCCTATTAGCAAAAAGAAGAACTGGTATTGCATAGAGTTCCAAAGAAAAATGTTGTGCCCTTTCCTTTTGAAAGAGTAGACAAGAGGTATGGAGATGGAGGACACTCAGTTCATGAGATTATAATTGAGTATCTTGTAGAATATAAGTCTCAACCTAGAGTTTTCAAGGAGAATCTAACTCTCCTACAGTTCATTCAGCTCAAAGAATAAATAAGACCTTACATCAATAGATTTCTATTGCCTACATTTGATGGGTCATCCACATGTATAGCAAGAGCTTGGGGAATGAAGTTGGATGTATTTTTCCTACTACATCCAGTAGTAGAGAGAGAAGCTGTTGAGATTGCAGTGCTACACCTTGAGGGTGAAGCAAACATTTGGTGGTTCAGCCATTTGAGTCATGCAAGAGTGACTACATATGTATATTTTACTCAAAGGTTGATCAGGAAGTTTGGAAAGAAGGGATCATAGGAGAAGAAACTTCCACCACCTCTTGCTGCAGGAGCACTTACATTAGGAGAAAGAACACTTGAACCTTTGCAAAGTGGTCTTGATCTCTTGACATTTAGAGTCCCATGCACCATTCTAGAGATGCATGAGGAGGAGGATACTTGTACCAGCGCTAATGTAGCCATAGAAGAGTAGCCATCATCATCAGTAGTTTGGGAAGCCATCACACCAGAAGAAGGAACCCTTGTAGCAGTACAAGATGTTCCCAAGCTTTACCGAGGTATGCACATGTTTCCACTTTCTGTTATTTCAGCACATCATATGAAGGAATGTGGGAATATACCTTTGCATGACCTAGGGTCAAAGTACATTGCTAATTTGGAGCAGCAGACTATCACTGCGCTAAGGACCCTTGATTTTTCAAGGAGGAGATACATAGTCATCCTATTATATCATTGTTGAGATGCACACAACTCTTGGGGTTGGAGTGTAGAATTTTGGAGGATGGAATGAACATTTTCCTGAGCAAAGAAATGTAGAACTATGTGTTCAGCATTGAGCATGATCTTGAGACAGCAGATGCACCATCATGGAGATCAACAACACTGTCATTGAGCAGCAATGATGAGTTGGGGGCCCAACCATTATTGGAGAATTCCAATTACCTTTCTACATGTATAGCACAGGATAGACAAATGGTTGATGGAGGACATCTTATGATGGATGAAATATCCCATTATTGTGATGGACACTTCTTGATGAGCACTTCACATTTTGATGAGATTTTTTTTCCTACCACTTATTTAGACCCTTATGGGGTCAACATGGTCAATGATGAGTGGTCAAAATTTTGAGATCTCTAGGAGATTGCATTTCAACATCCCATGAAATGAAAAAATAGAAATCTGATTTGGGAGGATGGTATTCTCCATTGGAGGAGTACAAAAGTGGAGCATGGTAGGAGACACCCACATTTGGATGAATAGGTGTGGATGGTGAGCAAGGGGTTGGTGAGATACTTGCATATATATAACACAGGGCAGTAGGAGGCATGGCTGCATTGGCTACTCTTGAAATAGTTTGGCCATCATGTGACATATCCTTTGTCAAAAGGTATGTTATGGTTTGAGGCATTGCATGGCACCCATATGTTATGGCAGCAGAAGATTTGGTTGTATGGGGCATTCTACAAGTCAATCATCATGATGTTAATCCATGAATTGTATGATGATGGTGTGAGGAGGCAACAAGAGTTGTTGTTGCTTTAGAAGCTCTTGGGAGAGTATGGGCTGATTTTCTCCCATACTTTTCATGATGTTGTAGGAGTAGGTGATGGCACTATCATAGTGCAAAAGGGCTACTCCTTAGCCTTGGAGAATTAGGAGGTACCTCCACTTTGGAAGGAATCTCCCATATATAGCAGCATTATGGTAGATGTCTTTGACATTTGGCATGTCAAAGGATGGAGCTATGAGATGACAAGAGCCTTGTTACAAAGGCCAACAACGTTGTCATGTGGGAGCCTGGATTTGTTGTTGGAGTGTTCCCATGATCACTTCACATATGATGCACATGATGGACAAGTAGGCGATTAGAGTGATGGAGAGGTGGATGGAGCCACATATTACCATGATATAATCTTCTTGACTTGATCTCCAAGCATAAGCATAATGCTTTGCATGCAGCACATGGTCCATTCCTTGTCATGGAGATATGTCATACCACTATCAAGGACTCATTGATGGATCTTATTATCATCCCACTCTCAGTACATGGTAAGAATTTTGTTTTTTCACTTATTGATTATCTAACACATTATTTTCATTCTCTTACCATCTTTATATAGTGCATTTCTCCATAAGAGGGTAGGCCTCTATTTGGGCTTCATGGGCATTTTGGGACCAACATCAGTGATGGGAATATCCATCTCTTGTATGGATTTGGGTAAGTATTGTACTATTATTTGTATGCTCAGTTGATAAACAATGAAATCTACTATTTACTAGTGGATGAGATGGCATGCACAACTAGCAACTTGTTGGGAGACAACTTGCCATATTATGTCTTGAAATAGTAGTTAGAAAAACTGCAATGTGACCATTTGGAAAACTGTTAGTACCTTTCAGCACTACATGAAACCTTTGGTACTTTTCTCATTTGGAATCCATATGAAGGTGATGTCATATTCATTTTATATGGAGTGATATGGGCAAGAACCAAAGAATGGGTCTTTGAGGATCCAATTTCCTTTTTGCTTCATGAAGGCAACATTATTGCAGCCCAAATTCAGCAGTAGCTCTACACTTATCATAAGGGGAGAGAGATATAGCATGGAATGGACAATTTGATCCATAATGTTCAGCTATGCAGCCCACCTACTTTGTAGGAGCCTAAGGTGGATGAGATATTTCATGAGTTGCCATGTTAGGGGGTGACTCATTTTGTATGGATGATAGCTTGGCGATGGAGGCTTCACATGGGAATGATAGTTCCCAATATACATCATATTCCATGCCTCAAGAAGGCCTCTAGACATCACCTTGTTACCTCCATGGGTGTTTTACTTATTCATGATGATAGCCATTTGGGATGGTCACCAAAAGCTAACTTACATACTTGGGAGGAGCAACTTGGAGATTTATTGATGAGACAACATCTTGTCCCTTGGAGGTGTTTATCATATGAGGATGCTACAAGAGGAGGAGAGGAGGCTCTTCAGTTCTATCCTTGCAGTTTCTTGAGGAAAAGCAACATTTGGGAGGGGAGAACTATAATATTCCTAGGAAGAGTATTGTACTATCATTTCCACACTTCGACATTCTAGCCAAGCTTCAGTCTTCAGCTACAGCGCAGTGTCTGCTCAGATTTGTGTTGTGTTGCAGGGTGTTGCAATGGAGGGTTGAGAAACCCACTTTCTGAGCTAGTTTTTCAGGGGAGGAAGCATTATTCTCTTTGGGAGGTAAACAAGGGAGGTTCTTGAGCTTTCTTTCACATATTGGCACTATGCCAACCTATTCCAATCATCTACAATGTAGATTCCTTCTTTGACTACATTATTTTAGTGAGCATTTGCAGTGGAGGTTTCAGTGCTTGTTTTGGAGGGTGAGATCTTCAGTGTTGGGATCAACCTTTCACTTGAAGGATCTATTGGAGGAGATATATTTATTTAGATATCATTTTCAGCCATCTCCATCTAATTATTCAGTTGCAGCTTCTATTCAGCCCTAGGGCTGCATTATGATATTTTGTACTTTAGGGTATTTCCGGAAACCCTTCGTGGGTTGCCTTGGAAATGTGTTTGGGAGCCTATATCTTCACTCCCAACATTTTTTGAGCTATATAACAACAGATCCATATTTTTATATCTTTATGTAGCAGTTTATGCCCCAAAACTACACTTTCATGGCTCATGGCACTTGTATAGCAGTATTTTCTCATGTATTGACATATTTGCTTAGAGGAGGTTTGTTTTGTATTTCTTGAGTGACTTGATCCTTAAGATCTTGTGACTATTATTTTATAATATGTTTAATAAGATGGATATACATTTGTCTCATATAATGGTGTATTGATTTGTTCACTGCTATTTATATTATTATGTTCAAATATTGTTGCTTCCACTTTTGGAAATATTATAGGCTCAGTGTATTTTTCAAGGTCAATAGTCTCGCCCATTGTGGTTGGCATGGCTTCTTTCTCGATAGGTTTCTTCATCACCTTCTATGTTTTTTTCTTTGGCTGAGTTCCAGTGTACAACTTCGTCAGCATTTTAGGTGTCAACCACACTGGGGGAAACTCAAGAGTTATTCTGATCAAGTCTTCTTCGGTAACTAAATATGGTAACTTGTACCAGACTCCTTCCATGACACCTTTTGCGTGGATGTGCATGTTATGGAACATAGCCTTGAAGTCAACTACCATCTTGTATTGATGATAGAGCATGGGAGACAGTCGCGAATTTGACTGTATAGCTTGATATAGGGACGCATCAAATAGGACCCATAAAATATTTTTTTCTCTTATACGCACAGGGTTTGAAGAGTTCCATAATATGGCATAGCGCGCAACCCCGCACATCTAAGGCTCGATCTTAGGAAACTAGGTTTCCGTAGGGGTCTTCCACCCAATCAATGCGATCGAAAATAATAGCTAAGCATAATGGAATTTCTTGCCTTCCTCCTATGCTTCACACACATTTTTTAGGAACACCTTGCACGGATAGTTAGACCAGTTATAAATGACACCTTTCTCGCACTATCCAGTGAGAGAAATTACATGCGCAGGAAAATCCTTTGGTTTGCATTTGCGCATCATCTTGTAGGCCAAGATGAGTGTGCTGAACTGAACTATTGGGTTGTTTATCTCACTTACAATGAAACCTCAGCTCTTGCGCGAGACTTGGTATTTATTTTTAATTTTCTCTGCAACAAATTTCTCTTGGGCTTTACCACCGAAATTAGCAATGCGGTCCACGCCTTTAGTGAGTAGACCAGTGATCCTATGGATCAATGATTCATCAATGGGGATGCGCTCTCCCAACCACAATGCATCATCGTGTATTAGCACAAACAATTTCTAGACGCAGATATTTTTTATGGGGATACGCCCAAAACGAGGGATCTGCAATAAGTTCAGCAGGCCTGCCTTATGCAAACCCAACACCCATCTCTTTCGCTCAAGGCACACAATGCCTCCTTCATATGTGACGTGATCTAGGTACAACTCTAGTGCAAGTTCTGGAAATTTATCTACATTTTCAATGTCCCAGTCCTCCAGTATGAGTTGCGACACTTTAGAAAACATGTCCCCTTCCATTGGGATGTTTTCAAGGATTAATGGCATTTGGACACTTGCACGAACCTTGTCCATATTTTTATGAATTCAGACTGAGGGTTTTCACAGTGCAACATAAGTTAGAAATCACAAGAATGGGGCCACTTCAACCACATCCTCATCTTCTTCCTCAATTGTTTCAGAGACCTTGGCCATAAGCCTTTTCTATCGCTCAGGCGCAATAGAGCGTGGCTTTGGGGTCTTCTCCCTCAAGGATTTTCTTGTGCCAGATGACTGCCCCTTTTATACTTCGAGGGCGCAAGAGTTTCAACAATAGGGACCTCAGGCATAGTAGGGTCGTCTCCAGGTCGTGTGGCCATCATAATGCCTGGAATTACGTATCCCAACCCTGTGCGATGCAACGCTTCCTCGAATCCTGGATCCAAACCAAACATAGACACAGAGTATGAAGCTGCAATCACGGAGCTCAAATAAAATAATTCACTCATAAAGAAAAGGGAACTATTGCGACCCCATAGGTCATGTTTATACTTGTGGCGTGTCTTCAACTACTCCTTTTGCATTAATTTGTCTCCATAAATGATGAAACGGTCCTAAATCTAGCAAAATCCCTCCATTAAAGGCAACCTATATGCTCCCATATATAGTAATAAAGTTGTCTTTTCTAGATTTACTGTTCCAATGGCTAGTTTTTGACACCTCTGTGACCGATTCAACCTCCTCGTACAGCTACCATGTGCGTGTTGCACCCTACTATGAATATACTCTAGAGATAATGAAAACCATCTGTAGAGCGCCCCCCCCCCCCCCCAAAACAGGCTTATTGATCAGGTAATTCAAAGCATATCATGTAGTGTCCGTCGCATCCCTTAATAACTGCAAACTCTTCTGACATTCATCATCCCAATGGAATGTCACACCTTTTCTGAGTAATTTATTCATGGGCGCAGTTATCAACTCATAGCTCTTAATGTACTTCTTATAGTATCTAGCAAGGCCCATCATTGACACACCTATTTGACATGCGCAGGGGAAGAGATTGAGGTTCCAGTGACTACGCACTATCCCCAAGGTGTCACAATTGTCAGATATCTGCAGCTCACAATATCTTTCATTGGTGCATTGATACTTTCTTGAATAAAATCTCAGCCAATCTTATCAAATCCACTCTCAAAGCTGAATGTAAGGATAAAAATCTCTGTTAGCGCTGACCATTCACTAATGCCTCCACGTAGCTCTGTCTCCAAGTACCATTCAGTAGGTACCTTCCCCAATGTGTGAATAAACATGTGGACCCATTCAATTCTTGGTTCTACACCCCATACTTGATTCCATATTTCCCTATGTCTACGTGCATCATCTTTTCTAGATTAGACATCTTCCATTTTAATGAATGGACATTCAAACTGTAACCACATCATGCGCACACATTCCTAACAGTTTCCCATGTTCTCCTTATGAGTTTCCCACCATCTTGTTGGAGTAGTGAGCAAGCCGAGATCCAAAGAATGGAATCTCTGTCCTTCAGGCTCCCCTATAAACATGTTTATATAAGTTAATCCATCATAGTGAGGAAATTCATGTACCTTAGATGTTATACATTGTAGGGATCTAGTCACACTATTACAATGCAATGCAAATACATCATGCAACCGATTCTGCCATTTTTCTAATTCTTCATCAGAATCTGAAAAATAAGAGATATCCTTATCCCAATTAAGATTTCCATCTATTGTTGGATTAATCCAATCTTCCTCGCGCAAAGTCAGCTTATATATTTGGTCAAAATCATCATCAGCATGCACCGACTCTGTGTATCTTTTTCGTTCTGTAGGATATAGAGGAATGATGACCCTAACTCTGTTTATTTCAAATTCCATTCTTCTTTTCCTCATATTTATCATGCCATCCATGTCAATATCCCAGTCTAATCCTAGCAGCGTCGGATAAGGATCAATATCATCTACAATTTGTATGACTTCAAAGTTGCCATCACCTTAACACCCTAGATGCTAACTATAACTTGTGGCAACCTCCCTAAGGGAATGCTCTTTTTCTGATTGGAAATGTGCAGCTGAATGGTAGACCACTCTAGCTTTGGCTCTCCCATGTACTGCCATGTTTTCTTATGTAGAACATTACCATCTAATCCCAGATATAGAATAACTTGGTCACCTCATAAGCACCAATCTGCGTGGCCATATGCATCTCCCTACCCCTTCTCTTCTTATTCTTGTATATTTTGTTGACCACTCGTTTCTCTACCATTGTTTGTTCCTTCTCTGCACAATTATCTATCAGAGCTTGAAGATTTTCTAATGCATTTTTGTTGTGTAGCAACTTTATACATGATTGTAGAAATAGTTGGATATCTTCATCTCCTCATGCTTCCTTCATTGACCTTCTTGATGTTGATGCACTTCCTTTTGCAAATTATTTTTGTGCTTAAACAAAAGTCTCCTTTGCACGCTGAAGATTAAATCCTTCCTTGTTTTCATGTGCCTTACAGATCCATACATCAGTGGCTGGTTTCTTTCCCTTATTTTCATTGGTGGCTACACTACTCCTAGTCACCACATCCACACTAGGATCTTCTTCACGGGTTTCAGCTCTCACCATATGAAGATTTTGTGTTGGAGTCTACGTCTTCTTCTCCTGCATTTTAGCAATCAATACAGGACAATGTTCTATTACATGATGAAATTGCCTACAATACTTGCATTACTTTCGTGTTGGGTTAGGATAGTCACAGGCATAATGACCAACATCTCCACAGTTATAACAGATGACTTGTCCTCTTCCTCAGCCAACTGATCCACCTCCTCGTCCTCTTCCTCTCCCCTGAAATCCTCCATGCCTAGAGGGGGATGCTGGTGAAGTAGGATCAGCCTGCATCCTATATATTTTAGTGTTATCTAACATCATATCATAAGTGCGACAATGCTGCTCATCATGCCCTAATAAGGAACAAAATCTGCAAAAAAATTTCTTCGATTCAAGTTGATACTTTCCACTCCTCAGGCAGAAATCTGTGTCATGTAATCTAGTGATTTGACAGATTGTGAACCATATAGGACTCTTAAATGGGCTATTACCTCCAGCATTCAGATAATTTTTGAAGATAGGACATTGATCTATATGGTTCCCAAAAGATTTACATTTTATGCACCAAACCTCTGTGCAAACTTCCTTGCCCTTGTCCTTTCGTAGGTTTTGAATCTCTAGATGCATGGCTTCCAACTGATTTTGAATTTGTTGAGTCTCAAGCGCAACAGGTGTTGGGGTAGCCTCCAGTTTCATTGCAACCTCCAAAGCCTCAGCTTGTGTGGCAGTATTTTGTGACCTAAGGGATGGCGCATATGCGGGAGAAACATAGCAATGAACCATTCCTTATGTTGAGTATCATCTATGAAAAATCCACCATCTTTGATGGTGTGATTAAGCCTTTGGTATGCCTCCCATACAGATTCATTAACCTCTTGATGAATCTTTTTCATTTCTGTCAGTAGCTGCGCCTATGACTTCGGCTTCTTAAACTTCTCTTTTAGGGCATCTTTTATTTGGTCCAAGGTGGCATTAAGGTTTGCTTGAACATACCTTATGTACCAATCTAATGTGTGATCTCAAAAGGCAGTGGCTAATTTCACTTTCCTAATATCATTATTATTAACCTGCTGATCCTACCATATGGCCTCAGTCACAAACCAAAAGTGTTCAATATCCTCATTCCCAATGCCTCTAAAATTAGGTAACTTTATTGACGCAGCCATATCTACTTATGGGGGAGGTGGAGGTGGTGGTGGAAATGGAATGCGTGGTGTAGTGGGTGTTCTATGATGTGAGTGGAGAAGTGGAGTGGATGGGGTTGGAAACAGACTCAAGGGTTTCTGGTGTGATGAGATTTCTCCTTCAGAGTCACTAGAGCTATCAGTTTCTGGTTCACCTTCACTATCAGATCGAGGCTTCATAGGGCTATAAATAATTTTTTCTGAATCTTCGTGGTAAAATTTTCAACTGCATGTAGTTGGGCATCTTTGAGGCATTCAAGCAATATGTTCGCACAAACATCCCTGTTCACATAATAATTTTTTTAGCAAAAACTTAAAATAGCATAGGAACCTACCTCTAGGGCCTTTGAAAAATATTCTTTCTTCCTTAGAATAAGACACAAATTGATCGATGGAAAATTCTGTCACAAATCCTCCCAAGAGGTGATTGATCCAGTTATCCACTGCGCGGGTGATCTTATTATCTAACTTCCACACTTATTGAATCAATTCAGGAGTCCACTCACTAACTACGTCATCCTTAACACATGTATTGAATTCACCCAAGTGTGACAACCACTCCTGCAACACGTTTGCAAAGGAGAAAATTAATATCTCATGCATTTCTGTATAGATGTATTTTTTTACCCACTTTTTGTCATATAGATTAGTAATTCGATTCTCTTGGAGTGTGAATTCAAGGATCTTTCTATCTAGCGAATCCTGCAATTCCTTTCATGAAGGGTGCCACAACATTAAATCTTCCTCAAAATGATCACGGTCCCAGCAACAAAACCATTTGTTGGCTTGAGGGGTCCTGACCTAGGTTCATAGTTTATCGTGTGGCCAATAAACCCTCAAACTACTGGCCCTTTCAGCAATGACCTTCTTCCGCACATCAAATTATCACTTGAATCAGTATGGGGGGGTGTTGGAACCAGGTTTCTGCACCCTTAGGAAGAAAATAATTAAGTGGACCTAAGCATATTGATTGTAGACTTATATCAATCATAAAAAGATGCACACAATACTTAACAGATTAGAAACAAAACCGTAGATCACTTCAGCGCATATATAAAATAACAGAACTAGATCTAGATCTAAATAATGTGTAACTACTTAAGAAGATTCATCAACCATCAATATGCATAAACAACCATAACATATATCCTCACACAAATATAAATAAAAAATACAGAAGCAATGCGATCTCAACAGAACATATACAACTCATATCAATACACCATTTTTTTTCAAAAGTAGTCCTTGTATTAATTCAGATCCTTTAAATACATGATACTTTCCCCTTACACATAACACTTCCATGCACATAGCCAACGAAGTCCGCACACATCCAGTGGAGTCCGCACATAGCCAGGACTAGGTCTTCACGCACATAGCCAGCAGGAGCCTTTGTACCCAACCCAAACAAACCCTTACAAAGTATTATAGACACATAAAAAATAAGAGCATAATAGTCTATTCAACTTTAACTAGTTTACTTATGCTCGATCTATCTATTTATATTCTTCTAGCATGCAGATACTACGGTCTCAAACCATGGTTTGAGGCCCACAGTTTACCCTTAAACCCATTAACATTAAAAATAAGGACTTTGACTAATCCCAAAGTCCCTTGACTCATTCGCACAACGTGCATATACAAACTTATACAAAAATATTCCCAAAACGTGTACCCCAGGGGACCCCGCTCCAACATCCATGAATGATCCCCAGCTGTCCCTACTTCTGCAAATATGAAAGGCTCTTAAGAATCACTGCATTAACCTTGACTTTCTTTTCCTGTGCTCTGGTAAGCCTTTCTTGTGCCTTAATCAATTGCTCATTATTTTCCTTGCAACTTGCAATTTATTCCTTCAAACTTCTCAATGTATCTGCCAAACGAAGAGAATGTCCCTCTCCCTACTGCTCAACTGATCTCTCCCATCCTACCAATGTATCTTCAGGACTGTACAGAGAGTCATTTGAACTGTACTCAACTAGTTGTCTCTTCATCTCTTGAATTCTATGTCCTCCAACATTCCATTGTTAGCTAAATAGAAACATAATAAAAAACATACCTCAAGGTATCTCTAGGGAGGTTATTACATCTACACAGGGAAATCTAAATTAACACAATACACCATCACAAGCATACTAGCTCATACATGGATATCATAACCATAAAAATAAATAACCAACATGAAAAATCTACCTTTACCATGAGGTCTAGTGTTGCAACCTCGCTCTAATACCACCTTGTAACTACCCCATCCCACATTTACCCTCTTTTACAAGCTCTCCAGATAAACATGAGATGAGAGTTACTATGACATGACCCAACATCCAAGTTCTATTTATGGAAGTGGGTTCTACTAACTAGAAACTTACTAAAACTTCTTAGGGATGCCAAATCACCCATGCATCATAAAGAAACGACTTGTGATCAAACACTGAGCTGGAAATTATTTTTATCTGAGCTCACAAGCTAGCTGCACACATAATTCATTGTGAGTGTGGTTGGAAAGCTCCAGCCACACACATAGGCCTCCCTCCATGTGGTTGTAGGTGAAATTTCTCAGTTCCATGCACACAACCATGAAAATAATACCAAATTTTCAGGGCTAGCCTACATGCCACTACTTGGAACACTCCATAACTTTCCATAATCAAGTCTAAGGTGATGACAAGTCTATGTGACAAGTACTAAGGCTAGATCTTGCTCAGAAGATGCCAAACACATGATAACATTTTTTCAAACATATAATAAATATAATAATCTACAGGTCATGAATGCATATCTGATCATTTTCTCCCTAACCATATCAAGGAATCCTCAAGAAGGCTTAGTACCCTCTCAAACTAGTTGCAATAACACTTGTTAGCCCATACATTCACATAACCATTCAATAACTTACAATTCATGAACAAAATCCATCACAAGAGCACATCATCTAACCAGGCCTACAACCAAAATTTAAACAGTATAAATCCGTGACAAATAATTCATAAAATCAACAAAAAAACCAATACATGTTCTCATTGATCACAATAAGAAAAGAAATAATATTAACATATGCAAATTCCAACCAAGTCAGGACTTCCACGTACCACCCGACCATAGATTGGGTTGAACCAAATCTCTCTTTCATCCAATCACCCCCATTCCATATTCCAGGCATGAATGTGAGATCATATGGGTTAATAAAAAATAAAACCAACCAGGGCTTCCAGAGGCCTAACCACCTCAACCCCCAACAACAATGATTTCACCTAAACTAGTCTAGAAATTAGTAACACCAAACAAGCTTGGATGCCTCCAACTTTATTCACTATATCCAAATGAATTTTGTTGTCTCCACCCATCTGTCAAGAGTTCTAGGAGAAAGCCCGTTTCCACCTTTGACCCTTGGTAATTTTCCCAAGACCATCTCACTAGAATCCAAAGTCTACCAGCCATCCAAACTTTAAACCAAAACAAGGCACCCATAACACCATGGATATCCAGGAAGTGGAAAGGCATGGTTGAAACCACTGTCAATTTAGGAAAATCACATGCCAATGAAAACGAAGCAACCAAATAACCAAATCTTTGTACCATCAGTCAAAATCCCAGTAATGAAATTACACACGCAACCTACTACTTGCAATGTCCTCTTTTTGTAGCTATTTTTTCAACCTTTCCTTGTGCTCAGTTTATTTCCTTTGCTTTCTTTCTTGATTTTCCAAGTGCTTCCTCTCTTCTCTTATAGCTCTATTTTGAAAGTGGTCAAAGATAGAATTGACAAAAGTTTTGAATTTTTTCTTTGATTCCTTTTTATCATTGATGTCTAGTCTCTTCCTTTCCTTTTTTGTTGTCTTCATTTTCCCTCATTTTGTCTGTAATTTTCCTTGCATGCATATTTGTGTCTCTTCATCTTCCTTTTCTCTTATTTTCCTTTATTTATCATATTAAATTTACCTTTATTGTATTTTCCATTTGACAATGTCTTTTCCAATTTCCATAGCCATTAATAAACCACAAGTGATGCCCACTATAATGTTTTTCTCTCCATTCAACTTGGAATATGTGTCTCATGACCTTCACTTAATTTATTACATGGAAAATCAACCTGGGATTGTTACACATACCAACTTCCTGAAGCACTATGGAGCTATTGAAGAACATGAAAAATTACTACTAGTTCAACTCCATATGAGATGGTATATGGAAATAGAGTTATTCTACCAATAGAGGCAAATATACAAACTCTGAGGACAACAATGCAATTTGGTATGGACTAATATAAGGCACAATAATATAGGCTTCTTCATGTCAATGAAATGGATGAAATTTATCAAGTTTCCCTACAAAAAAAAATTGTGATATGAAATCAGGGAGATCAGTGTAATGACACGTCATAAAGACAAAGAGATTCAAAGCTAGAGGCCGGGCCTTATTGTTTGATTCAAATTTTAAGGATTTCAGAGAAAAATTCTGCATCCACGAGCTTGGACCCTATGAGATTGTTATTGTATATGAAAATGGAGCCATAAATATTTGTACCATTGATAAGGAAAAACTCCAAAAATGGAAAATAGAAACAAGCTTTACTTATATCATAGACCCTTATAACATTGATATGAATATTGTTTATAATGGAGTAATCATTGCAGAATGATTCGTTCCTACATTATTTTTCATTTCAATAATAATAATAATATTTTTGAAAACCATTAAGGGAACACTTTGGTGCATGACATGTGAAAACTAGCATGGTTGGCAGATGACAAGTTAATTCAAAAAAAGAGGGAGGGGAGGGGGGTAACAAACAAAATAAATAGTTCATGAGAAAGAGGGAACTTCATGATGGTTATGTTAGGATCCTCATATTCACATGATTTTCAAATTCCTTATACTTTTTGAGATACTAATAAATTATTCTCTTAGATTGCTTGAGATGCAGGGAAGGGTAGAACCTTATTTATTTAGCTCTAAGTATTGTATGGTAGCAACATCATTGCTGCAAATTTTTTTGGGTATGTGTTATATTCTTTCCACGACTAGTCACGTGTGGGGGGGTCATAGAGGGGACGATAGCTGCACATGTACGTTGCATCGGGAGCAGCAGGGGGGGCGGCAGCCCCTCTTGTTCGGGGTCTGGGGCAGCGCCCTGGGAAAAATTCTTTGGACCCTATTTTTCGGTGGGTGAACCCACCCATGGTTTTGTGCATGTGTTTGCACATGGTTTTGGGGCATGATGGTTTTCGGCCCCTAGTATTTTGTAGATCCGGTCAAGGGAACTACGGTTATGTTCTAATCCAGGGTTAATGGATTGGGATTTATGTATTCTTTGGCATTTATATATATGTGTTGTAACACTAAAAAGAATATAATGAAAAATAAAGCTGGTCGTCCTGATTTGGGATCTAGGGGAAAATCTATGTGTATATCTGTTTTATGTTTTATGCTCTCGCTATTGTTTATTTTCTGTTTTTAAGATTCGTTTGCAGATAATTTCTGTACATGGTTAAAACCTATAAAAATTTCAGTGGGATAGAGCCAACATAGTTGTTGCAAAAAATTCCAAATGAATGGACTCCATAACCATGATACAACATCATCACCGACCTTCTGACCAAGCTAATTCAACGACTATTGTTGCAACACTAGCTCAAAGTAATTGCTACAAAATTGGTTCAATACAGTGTTCCAACACCTCAAGATTGAACACCCCATGCTACAAAATGGGTGCTACAAAACCACTTCCAACAATGTTTATAGATGTTTTGAAATACAATGTGACATTATAAAGGGGAATGGGATGTTACAATATGTCGCCACCAACCTAGAAAAAGGCGCCACTCAAGGTAAGAATCAAAAGTTGTCTTTCCTTTTCATAATGATTGACATTAATTGGGATTATGAAACTTACCTAGAAAAGAATTTATGTGTTAGTTTCCATAACACATAACCACCAGCATATCTTATGATGCAATTTGTGCCATCAACCCATGATTGCCTCACGTTAAGTAGCAATTTTGAGGCCAACAAATTGTTCATTCAAACTTGCAACTAGTATATTGTATGAAATTCAAAATTGAAATATGCGAGGTTCAGTGAATCACAAAGAACCCATAGGGTGACCTCCTTTTATAGGGGTATGCTAATATTTGGGAAATATTTCAAGCCACAAGATGGACTGGGTATGCTAAATTATTATAGGGGTATGATGATGTTGACAGTGTTAGATACTTCCAACAGTAGGGTGTCTCCCTGGTATGGAATCCCAATTATAAATCCCACCATTTGGGATAAGAGCCCCATCTAGAACAAAGACCCCACTGACATTTATTCTTAGATATTTTCCTTGACTGCAATTAACACATAAGAAAGTGCCGATATACTTTGAGACAAGCAAGTAAGCCCTGTGAAACAAACACTTGCAATATGTATAACGTACTTTCACATATGGGAAAAGAGACAGTGAGGCTTTAAAATGTAGTTAATAGTACTATCCTAATAAAGACACACATAAGCATAGAAAGAATGATTATTTAACCATCATAATAGTTCACAAAGTAACAATGACCACGAAAAAAAGTAAGGACACAAATTCAACAAGATCTATACCAAAGGAAATGAAATAGTTCATTTTCTTTAGTACATTTGAACACAAACATATATTGTAAAAATTAAAATAATAGTCTTAAAAAATCCACAATAGATGCATGAAATTTCAGTGGCTCATAGAGCTCTAAAATATTAAGTGAAAGTCCCAAGATACATAATTGCAATGTTCCATCACTAGCTCCAATAGTGGAACATTAAGCCAACACTTGATCCTCAAAATAATTATCTTCTCTCCTATGCTTAGCTTGATAAGCCAAGGTGAAAATTAATTTACTTGAGGCATGAGTCATATTCATAAAAAATGGGGTGATCTTTCACCTCCCATGTGAATATTGAACTCCCTCATGACTCTTGAGCCCCCATATGACTTTTGAGCTCCTACATTGTTTTTGGACTTCCTAATGACTCTTCACATTCCATGTGTGATCCAAAATTAGACAGGAATGCAACAAAATAAAAATATAACCATAAATATAGAGATGTAGTAGAAATAACACTTCATGTCATTAATACCAAAGAGCTGAAATATGCTTACAGACAAAATGGAAATAAATTAGCTCGGGGGATGGTAGTTTATCTCTGAGAAGATATGTGGTAGCTACATGCCTCTGAACTATGTTAAAATGGGGCTTGTAGGCCTACTTATTATTGAGAAACAATGAAAAACCATAAACATCCAAAAATATAACCCTAGGAGATGAAGCGGAAAAACTATGGGCCCTGTTTGGGTAAATTGGTACATCAACTTCCCGGGGTTGTAACTTTGACATACGATATATTTTTGATGCGCACAATATCTTGTTAGAAATATCTATTTGAGGAATATAAATTTTGAGTAGAAAACTAAAGCTCATTGTTGCCTCATTTTTCCCAAAAAACATCGTTTAGGGCCTCAAAATGGCTATGAAAGTTTAGGACCTAAAAAACTTCCAAAAATAGTAAATTGTGTTACAATTCATGAAAATGAAAAGCTGAAAGAAATAATAGTGGGGGTCAAGTGGAATAGGAGGGTGGTTACCAATATCCACATAAATTAGTCCTCCCCCCTTAGGAATCAATTATCCCCATTGCATTGAGTGCCTCCATGAGACGGGGAAACTTCTGCTAAACTTGGTCCCTGGTGAGCCACTTGCCTTGGTGGAGGAGTTGTTCAGATTTGACAACCCGATATAGTTGGATCTTCTCCTGATGAGTTTTATTGATATGTGTGTCCATGATATAATCAATGGTGGCCTGTTCCATGCAGTTTTGGTTTAACTCTGTTGGTGTGAGTTGTTCTGCAATGTCAGATGTGTCCAGTAATGGTGGAAAGTATGGCCGAAGGCGGTCCACATTGAAAACTGGGTGCAATCCCAGGAGTGGTGGAATGTTGAAATCAAAAGCATTGTCCCCTACAGCCTTGGTGATGGTGTATGGCCCATATCGGAGCGATCGAATCTTACGGTGGGGCCAAGCAAGACGCTCCTTCTGCAAATGTAGTCAAACTTTGTCACCTACCAGGAACTTGTGGGCACCCGATGTTGATCATGTCGTTGCTTGTAATTATCATTTTATTTGTCCAATATGTCATGGACCTTCTAGAGGATGTGTTGAATTCTCTCAATGAAGTTGTTAGCCCTCTCAGTTTCAGACTGGACATGGGTTGAAGCTGCCTAAGTGGCTGCAAATGGTATGGCCACATCCATGGGACATAGTGGCTAGAATCCCAACCCCACCTGAAAGGGATTGTGGCCATTTGAGCTATGGATAGATCTATTGTAGTTGTGTTGTACATAGGGGAGGATTTTGTCCCATTTCCAAGGATGCTTTGAGTTGTACATGTGCAGAATGTGTACGATAATCATGTTGAAAAACTCTGTTTGGCCATCATTTTGGGGCTAGAAAGCCATGGACTTAGTGAGCTTGGTATCCAACATCAACCAGAGACTTGACCAAAATGTACTTAGGAACATGCTGTCTCAATATGATATAATGGACTGTGGGATCCCAAAGTGTTTAGTAGTGGCTTCTGCTATGATACTCTTCATGCAGGCCACCATAATGGCCATCTTATAGAATCTGTCGATGACCACAAAAACACAGTCATTTCCATGCTTAGTCAAAGGGAGTCTCGACATGTAATCCATGGAGATAGATTCCCAACGTTGGCTAGGAGTAGGTATAGGAGTATATAGGCCTTGATTATTTATGGTCAGTTTGGAAATGGTGAGGGAAGTGCAGGATCTGATGTATTTCCCAACATCCTGTCGAAGTTTTGGCCAATAAAAATACTAATGTAGCACTTCCACTGTTTTCTCTACTTTGAAGTGTCCAGTGACCCGACTGTAGTGAGCTTTCCAAATCATCTTGAAACGCTTGCTTGAATGAACACAAAGGTGTCCTAGGTGACATAAAAATATATCCTGGACATGAAAATTTGGAACTTTATTTCCTTCTATGAGTGTCTGGTATGTGTTTCCAAATTTTGGATCGCTCTTATATAGATGCGACCACTCTGAAGTCTCCTTCCCACAAGATTCGAGCATAGTGGTCAGCTCCATGACTGGGGGTTGGTTGAGGAGTTCTACAACATTATTGGTGTTTCCTTCTTGTATTGAATGTTCAAGTGGAACAATTGCAGGTATGTTGGCCATTTATGATGGTGATAATTCTGCAACTTCCATTATGTCTGTACGAACGGCAGGGGTCAGTGCTCTATGTGGATGACCTTTTTCTTCCCCATAATTTAATGCTTCCATTGTTGGTAGGCCTGCACAATTGAATACATCTCTTTGTCATATGTGGGATACTTTGGATTGTGTCTAAAAGTGTCTCACTGTGATATGCCACTGGATCCCTTTGCTGAGTACTAAGTAAGAACTTCACCAATAGCATAGTCAAAAGCATCTATCTCGATCTCAAATGGTTGTTGCAGGTCTGGTAATGTAAGAACTGGTGGAGAGAAGAGGTGATGCTTTAACTTAGAAAACGCCCTTTTTTGGGATTTAGACCAAAATAATTTTTCTTTCACTCCGCCCTTGGTGACTTGACTCAAAGGCCAAGTGATATGAGAGAACCCCAACATGAACTTGAGGTAGACATTGGAAAGACTCTAAAAGATGTGGAGCTCTATTAGAGTGGTTGGGGTTGGCCAATATCGAATGACTTGTATCTTGGCTGGGTCCACATGCACACCTTTCTCATCAATGATGTACCCCAGATATTGAACTTGGGTCATACCAAAAGTGGATTTCTCCAAATTGGAACACAACTTGTGTTGTCATAGATTTTGGAGGACTTGTCGAATATGGAACAGTTTCTCTTCCCAACACTAACTGAAGATCAGGATGTCATCCAAATACACCACCACGAATGAGTTGGTGAAGGGTCAAAATATGTCATCCATTAGCCTCATGAAGGTTGTGGGGGACTTTATCAACCTGAAAGGCATGACCAACCATTCGAAAAGGCCCTCCTTGGATTTGAAGGTAGTATTCCACACATTGGAGGGTTTGATTGGTACGTGGTGATACCCATACTTCAAGTTAATATTAATAAAATATTTGGCCCCCTTGATCTAATATAAAAGGTTACTAATCCATGGGGTTAGATACCTATTCCAGACAGTGATCTTGTTCAGCACCTGCTATTCAATACAAAGTCTCCAGGTCCCATCCTTCTTCTGTACCAAAATTATCGGGCTCCCATAGGGTGATGAACTTGGCTCCATGTGCTCTTTTTGCAACAACTCCTAAATCTTCATCTTGATTTCATCGTTCTCCAGAATAAAACGTCGACATATCGGTCCATTGGGAAGCGATGCACCTAGGGTAAGATCAATGGGGTGCTTGACCAGACAGTGTAGAGGTACCCCTATGGGTGAGGTGAAAATATCCCTATAATCCTCCACGACCTTGTCCATCTGCTCTTGTCATGTATAGGAGCCTTGTTTGGAGGTCATGGTGACAATATAATTCTTTCCCTTAGGTTGAATCATAAAAAAAACAAATTTCCCAGCCTTGGAAATGAGCTTACTACATTTCTTCGAAATTATCAAAGAGATGGAGGTAGGCGTTGCTACTCCGGTATCCTATACAACTTATTTCCCAAAGTAACAATAATAGTGTGAGGCCTACACTCATACATAACATGTCACTTCCAAAAGTATGGTTGGCATAGTAATACATCACAAAATTCAATAGGAGCAACATCACATAATATCTCATCTATGAAGAGCTTGATGTTGTAGGGAAAGCAACACTGCTGGCTGATATAGAGATCTCATCCTTGGTGAAGCCACCCGATGGTGTATGACTACAGGTGTGTTGTGATTGGTATTCCCAGTTACTTCATGAACTCTACTTAAATGAGGTTATTTTGGCTACCGATATAGACACTGAATTGTAGCGGAGAACCCTTCACCCACATCTGGGAGTGGAAGAGGCGCTCCCCCTCCTCTGGATATTTGGGCTCATCCTTTTGGATGTTGGTGGTGGAAACAGTGGCACTTGGCTCTGCATCAATAATGTGCTTTCATTTTTCATTCCCCTTGTCAGGTTTTGAATCAAAGTCAAAGCATGCATCTAATTAGGAAGCCTCTAGCTTGGCCACCAGTGACTGCTTGGCTCGACACTCACTTGTGTTGTGAGTGGGGTTCTTATGGAAATTACACTACTTTCCCATGTCCTTCTTTGTCTTTGTGGTGTTGTTATTTCTTGATGCTTTGATGAGTTGTCCAGGGTCACCCTGCCTTGTCTTTTTAATTTGTTATGTGGTTTCGGGGTTCCTTTCCCTTCAAATTTTCAAATCCAAAGTCTTGCTTCTTCTGTTTAATTTTTTCTCAATATCGGCAGCATATCAGTATGTTGCACCAAGCAAGGATATGTCAAGGAACTCCATTTCCTCCTAAATGTGTATGTGAAAACAACTGCGGTACTAAAACACCAGATTTTTCTTCGAATATTTGATACATAACTTGATGCATAGGGTATGGAATAGATTCATCAGCTCATGCACATATTGATCCCTTTGTGTCGCAACATAGTCCATTGTATGTACTTGTCTTCATATCTCCCCACAGGGTAATATTTTTCCTTGATGGAGTCTTAGAAATAATTTCAAGTGGGTTATTCTAAAAACAATGAGGGTTCTCTCTCATCCCTTTGTTTGTAGCAGGTTTCCCATCATTCCTTGACATGGGGGGTGGCTTTGAGGAGCGTAAGAATAATATTTTCCTATTGGAAAAATCATGAACTGAAAAATATTCTTCCAAGAGATTTAACCATCTATCTATGGTGTATGCATCTATCTAGCCTTCAAATATGGGAATTTCAAAGTTGACTTGTACCTTAAAGGGAGTGGTGCCTCCAGAGTGATTGTCGGATGAAGATGCGTCACGTGCTGGCATCCGCTGAAGGGTTTGGGAAAATTTTTCCATCATCGCATTCATCTATCGCTTGAGGGCTTCTTCAAGCAATATTTTGAAAGGATCTCTTGTTCCCTTGTCTTTATTTTCTTCTGCCATGGGAGGTTGTCGAGGTTTGTGAGGCTGGTATTGCAAAGGTTCAACCAGTTTGATCCCTAACTCCTTATACCCTGACCTCGTTGGGGAGATGCGAATAAAAGTAGAGAAAGAGCAGACCACTCTGATACCATTGATCCAAACTTAGACAGGAACACAAAAAAGTACAAATATAACCATAAATACAAAGATGTAGCAGAAATAACACCTCATTTCATTAATATCAAAGAACTTGAATATGCTTACAGATAGAATGGAAATAGACTAGCTCAGGTGATGGTAGCTTATATCTGAGAAGAGATGTGGTGGCTACATGCCTCTAAAATGTGTTACAATGAGGCTCGTAGGCCTATTTATTATTGAGAAGCAATGGAAAATGCTAAACATCCAAAAACCTAACCCTAGGATATGAAGTGCCAAAACTATGGGCCTCGTTTGGGTAAATTGGTACATCAAATTCCTAGAGTCGTAACTTTGCCATATGATCTTTGTTTGATGCTCACAATACCTCGTTAGAAATATATGTCTAAGGACTAAAAATTACGTGATCCAGACTTATGCAGGAACACAATAAAATATAGAAATACACATAAACGCAGAGATGCAGTAGAAATAAAAATTCATTTCCTGAAAATCAAATAACTGAAATATGCTTATAGAGAGAATGGAAATAACTAGCTAGGGCGCTGGTAGCTTATCTCTGAGAAGAGATGTGGCAGCTACGGACCTTTGAACTATGTTACAATGAGGCTTAAGGTACTTTTTTATATTGAACAACATAGGAAAACCCTAAACAACCAAAACCATAACCCCAAGAGATGAAACACCAAGAGTTTGTGGGCCCCGTTAATGTTAGTTGGGCAGCGAGCTTCCCAGGATTGTAACTTGGTCATATTATCTCTGTTTGGCACGTACGATATATCATTGTAAATATCTCTCTAAGTACTATAATTTTTTCCACTATGGTAATGGGCTTGCTACATACCTCAAAAATATGCATTTAGGGGGGAAAAACCGCTTCAGAACTTTAGGACCCGAAAAAAATGCTAAAAATAGAAAATGCTACTATAAAAAAGGAAACTGATGAAACTGAATGGAGGTATAGGTGGAATAGGTGGGTGGACACCAATATCCACCTGGATCATTTCTTCCCCGTTAGTAAGCAATTTTCCCCATTCCTTGTAAAGCCTCCATGTGGTGAGGAGATTTCTATTGAACATGGTCCCTGGTGAACCACTTTCCTTGGTGAAGGAGTTGGCCTGCTTTGACAAATCAATATAGTTGGATCCTCTACTGGTAGGTGCTCATGATTTGTGTGTCCATTATTCTATCATTTGTGGAATGTTCCATGCAGTATGGGTTTAACTCTGTTGGTGTGAGTTGTTCTTCCATGTTGGATGTGTCTAGTAGAGGTGGAAAGTAGGGTCAAAGGTGGTCCACATTGAACACTAGGGGTAGACCAAAGAATATTATAATACTGAGCTTGAATGTATTGTCCCCTACAACCTTGGTGATGGTGTATGGCCTGTTAGAGTCAGTTTTTCAGTGATCAAAGATAGTTTTTTTTGAGATTTTTCCATCAGGTCATTAGTCAATTTTTTTTCTTTTTCAGTTAGTCTTCAACAACAATTTTGGTCACTAAACAAGTCCTATCATGATATTATTCTCCTTCACATTATTTCATCTCCATTCAAAGGTCTAAATTCATGTCATTCCATCTCATATACGTCAAGTCTAGGGTCAAAATTTCCTATGGAAAAATCTTCATTTTTCCACTAAAAATAAGGCAATCAAACCTCCATTTCATCCATAAAGGTCTAGTTGAAGGATTAAATCAGTTTTCATAGTCTGAAATAAACTCTGCATGTCATATTAATTCCATATTCTGTCACTGTATTTGAGAAGAAATGAAGAGCTCTGCTAAAAATAATTATGTTCGAAATCACATCCTTATCAAAGTTTTATATTTAATATTTCAAAAATTCATCCTCAAGACCATAAGATTTAATCTATGCATTATTTTTCACTACTCTTATTCTCCACTACCCATTTCACATGTTGCATTTCCTAACTCGTTATTAATCCATGTCACATCACCTTCATCATACCCCTACCCCACATTTCATTTAGCTCTATCGTACGCTGATTTCCCCCCATCTCGTCGATCATCCATCATATCCTCATCACATCATATGAATCATGCGAGACTTCGGCCCCCCTTCATTTTCTGAAACTTAACATCAGGGGGGTGGGGGTGTGGGGGTAGGGTCTGAAAAAGGTGGTTTCAAGACTTGACCCCACTAATACATGTCCACATAGTGTGATTTCCCTCCCCCACCCCCCCCAACACGAAACCACTTACCGCCTATATACCCCTCCAAAATCTTGCTTATCCGCCATACAAACCATTGCTCCACCCTCCAGTTACTTTATTCCAGCGTGGACTATGGACTGTACAATCAATTTAATTCTCGCCTTTTCATAACCGTAGCCAATTAATTTAATTTATAACCGCTAAGCAACATACCCACGCCCTTTTCAAACGGGAATTAAAAAACCTATCCATAAATTCATCACTTAACACCAGTTTTAAACTTTTATTCTTCTTTTCGAGTTGTTCTGCACATGATTACAAATTTACAGCTATTGACCAAAACTCTAGAGATCAACCGTGCCACTTATTAAAGCCTTATTTTGCAGCTATTGATTTTCTTCTAGTCTGCAGAGCTTTTCCTCAGTCTCGACCTCTCTTTTGCATGAGAAAATTATTGTTTTCGCCATTCCAACAGAGCCAATCATGCCTCCAAAGAAAAAAGGACTAGAAGAACCAGTAAGTTTGTTATTACACCCTCTATTTGACTTTCATCACATACCATTAGCAGACAAAGACCATAAAATCCATGAAACCCTATGTGAACTTGAGAATTTTGAGTTATTTTTCTAGTTAGAAGATAAATTCTTAGATAAATATGATGATATAGGACTATGGGATTCCAAAATTCCACATTTTATCTTTCCTCACACCCATAGTGCCCCATAATTTGTTAGAAGATGGCAAGCTTGGTACATTCCAAACCAGAGAGCTATTATCACTCCTACAAGCCAGATTTTAGTAACCATCACTGCCCAAACTATTGAAAAAATGATGCAAGCCCCAACAATAGAGAATGGCACACCATTTTCCCAAGAAGCCTTGATTAAAATATATCAAAATTTATATTTTTCAAAGAGAGCTCAAACTCTTGAGCTATTTATAACTAAAAATGATCCATTACCCAAGAAAAACCCTCCATTTCCATCATCCATTTTCCCTGAAAGGTCTAAACAAATCATCACAGTTATTTCCTACCTTCTTGGTTATTATTCAGACCAATGGGTAGATGAATCCATCATAGTTTTCATGTCCATATTTCCACAGATTCCAAACCCTCCATCATTTTCAACTTCAGTTAGTTTATTGCATATTCTATCCATTAGCGGCTAGTCAAATTTCCAACTAAAGAGGTCTTCAAGTATGCCTCTGTGTTAGTTTACCTGTTATTGTATTCTCAAGGAGACAAATTTAAGTTTTCCTTACAGAAATTGGATGAGGAAGGAAATCAACAATCAATCATTTTATGGACTTCATTAGTCATGAAGGAACAAAAAGAGTATTCATATAAAAAGTTTGTGGAATTGTTTCTCCAACCAGCACACAGTATACTCAATAGCACTACAGAGCCCAGGATTAGTGAAGAAATTAGAAAGGTATTGCAGTTGTCAAATCAAGCTAGAATAGGGGATTGGTACCTTTATCAAAATTATATAGAACTTAGAGTTTATCACTGTGAGCTTCCCCCTTATAAGTTTCCAAATTTCCTCCTCGTGAGGATATTTTCATTGGAGTACATTAGACAAATTCTCAATGTTCATGAAGTATTATTTGTATTTTCTAAAAAGAAATCACAATTCAAAATCAAAACACAAATAAGACCTTTTATCTGTAATAGCAGGACAACAGGGGAGGAAGCAGATAAATTTTTGAAAGAGATGCAGTTTAATCTCAGTTTTACATCGTCTTATGATACAGTTGGTGTCATTTATAAACTTAAGGGTAGAGAATAAATTTACACCATATATTCATACACCTAGACCAAAAATTGAAAATTACATGAATCAGATTGAATGGATTGAAGGTAATTTACAGGAGGTTGAAGAACAAACACTGTCTACATCAGCATTACAAACTCCTATTACACACGAAAGACCATGGGAAACATTTAGAGAAGATCAGTCATATCCAATGACTGATTCATCTAGAAAAGAGTTTAAAATTCATTACATGAATAAGATAAAGCTTAATCCAAAGGTCAATCCTAGCAAGGAGTTAGAGAAGGAAGTAATTATTATTACTAAAGATACATCTCCTTCCACATATGCAGGTGATAAAATTACTTCTACTACTCCCACTACTTCTACAATTTCTAAAGATTAGCAATCAACAACTTCTCAAGACCAGTAGAAAGCCATTCAGACTAGTACAATTGCTACAAGGGAGAAGGATAAGGTTGTCTTTGAAACTATCAAAGAGACAAAGTTTAAGAATGAAATGTTAAAGACAAATACATACAACCAATTTTGGAAACAAACTCCCAGCTCACAAAGTAGGTTGCTTTCAGATTTTGATTCAGAAAAGGGAAAAATGCACTTTAATTTTCTTCAAGTACAAATTCCACAACCAAATTCAGAAGTAGATTATAAAAGGGCTAAATTTGAGTTTGATACAGAAGAGATACATCAAATAGATCAAATGGAACTAAACAAGAAAACTGGTGAGATGATTTCATCCACTCTAACTAATACTACTATGAGCTTATCAAAACTATAGGTTTCATTGGAAAATGTACAACCACAGTTGAAAATGGAGAAGGTGTCTTCATTTTCTAAGGAAACAAGAATCAAAACTTTAGAAGATATAATGATTAAAATTGGGTATGATCCATCCAATGTCAATGCAATAGAAGAAATCATCACGAAGAAAAATGTTGACATAACAGCATTGACGAAACAATTGAAGATTCCAGCCACAGAAGATCAAGATACTGAAGAGACTGAATCTCATAAGACAGAAATGATGAGATTGATTTTGGAACAGAATGCTCAAATAAAGCAAATTGAATCAGAATTAGAAAAAATTATAAAGGAAAAATAATTGTTAGAAAAAGCATCAAACGTTCCTTTAGAAGCAGTGCCCCTTGCAGTAATCCCCATAGCTACACCTTCTACAGCAAGTACTGCAGATGGAGCTGATCAACTCACCCAAGAATTTCAGAATATCTCCATTCAAGAAGAAGAGATAAATAAATTACAGGATTAGGGAAAATTATTGCAATTTCAGAAATCTAATTCTGAAAATTCACATGCAGTTGAAGCACAAAGAGTCAAAAAGTTAATTGAGAGGTTGCAGAAAGAGAAAAAAGAGTCAGCCATTGAAAATACTTTGGGCCAAGTGAAAGAGATAATTTTGGCAGATATCATGTGTTAGGGTCCTATAATAATAGGATTCATAATTTTGAATTGACTATGATTAGTCTTGTAATATGTACATACTTTTGTTTCTGCAAATTGCTTTCCCATATTAAAAAATGTAAAGAGGGTAAAAGTTCTAAAACAATAATTAAAGGACTGAAAGAAAAAGAACAAAAAAGAGATAAAATAGACCATGAAAGTGATGCAAATTCGAATGCCACTACTTTTTACTTTATTTTTCAAAATAAGATTGTGTGCAACTTGTCAAAAATGCCACAATCCATGAAGGTCAAATTGCTTAATATTGATCTTTCATGTTTTAAATTTCATGCTGATAGATAGAGAATAAAGATCTAGCCAAACTTTTTAATCTTGGCAGATCAGTAGTTAGGTAGAGAATAATAAATGAACTCAACAGTTTAACCTGAGCCATTGGAAGTTGTTATCACTCATAATTTTGTGAGTCGTTACTCGACATGGTCATACAGTTCACTCCTAAAAAGGGTAAGGTCTCCTTAAACCTTTTTCAATTTGGCATATGAAATTTCATTTTTTCATATTTAACTTATCCTAAGTTTCAAGACCATACTCATTTCATCTCAAAACCACCTCCATATAGGTCACATCATGTTCCATCAGTCATCATTTGCTGACATATTTCATTTCCCAAGCTTACAACTCCAAAAAGGTGATTTTAGCCAATAATCCCTACTTTCGTAGCGAATTCAGTGTAAAATAGGCAGAAAACACTATGAAACTGTTGATAGTTTCGTAGCGAATATGAATCATTTCTTTGTTTTCTAACTTTGAGAAGTCAACTTCAAGGGTAGTTTCTGGGCAAACAGAGAAGTATTTTAAGAAAATGAGAGAGGTTATTTTAATAATATATCAGATAAAAATAACCCCCTTCAATTTTCTCAAAGGTGCTACAAACTGGGAGATACAAGGATGTATTTCAGCTCTATTTTCAGAATACAAAATTTTCTTGTTTTATAAATGTTTTTAGAATGCAGATTCTGGATAGCTGGAGATGTGTTTCAAAAAACCAAGAGAGGTTTTTCTTCAAGACATATTGACCCAAAAAACCTCCTTCAATTTTGAAAAATTTATCAAGGATTAGGAAATATGAGTTCATTTCTAAATTTCAAATTTCTGCACTTTTCCACAGTTTCGTCATCATTTCCCAGGCTTAAAGGCCAAAAAAAACTACGAAAATTCCTGTAGGAGACATTTTGCTTTTAAAGTCAGTTTTTGCATGATTAAAGGAGGGGAATTCATGGTTGCAAGGTTTCATGACATGATAAAGGTGTTGGAACAAAAAATAAGTCAAGAAGATTGATGGATAAGCCATTTTTCCCATGCTACTAAAACACGCTACGAAAATTTCTATACATGACTGTTTTTTTTTTATAACTAAAACAGGTATGTATTTTTATTTATAGAGAAATCCGGCTGGTTGAAGCCTAAATGCCTTCAATACAAGACTGTTGCCATTTCATGTTACATGCAGGTGTGATTTTCAAGGAATACAAACTTTTGCTGGTTCTCCATCATTTATGTTGAGGTCTCCTTGATCCAAAAGGCAGTCTTTGTTGGAAAATGTGTATTCTTCTTTGTTTGATTCTATGAGAATGTGATAGCATTTGAAGGAGGTGAATTCGTTTAGAATGAATCTCAGCCTTTTCAGGTTCTTGTTTAGGCCAACGTCATTAAACTGACCTTTCGAATATATCTTTTTGATCAGAATTTAAGACTCACCAAATTCTTGCAACTCCCTATGTCTTCTTTCTTTGGCTATTTGGCACACTTTTATAAAGCTCAATATTTCTTCTTGATTGTTAGTTCATTGTCATAGTCCCCAGCTGAAAGTTTCTTTTGTGGTTCCGTCATGAGAATAAATAAGGCCTCCAGCTCCCGCGGTCCGAGGGTTTCCCTTGGAGGCGCCATCAAAGAAGATTGTTGTTGTTCCTTGCTTCCTCCACCAACTCTGAAATATTTCGTCCTTGTCTCTTAATCTCCACTCAAGATTGAGATGGGGTTTTTCAATGTTCTGGTTCCTATGTCTGAAAGAAAAATTCCCGAACCATTTCTTTTCCTCTTGTTGCAACCCAGTTTCAGCTTTAAAGACTTGGGTGCTTAATTATTCGAGGAGAAGGCCTTTTTCTTTAGCAGCTACAATGTTGGGGGTCTAGGTTATGTTATTGAAAATCTGCTCATTTCTAGCAAGCCAAAGTTTCCAGCACACGAACTTGGGAATGGTGATCCAGACTCGGGCCCATAGGGAGTTGTTTATGATCAAGGGGTATCGGTCCTTCCACGTATAGAAGAGGTCAAATACTATATTTTGGAGGGGGATGTAACCTTATGGCCGTGGAGGATGAGAGACCAGACTTTATTTGCAAAGGGATAGTCCATGATAGATGATCATTTGTTTCCATAGCTTCATTGCATAGTGCACATCTATGCGGCCCAAATATACTTATTTTCATTAAGTTTTCACCAGTTAAGATATTTTTATTCATTAATGTCCAAAAAAAGAAATTGATTTTGGGTAATGCCATTGAGTCCCATACCTGGGCCCAAAAATTTGCAGGAAAGGTTCTGTCTCTCTAAGGTTGCAGCAATGCGTAGCCCTTGTCAGAGGAGTATATACCTGTGCATCCCCATCCCCACTTATCTTCAAATGTCTTGTGTACTATAGCAGCGTCGCATAACTCTTTTTTAAGCATTGATGTCTGTTGTAGAAGGTGGTCTGGGATATTACTTAATTTCCAATCTGTCTAGTTTCCGAATTCGTCCCAATTTGAGATTTCGTAGATATTCTTAATGCCTCTGTTTTCCATTAATTCTCGAATTTCGTCAAGGCTGGCATTGGATGCTAATGGCGCATGCCCCATTATCCTATCTATCCATAATTTGACACACTTCCCATTTCCTGGAATACGATAGAGGTTTTTCTTAAAGAAATTTATTCCTTTTGTGCAGAGGCTCCATAACATTGTGTTGTTCCTATTACTGACATTTTGTATGTTCCTTAATTTTGCTGCTGGGATGTATTTGTATCTGAGCATTCGTCTTGCAGGGTGCTAAATATAATTATGCATCTGCCACATAATTTTACATCCCAAAGCTGTGTTGGCAAGATCAGGGTCTCTGATTTGAAGACCGCCATCACACAGAGGTCGTTTAGCTATGTCCCATTTGACCAGATGGAATTTGCATTGATTTCCTTTGCCACCATGCCACAAAAAGTCTTGCATTAATTTGTTGATTTTACCAGAAATCATTTTTGGAGCCATAAGGAAGGAAGCTTGGTAGAATGGGAGTGATGAAAGAACGGATTTTATCAGTATTAACTTACCTCTATGTGTTAACCACTGGCCTCCCCATGATGCGATTTTGGCTTTGATTTTAGTGAATACTCCTTCCCACAGAGAGGACCTATTTGTGCCCAATGTTAAAGGCAGCCCAAGGTAATTAATCTTGTCCCATCTGGAGTAGCCATTGAACCCCAGAATGCGGGCTACTTTCTAAATATCATTCTCTTATACATTCCATCTATAGACTGCACTTTTTCTTTCACTTATCATTGCTCCAGATACTTTATAGTAGGCTTAGAGGGTGGCTTTAAACACATGAGATATTCTGCTAGAGGCTCCTCCCATCATGAGGGAATCATAAAAAAAAGGGCATGATTTATTGGATCCAGTTCTTTCGTGATTCTCAGACCTAGAGCAGCTCCTGCTATCTTGTCCTGCTCCAATTTTCTACTTAGCGTGTCGGCCAATAGGATGTATAGAAATGGTGAGAGCGGGCATCCTTGCCTCAGTCCCCTCAAAGCTTGGAAGAAATTAGATGGCCTCCCATTTACCAAAGGGGCTACCCAAGGCCTGTTGGTGCATGATTTAATCAAGTTTACAAACTCTTGCTCAAATCTGAAGGAAAGGAGAACTTTATATAGGAAGGACAGGTTTACTCTATCGAAGGCATTAGCCATGTCTAACTTGACCAACATGCCTTTCTATTTTCTGAGGTTACTGGAGTGCATGGCTTCCTGAAATTGTATTACATTTTCCAATATATGTCTTCCTTTAACGAAGCCTCCTTGCTCTAAAGAGATGAGGCTGCCCAACAATAGCTTGATTCTATTTGCAAGGAGTTTTGCAATAATCTTGTAAGAGGCATTGCAGAGAGAGATGGGCCTAAACCTGTCAAAGGAGTCAGGGTTTGTTTCTTTTAGTATTAATGCAAGAAAAGTTGAATTGGTGCTGCCCCCCATTTTTTCTTTCTGTAGGAATCCTTTTATCATTCTAATCAGATCTGATTTGATTGTATTCTAGCATATCCTGTAAAAATGAATAATGAACCCATCTGACCTGGGGGCTTTGTCTGGATCCATGGCCAAATGATTTTGCTGATTTATTCTTGATTTGTTTGCTTCAATAATGTTGTGTTGTCATCCTTAGAGACCAGTGACAGAATGTTCTTGAGAAATTCTTTATTATCTTCTTCGTTGTCCTCATTCCCTTTGCTGAATAGTTTTTGGAAGTGTGAGACAGCAACAACTTTTATTTGGTCTATGCCTTTGCAAAGCATCCCATTGGAGGTTGTGATCTCTGTGATGTGGTTCCTAGATAGACGGGCTTTACATTGTTGATGGAAGTAGGATGTATTCCTGTCTCCAGCTTCTAGCCAAAGGCTGTGGGACTTTAATCTCTAATATTCTTCTTCATTTCTAAAGGAGCAGAAAGAATTACATTGGGCTGCTTGCTCTTTATCCAATTCTACTTTTGTTATGTCTATTGAGTCCATTTATCTTTGAATATTTTCCAATTGCTGCACCGATTCCTTTCTTTGACTAATGGGAGTATTTGTAGGGAGTTTACACCATTTCTTGAGAGCATTTTTTGTAATTTTTAGTCTTTGTTCCCAAACATAGCTGGGAGAGCCACTAATTGGGGTGGACCATGCCAATCGAACTGTCTCTAAGAATCCACTTTTTCCAATCCATAATGGGCTAAATTTGAATGGGATTGGCCCCAAGTTTTCTTCCTCCTCCAACAAGAGAAGGATGGTTTTGTGGTCTGAGGTAAGTTTGGGGAGGATGGCTATGGAGATTAGCCTCCTTTTCGATAGCATGGTACTTTGACTAAGAACCTATCCAATCTGGCCGAGATATGATCTTCCCCTGTCTTGTTGTTGGTCCAGGTATATAGCCCTTTCTTTGGTTTAAAATCCATTAAGTCCGATTTTTGTATTATATCTTCTACTACATTAATCATTTGATTCTTACTGTTTTTGGCTCCTCTTTTTTCTATTGCATTCATCACTAGATTGAAATCTCTAGCGATGATGATGTTTGTTGGAGAGTGCAGCTCTAGGGATTCATTAAGTGATTTCCAACAATCTTTCTTTTCTGAATATATTACTGGTACATATATATTGAATAGTGCAAGAGTTAACTTACTTGCTATGTGCCTCAGCTCTGTGAAGCTCCAGTGTTGAGTGTTGAAGGAGTTGACAAGCCTGAATTGGTCCTCCTTCCACAAGGTTTTGATTCCTCCTGAAGTGTCCCTCGCACTTATTGATTTCCATGCATTCTTCTGCCATTTATTTTTGTTGATCTCTAGAAGGGCATCCCCTTCTATTTTTGTCTCTTGGAGCATAAGGATTTCTGTTGGTTCCATTTTCATGAGGTCCTTAACCGCTTCAATTTTTGACGGATTCCCCAAACCTCTACAGTTCCAAGAGATGAGTCTCATTACTTACTGCCAGGGGTGGTTGGAGCTCCTCCTTTTGGAGGCCTTGTTCTTGTGCTCCTTCCGATTGACATTTCTATTGTAGGTTGACTTCCTTGAGTCTTTTGTCTTTCTGCTTCTTCCTCCCTTGCTTCTCTTTAGGACTTTCTTCCTACTCTTTTAGCAGGCCTTTTGAGGATCTCATCCTCCGAGGAGCTTGGCGATTCTAATATTTTCTTTCTGGCTATGTCAGCATATGTGTGGGAGGGGGATACTTCAGGGGTTACCTCCATCTATCCTTGATCCTCGTTGCCTTTTCCTTTGGGGGAGAGATTTGATTGTTCATTGTTTCTTTATTTGCTTCTGGTGCTTCTACTGCTATTCTAGTTTCTGCGTTTTGATTTCCTGTTTTCGGCATGAGGATGGTGTTCCTGTCTCTTTTTTCTTGCCCCACTGGCCCTGAGTTACTTTCTTTTGTTGTGCCTTTGCTTCTAGATTTTGCTGTCCCTGTTTTCTGCACTGTTGTCCATTGATCGGCTTTCACATTTTCACTTTCTTCGATAATATTTTTTTTGCATTGCCTTGAAAAATGGTCGTAGCCATGGCAGTGCCGGCATTTGAAGGGTAATTTCTCATAGTCTAATTCCTGAATATGCGTCCAATCTACTGTGGTTAATTTGATTGCTTCTGGTAATGCTACTTCCAGATCCACCTCCACGCAGATCCGTGCACATGAATACTGATATTTTATCACTGCTTGATCTATATACCTTCCAAGCGAGTTTTCAATGGCTTGCATAGATTTTTTATTCCAACGATGTAATGGGAGATGGGGTAGATGGACCAAGACTGGAACGGCGGACGAAACATCTTGGGTTGGGTTGAAGTCAGGGGTCTATTTATTCAAATATAAGCCTTGGGGCCCCATGAAGTATGCGTTGTTTCTGAAGCATTAGGGGAATTTTGAGGTCTAAAATGGGCCTCCTAAGGAAATTATAAAATAATAGTGGAAAAAATCAAATAAGATTTGATGACATCATCAAATTTTAGAGGGAAAAATGAAAAAACTACTTTTTCAACTCATATTTTCAACTTATCTCCCAAAGTTTTCACTCAAATTTCGAGTGGGAGTACTCATTGGATGCGAAATTTAATTCCTCATCCAAGGAGTACCCATGTTGCATACTTTCGATGGGTCCTACTACACGAAAAATGAGAAATACATATAAAAAAAACGTGATTACAATCATGTTTTTTATGTATTTCAGATTTTTCGTGCAGTAGAGTTCATCGAAAGTATGCAACATGGGTACTCCTTGGATGAGGAATTAAATTTTGCATCCAACGAGTGCTCCCACTCAAAATTTGAGTAAAAATTTTGAAAGATAAGTTGAAAATAAGAGTTGAAAAAGTAGTTTTATTATTTTATTATTTTTTAATATTTTTACCCTTTTATTTAAAAAATGGTAAATCATCCCCCATGGTTGACATCATCATCTTGAATCCTATTGGTTGTTATAAAGTTTATTTTTGTTGTAGATTTTTCTTAGGAGGCCCATTTTAGACCTCAAAATTCCCCTAATGATGAGATTTTTGTCCTCTGCATTTTCGAAAACGAAAAGAAAGTATCCTTTCCCTGCAAAGTGGCTCTTGATCCCTTCTGAGATGAGCGACATCCAGTTCGTCTGCACCCAAGATTATACTGATTTGGGAGAGGGCCAGAGGCCAGTGAACTGGCCAATGAGTCCTCTATTTGCTATATTGACTACCTATCTGCATATTTCTTCAACCAGCAATTCGACAATGGGGATACAGTCCAGTTTCTTGACAAATTTCTGTTGTGTTTTAGACAACGGTCTTTTGGTGGCTCTAGCCACTAATTTCTTGAATGAAATGAGTTTTTGAATGGGGGGGGGGGGGAGGATCAGAACCCTCGCTAGCATCCAAGGTTACTGTTTCAATGAGAAAATGTGCTGGAGGGTGGCACTATCTAGGTTAGCAGCGCAGCACAACAACCAAAAATCCTTACATGACTCTTTTAGCAGTAAAAATCAAGTTTGATTTTAGACCAAATGAAAAGGTACTTTGGAAATATGAAAGAGGTTTATCTTTATCACTGTTCCATCTACGAGAACCTCTATCAGTTTCTGCAAATCCATTAGGGTTTTGAAATTATACACTCATCTTTGAAGCATATTTTTCATAATTTTCACTAACCAGATTTGTGAAAAAATTGTAAAAATTCGACTTGGAGAAGGTCCAACTCAGCATCCATGTGGCATAATGAGACATCAGCACTCTAGTACACTTATAAAATTAGTTGGTTGCAGTTGATAATGGGTGTTAAATTTATTTTTTGAACTATTAATGAAAGAAGAGTCCTTTTTGTATTCAAACTCTGCAAAAGAGAAATATCTCTAGGAAGTCTCCAAGTGATGGAATCATGTTTGAAATAGGTCTCTGAGGTGGGAATTTGAGGGGAGTAAGGTGGTATATCATTTGTATGAGTCCTCAATCTATAAAGGACATATTTTTAGAGTTAGAAAGCATTGGGATATGTTACGGCTGACTGCTACTATTGTAAACATGTTTTTAATCCGTAATGGAGAATGGCTATTAGTTTCATTCTTCACCTGCGATTCATTTGATACTATCATGAAACCTATGTATCTTATTACTTTCTGTCAATATGTTAATGTTTGATTACTCTAAATTATTTCTTTGCATGCTATGAATTCCTTTCAAGCACTAAACTATTGGATACCTTTCTCAATGTCCTACTTTTCGTATCTTAATGTTCATTACTTAGAATTCATGCTTCTCATGCTCTGACTTCCTCTGAAAATTTATATATTGAGTAAACTATGTATGTGTGTATTCTACTATCATTTAAGTATCTACATGCCTCAGCTTCCACAAGGAGAGTCTTTTTCATTATCTGTGAGAGAGCCCTCTCAGACTAAAGAGGCTAAGCTTCAGTCAAAAGCTAGTTTGAAATAGTTACACTAAGTTGTCTGATTAGCAACCAATCAAGTACAATTTTTTTGATAACATTTTGGCACCGTTGCCGACGACCGAAGGTGTAAATTTTCCCTAGGAAGAACAAAAAAATTTCAGTTCTAAGGTCTGAGAGAAGCAAACACTTAGGCACATAGTGATTGTATTTCTGCTCTGGCAACTCCACACATTAAATAATCATTTGGAAGGTGACTCCACTGCTTGAAGATAAGTAGCTTAATGAAGTTTCAAGATGAGTTCCATTGCAAGAATAAATTCCAGGTATGCCCCTATGAATCAGTCTCACATCCCTGGTTTTCCAAATCCTATGCCAAAGGTTGAATGATTAACTGATATTCCTATATTTAAAGATGAAAATAAATACAATGCTGCTCTTCATTTGATTATATTCCATATGCATGTATGCAGACTTAAGGTTCAGTTCCCTGAGGATTGTCTCATGAAGATGTTTATGGTGACTTTAGAGGGAAAAGCATGGTCTTGGTACGAAATCCTGCCAAATGGTTCATTATATTCTCTTGTTGATTTACATGTTGCATTTTATGAGATGTATGAAGAGTGTCATCCCTCCTTATTGCTGGTCAAAGACTGCTGCAAAAATTGTGTGAGTTTTAATGAATATTTGGAGAATTGTTATAAATATGATGAGTTTATGGATGGGGAAATTTTAGAGGCCCTTCATGAAAATCCCTTTCATCACCAAGAAGAAATGATAGCCTCTCAGATGAAAATGAAACCCAGTAGGATTTTATTTATGAAAATCATGTTACATCCTCTGAGTTTGATGAAAAGTTGCAGCAGACTTGTCAGTCTTTTGATCATCAAGAATATGAAAATCATTTCAAACAACAAGAGGAAATACTGGAAGATAATTGCTATAATCCTCAAGTAAATGAGAAATTTTATTCTTCATGTCATTCCTTGCATCATCCTACATCAGATGATGACCACACTAATGAGGAAGTGGATGAAAATTTTTCTTTGTCTTTATCTTCTTATCTAAAGTCATTTGAGTGTAACTCTGAAGATAAGATTCAATTTTTGGATGAATTTGAAAAGAACGTTGAGAAAGAAATTGAAGTTTTAGAAGACCAAATTCAACCCTATAATTTTCATGATCAAGATGAGTCTTTTAAAACAATTTCCATTCTAGAACACAAAGAGAGGGTGTTGTTACCTTTCTCTTTTGAGGTTGAAGAAGAAAACATTGTTCTTGAAAATCAGTTTGAGAATCAGTTTGATAGCACACAAATAAAATATTTTGATGCTAAAGAAAGCATATATGAGTTGTCTAAAACTACAAAATGTCTTGAGGATTATCAAATAGACTTTATCTTCTATGATCCTATAGCTGACTACATGGAAGAGTTCTACAATCCAGATTTCCAGTTATATTTTCATTATGAAGATCAAATACATTCTATGTTGCCTTGGTCATTTCAGTATCCTGCTTACTTTTGGTTCAAGTGCAGTCAAGAGGTTCAAGTGTCAGATCACATTAATGACTGGCTTCATTATAAGTTTCATGTTTCTTGAATCAAACATAAATATTGCAGTTGTTAGGGTAGGTATGAATGTGTGTGAATAAGCTCAAGTAGACTGAGCATCTTTTCAATAGGTGCAAAGTTGGTTTTTCAACATGTTAGAAGATTGAAACTACAGTTGAAATCTAGCAAAAGAATACTGAAGGACCAAGTTAAAGACCTCCAAGAGTAGTTAGAATTGATCCATGAAGAGCTAGAGAAGAAGGGTTTAAAGATGATTGTAGTTGAGGAACTCATGGCTCAATTCATCATTAATGAAGAGGAAACACCTCAAGGCTCTTAAATTGAGTTTGACTATGTTTTAAGAGGATAATGGCATGTTGAAGACCAATTTTATACATCTCGAGGTTACTTTTTTGAAGCAGGGTCAAAATCTGGAAATTGCATAGTTTTCCACAGTTTCATAGCGTTTCTTAGGCTTGAAGCAAGGAAAACACTACAAAATTTTTTGTAGCTTTATTTTTGTTTCTAAAACCACTTTTTGCAGCTTTCATGGAGGGGAGATCGTAGTGATGATGTGTCAGGTCATTATGGACACCATGCAAGAAAAAAGAAGCATAAATTTTGATTGAAAAAGTCATTTTTTCGATGCTACGAAAGCATGCCATGAAACTTCCCTGTTTTCATAGTGAGCTGTCTTTGAAGGTTTTTGAGTAGTTTAAGAGAATTTTTGGACAGGTGGACACATCCAATAGGTCAAGGGACCTTGTCAGTAATCATCAAGCTTGAGGCTGAGGTGAAGGCCATTAGAGTTTGAAGGAGCTTGGAAAATTTCAGAGTTTTTATTTCTAAGAAGATGGATGGCACTGGAACTACAGGTTCTTTGGTGTACCACAGGGCCACACCATCCCAAGTGGAGCCATTGTTATCACTCATAATCTTGTGAGTCATTACTTAACATGGTCATACATTTCAATACTCAAAAGGGTAAGTTCTCCTTAAACCTTTTTCAAGTTAGCATAGGAAATTTCATTTTTTCATATTTAACATATCCTAAGTTTCAAGACCACCCTCATTTCATCTCAAAACCACCTCCATATAGGTCACATCATGTTCCATCAGTCATCATTTGCTGACATATTTCATTTCCCAAGATTAAAACACCGAAAAGTTAATTTTAGCCAAGAATCCATACTTTCATAGCAAATTCAGTGTAAAATAGGCAGAAAACGCTACGAAACTGCTGATAGTTTCGTAGTGAATATGAAGCATTTCTCTGTTTTCTAACTTTGAGAAGTCAACTTCAAGGGAGGTTTCTGGGAAAAAATAGAAGTATTTTAAGAAAATGAGAGAGGTTATTTTTAATAACATGTAAAATAACAATAACCTCTTTCACTTTTCTCAAATGTGCTACAAATTTGGAGATACAAGGATGTCTTCCATCCCTATTTTCAGAATGCTAAATTTTCTTGTTTTATACATGTTTTTAGAATGCAGATTCTAGATAGCTGGAGATGTGTTTAAGAAAACCAAGAGTGGTGCTTCTTCAAGACATAATGACCTACAAAAACCTCCTTCATTTTTTCAAAATTTATCAAGTATTCGTAAACATGAGTTCATTTCTAAACTGCAAATTTCTACACTTTTCCACAGTTTCGTAGCGTTTCCGAGGCTTGAAGGCCAAAAAACGCTACGAAAAATCCTGTAGGATCATTTTTTATTTTAAAGTCAGTTTTTGCATGATTCAAGGAGGGGAATTCATGGTTTCAAGGTTTCATGACATGATTAAGGTGTTGGAATAGCAAAGAAGTCAAGAATATTCATGGAAAAGCCATTTTTCTCATGCTACGAAAATTTTTGTACATGATTGTTTTAGCAGTCAACTTCAAGTTTGATTTCAGACCAAATGAAAACCTATTTTGGAAATATGAAAGAGGTTTTTCTTCACCACAGGTCCATCTACAAGAACCTCTCCCAGTTTCTGTAAATCCATTAGGGTTTAGAAATTATACGCTCATATTTGAAGCCTATTGTTCATAATTTTCACTAACCAGATTTGTGAAAAAATTGAAAAAATTCGACTTGGAGGAGGTCCAGCTCAGCATCCATGTGGCATAATGAGACATAAACACTCTAGAACACTCAGAAAATTAGTTATTTTCAGTTGATAAGGATTATTAAATTTATTTGTTGAACTATTAATAAAAGAAGAGTCCTTTTTGTATTGAAACTCTGCAAAACAGAAATATCCCTAGGAAGTCTCCAAGTGATGGAATCATGTTTGAAATAGGTCTCTGAGGTGGGAATTTGAGGGCAGTAAGGTGGCATATAATTTTTATGAGTCCTCACTCTATAAAGGATAGATTTTTATACTTAGAAAGCATTGGGATATGTTATGGCTCACTGCTACAATTGTAAACAGGTTTTTGATCAGTAATGGAGAATGGCTATTGGTTTCATCCTTCACATGATATTCATTTGATACTTTAGTGAATGCTATGTATATTATTACTTTCTGTCAATATTTTAATGTTTGATTACTCATAATTCTTGCTTTGCATGCTCTGAATTCCTTTCAAGCACTAAACTATTGGATATCTTTCGCAATGTCCCACTTTCAGTATCTTAATGTTCATTACTCAAAATTCATGTTTCTCATGCTATGACTTCCTTTGAACATTTATATATTGAGTAAAATATGTATGTGTGTATTCTACTGTCATTTAAGTATCTACATGCCTTAGCTTCCACAAGGAGAGTCTTTTTCATTGAGGTCCCTGTCACTGACTCCATAGCCCAATGGTAGCAAGCCTTCATCTTTTCAACCTGCAAACATACAAAAGCAAGACACAATTCATAGAGTTAGCTATCTATCTTTATCATTAACCAATATCATAAATTATCCGTGAGAGAGCTCTCTGAGACTGACGAGGCTAAGCTTTAGTCAAAATCTGGTTTGAAATAGTTACACCGAGTTATCTGATCAGCAGCCAATCAAGTACAATTTTGGTGATAACAGAAGTAATAAGGTTATAATTAGATAGTTTGTTGTTAAAAGAAAAATAAAAAAGGGTCTGCAAGCTCAAATGCACCCAAATGAATAAAAAAAATGTTCAGGTAGATGATGGGTAGGCAGAAGAAGTTTTCATAAGGCATGGATAGTAGAAATTGATCAATTCATACTTACCAATTTCCCTCTAAATTCATGTTCCCTTGTAAAAATACCCCTTCCCATTCATTTTACCTTTTCTCATTACACTACTCAATTTTCTTTACAAAAATCCCTTTTCCTTATTTAAAAATCATATTTCCCCTTTGGAAAACTAAAATCGCTTTATTAACTACCATTTTTATTCAAAATAACCCCAAAACCCATTTATCCTAAGTATTTGTTTTAAATAATGTCGGGTCCCACTATGAAAATCCCACCCGATGTTATTTATACTTAGTGTATTTTACATTCCCATTGATAATACATTCCTGCATCATACTTCATTTTAACCCCTTGTTTAACATTAATATATTAGCTCCCTTTATATACATTTATCCTGTATTTATATTAATTCCCCGTTTGAATATATCTCCCCAACTCCTTATGATTAATTTAATATATAGTGTTATCCCCCTATATATATTTTTTGGGCCCACTTGTTATAAACCCCACGTATTATAAAGTCCCTACCCCTTCATATATTATTATATCACATAAATCCCGCTTTGACTTAAAACTTGGGCCCCATGACTTTTGAAATCCTCGATAGTTTCCTGCCATTTTCCCATCCATTTGATCTTAATTGATCAGATCTGATGGCCAATAATCCTTATCACATCCCTGATCGCTCAAACTTTAACCACCCCAAGACCTTGCAAAATTAGCAGTTTTAGCACCCCACTCCCCTGCTACGTGGTAGTATTTCATTGCGTCGCATCCTCAAAAACTACCAAATGGTATTTCTGTATGTTATCAAAACCACTTCTCCCATTTGAATTGATCCTGCGCATTAATGATTAACCACTGTTGGTTAAAAAATGCATAAGATCTCCCTTTTGAGCCTTTTAACCATTATTTTTGTTACACTTCTACGCAAAGAGAGCTATTGCCGACCTATTCCACAGCTAAAGAATAGCTACCGACCTGTTTTAAAGCCATTTTTCAACCAAAATTCAACATTCTTGCTGCCAAAGATGCTGCAGAACCAATCTGAAGCCCTATAAAGACCAGTGAAGACTCAAAAAACCCACGCTGCCTTCAGAACCAGCTCTGCATACCAAAAGCTTTGTTTTCTCTAGGTATTCATAAAAATACTAAGGCCTGTACTTACAACAATAAATTAACAAGTAATTGAATTAGTTTAGGAGCCTTTGTAGACCAAAAGAAAGCCATGTTGCTTCACTATCCTTTTGCTGTATACCGTAGGCATCTTTTCACAAAATTCCCAAGGCCTAAAACTATTCTTGAACACAGATTAAATATTTGATTAATTGAACCATTGTATACTAGAGGAAAAGCCACTATATCATTCCAAACCCTGTTGCAGACAGTAATAATATTTCACAACATTCCTAAAATACCAAAGCTTATTTCTTGAAACTGGGAGTAATCAATTGATTAAAATTAACAAAAAATGGCTTCTCAAAGAATTGTATCAGTTAATCCCCTGCAACCTCTAGTTGTAGATGTGGAACACACTCCCTTAGTAGACAAAGATTTTAAAATTAGTGACCCTGTCACTGAGTTTAACCTTCTTGAGCTCCATTGATGGAGCCATGACAAATAAATTGACCAAGTTGATGACGTTTTCATTTGGGAGTCTAATTTTCCCAAATATGTTGTCCCACAGACATTCCAGTGTCCAGAGGTGATTATAATTTGCCAAAATTCTTATTTCCCTAATCAAAGAGCCATTATAACCCCTAGAATAGAAATATTATTCACTATCACGCCTGAATCAATAAATCAACTGTTGCAGATTCAACCCAGGCCAGATGAAACCCCTCTGTCTATTGAGACCCTTACTCAATTGTATCTGAATCTGGACTTCCCCAATAGGTTCTAGATATTCCAAACATTCATTCCCTCATCTGTGGAGACTCCCAAAACCAATCCTCCTTATCCATTAGCTATATTTTCTGAGAGAACCAGGCATATTATTAGCATTCTATCTCTTATTCTGGGTTATTTCACTGATGAGCATGTTGATGCTTTAGTCATAGGTTTCCTGTCTATTTTCACCCCTGGTCAGCCTCCTGCTACCATATTCAATTTCACCCAATACCTTTCTAATAAAATTCATGAACAGTTGGTCAAATTACCTAAAGATGGTGTCTTCAAGTATTCCTCAGTTTTATTCCACAGGTTTCTGTACTTTCAACCTCAAATATTTTCTATCAACTTTCAGAAACTGGATGTTGAAGGTAATCCACAGTTAGTAATATTTTGGACTCCATTAATCAGGAAAAACTCCACACAATCCACATACACAGACTTCATTGACTCCTTTATTCATCCAATTGTCAACATGTTGAACAACAACATTCAACCAAGAGTCAGTGATGATATTAAAAAGGTCCTGTAGTTATCAGAACACAGTAGGACAGGAGATTGGTATCTTTATCAGAACCACACAAAGATTACAGTATATGGATATAATATCTTCCCATATAAGCTACCCAAATACCTCCCAATGAGGTTATTTTCCCTTGAGTATATTAGGCAGATCCTTAATTCTGATGGAATAAATTTCTTGGCAGCCAAAAAGAAGACAAAATTTAAGATAAAGAATTAGGTTAGTAATTTTATTTGTAACATTAGAGATGCAGGTCAACAAGCAGAAAAATATTTACAGGAATTTAAGTTCAGTCAGAGTTTCCAGTGGTATTATGATCCTTTAGGAGTAATAAGCAAGTTAAGAGTCAAATGTAAATTAACTCCATATGTACATGAATCTAATCCATACATTGATAATTACTCCATTCAGTATGAATGGTTCGAGAAAACTTTAAAAGAGGCAGAGAAGCAAGGTGATACTAGTTCCATCTTGCAGACTCCAGCCCCATAAGATAGGAACTCCAAGAGAAAAAGAGAAGAAGGATCATACTCATCACAAACTACCACTGAAAAAAAAAATAAACTGATGTACAGGAAGAAGAAAAAATTAAATCCAGTAAATGAAGAAGCGGAAACTATTTAAGTAATTGACATAGATACAATCTTAAAGGAAAATGCACCTCCTGCAGTTTCTGAAGAAACTCACCAACCTTCAACATCAAACACTCAGATGATTAGGAAACAACATAGTGTTGAATTGTCTTCATCTTGTAAGCCAGCAAAGAAAGATAAGGACATCATGTAGAAGTAAAAAGAAATCAAGATCATAAATGAGGCCTTAAAAGCAGATACATATACCCAATATTGGAAGCAATCATCTAGTGACCAAAGTAGATTGCTTTCTGCATTTGACTACAAGACTAGAAAGATGCAGATGACCTTCCTACAGCCCACAATGAAGAATCCCAAATCATCAGCAAATTATAAAAAGACATTTTATGAAGTTCAAGAAAAATATATTCCTCCGATTTACCAAATAGAATTTCACAAGCAAGTTGGTGAAATGCTATATTCTACCATGAAAAACAAAGCCATGAGTGTACAAAAGCTACATAACACTCTAGGGAACATCAGAGATCAACTAAAAGTAGAAAAGGCATCCTCACAGGCTAAGGATAACATAACTAAATCTCTGAAAGATTTGATTATTTAAGTAGGATATGATCCAAAAAATGTCAAATTTGTATATGAACTCATAAAGAAAAAGAATGCAGACAATGTTGCATTAAATAAGAAACTAAAACTGCCTCCTACTGAACATCCATAGGAAAACGAAGTGTTAGAAAATGTAGGACAAAAAGATGAGATGATGAACCTCATTCTTCAATTAACTTCTCAACTAAAAGTAATGGAAAATGAGATGGACAAGTTAGTGCAGGAGAAAAAGGCCAGATCAAAAGAAGTCTCTGCCAGTGTTATTCCTTTAGTCACTACAGTCGTTCCTTCCACCTTAGCATATTCATTAGCCCCTTCAATTCCAATAGATACAACACTTCTTGTTACATCAGCAACTACTTCAGCAACAAAGTCATAGCATCATAGCCTATTGATGAAGCAAGTAAACTTGTTAAAGCAATGCAGGAAATGTCCATTCAGACAAATGAAATCAATAGACTTAAAGAACAGCTGAAAAGCCTGAGTGATGAGAAGAAAATAGTTCAAATTATGCACAATAATGAAGTACAGAAGACAAAAAGGTTGACAGAGAAATTGAAGAAATTAGAAAAAAGATTTAACACTGAAAGAACCAATGGCACAAGCCAAGCAGTAGTTATGGGCCAATATCATTGAATCTTTCAATGATATTTGGCCATCCATTCAGTTCATTTATGAGCACAAAGATCTCATCAAATCAACAAGTGAAGCCATCCAGAAAATCAAAGAAGAACTTGGCAAGAAGCCAAAAGAAGCTAATGAAATCATTCAATTTATTAATTCCAAGAATAAGCAGGAATTATAAGAGATTGGAATTAGTGACAGGAAAAAAACCATTATTGAAGTCAGGAAGGTTATTTCTAAGAGAAACTTAATGGTACAGCTGGAAGAAAAATGTCAGAACATGGAGATTTCCATAACCAGGTTTATGGTGAAGTTTGATATTCTGAGAGAGAAAGGCTTGCCAAATCCACTGGTTATAAATGACAGGTTGATGAAACAAGAAAATTATGATAAAAAACTTAGAGAGGAAAAGGAGCAAGCTAATAACTTAGCCATGCAAGGAATTCCAATAGGGAAAGTACTCTACAAAATTTTTGAGAACATTTTTTACCTACAACATGAGGTAAAACATTTATTCATTAACAAGCCTACTTTTTCAAAGTATACAGAGGCTGATGAGATACTCAGAAGTATGGTAAAAATCAAATTAACAGAAGAAGAAAATTGGGAAAAGTTGATTGGTTTATTGTGAAGGTAAAATAGTAAATAGAGCAGTCAAAGTTTAAAGTGAAAAAGTAGGAATGACAGTCAAAGAGTATCAGATGAAAGTCAGATGGTTAAAGTCAAAAAATAAATGACCAAGCATATTTAAAACCAGGCAACGTAAAGGACACTCTACTAACTAAAAGACAACCTTCATTGAGCAACAGTCAGAGACAAATCAACAAAATATCAAAAGACAACAAACAACAAATTGAATAAAAGCAGGGACAACTTGCATTATTTAGATAACTGTCTCTATCTTCTTGCATGAAGATATTTAGTTTTCCTTGAATAATTCCTAAGTTTGTTTTAGGATATTTGTAAGAGTTTTTGTATAAATACTTCACATTTCAAAGTATTGAGTGTGGATTGTGGATTGCTAAGACATTTCTATAGATGTATTGATCTGAACCAGAGGGTTCTTTGTACCATTTTCAAGTCAGCAGACTATATTGAGCAATAAAGAGATTATATTATAGGATCCATGTGTTGGGCCACTTCAGTGAATTACTTTCAATTGTTCTTTGTTTTTATTTTAATTTTTCACATACTTGCATGTTTCCTAAATCTAAATGTATAACAGGAATATTATTTTAGAATATGCTTAAAAACACTCTATCTTGAACTGTTATGTCATTTTTATGTTTTCTATTGATATCCAGATTAGGGAATTCTTAATTTCTCCCTAGTTTCGATTGATCTCTGTCATTTACCTCATTATCCGGATCTGAGAACCCTTACTTGGTCTCTGATCCTTATTGAAATCATCTTCATTATCCAACCTAAAGATATGAAGTTACTCAACTATATTTCCCTGTGAACACTTCCCTTTAAAACCTTGATTCTTCTTTGACTTCTTGACACACTGACTTCATTAGCCCAATGGAATACATACCTACATCTATTCATCTGAATAAGTGATTCCACCACCAAACCAAACCCAAAATCAAAATCCCAATCAATCCCACATAACTAGCCTAAAATCAACAAAGATAAATCATATAGAGAGAGCCCTCTCTCAACATTAGGAAGGCCAGATCCTAAAGCTTAAAAGTAGGTTTGTGGTTACCTCTAATATTATTTAAACCAAAAATACTAACAACCCTTGAGAATTATTGGAGTGATAACATACTGGTGACTCCACTGGGGAAATCAGTCCTCAATGTTTAAAATAAACCTCGAAGGAAATACTTTTACTTATCTTTTCACCTTAAAGTTGTTTTAGGGTTGTAAGTAAATTTTTCATTTAAAAAACTAAAATTATGGCTTCCAGAAGAACCTAATATACCAGGTCTAATAGTGATCCAGAACCTGTTGTAATAGTAGACAATCCTGACATAATTTTCAAGAAAAAAAATAGAAAGTTTAGGTAACAAAAATCTATTGATCAAAGCAAATTCTCTTCCCAAACAATTATCAAGTTTACAAGACATTGAATTTGATCTAGCTTTTGATAAATATTTGTTTAGAACTAAACCAGAAAGTTCCATCTATGGCAGTGTAGTATGTTAGACTCCGTCTTGTCAGTCTGCTGCAGTCAAATTCACCTAGGTTCATTTCTCCTTATTTGCAGTCATTAAAAAGTAATTCTGGAGTTCAGGGTTTAGTCTTCAGAGGTAGGCTAGAGGAAGGTTCAGTAAGTCTTCATTTCAGGAATGTCGTCATAAATAAGGCAAGATTGATTCTTCTTCAAAACCCTGTTTTGAAGAAGAAATCATCAAATATGTTTTGGTAATAAATAGGTAAATGGTCAAAATATTTCAAATTTTATAGTTCTTCAGTGGCACCAACTTCAAACATCCCTGCAAAAGGCAACAAGCATTTCAGTTCAAAAATTCAGAAAAACCAAAAAATCAAACATACCTATCTCTTTACTAGCCTAAAATCAGTTCTTATTGTAAGTCATCTCGCATCCTATTGCTCATTTTCTCGAGATTGACGGAGAGAGCCCTCTCCTTTCCTCGTAGGGCTAGCTACGAGGCTGAGCGTGGTTTGATGTAGCCTTGAGTTTACTTCATTTCAGCCTGAGGTAGATTTGAGCGCATTTTCTGGGTTTACAGTGGCGGTATTATATGGGGAAGATGGTTTGCCGTTGATGTGACAATCGACTGTAGATTGTCTTGCCCCAGTGCAGGAAATCAAGTTGCAGATCTGATGCTGATGGTGGACAGCAGTCAGACACATATGAAGGCTGAAACATTCACCCGGCGACTCCAGCTCGATCCAGAGATTCCAGTGCTCGCTGATCTACTTATGAAATGGTAGGGTATGTGGCAAACCCTGCACATTGTGAAGCTGTAAAAGAAGTAAGAAATCAGTTAGCGGATTTTGAAATTAATGAAGAATTTTTCAGTGTCTTGCTTCAATGTTTAAAATCTCCGAAGTTTCCTCTTGAAACTAAAACTAGTTTCTGTGAGTTAGTTGTTGAAAGAGTTGAGCAGGAAATTCAGTATTTGAATGAGCAGATCCAGTCTTATGATTTCCAAGATCCCAAAAAGTTCTTGGAAACTCTTCCTCCTTTAAAACAAGAAACAATAGAGTTGCCTACAGATGTTTGCATTGACAGTGTGCAGCTGGAGGTATGTATTGCAGAGTTGGGGCAGCCAACAGAGTCTGGCTTTCGTGATCCAATGGCAACATACATGGAAACGTTTTTCAGTTTGATTGATAGATCAGGCTGTCTTTTCCATGACCAGATTCATTACGTGCATGAAGGGCTGCCAGCAATTGCATCTGTGATCTGGTGGAAGCATTCTCAAGCGGCATCATTCTCAGGTTTACTTGAATGGTTGATCTGGCATTTCAGTATTACCTGATCTATTATTTTTGCAGCAGAGTAGGGTAGATTTTGTAAATAAATAAGCAGCCAAAGGGCAGCATTTTGTTCTAGTTTCATTGCAGCTTTATTTTGAAGCCAGTTTTTCAGTTATTTCAGTTTGCCATTGAGTCAGTTTCAATCAAGTTTCAGTCAGTTTTCAGTCAAGTTTTCATTCAATAAATGTGTCAAAGGTTTTGTGTTATCCGTTCAAATAATGATTCCATCGCCCAATGGATGAAGGCACTGGTCTGCTCTCCCAGAGATCTGCCGTTCTTGGCACCTCCACGGAGCTGGAGCTACCATCCCCATTGGAGCCAATGTTAGACTCCGTCTTGTCAGTCTGCTGCAGTCAAATTCACCTAGGTTCATTTCTCCTTATTTGCAGTCATTAAAAAGTAATTCTGGAGTTCAGGGTTTAGTCTTCGCAGGCTAGAGGAAGGTTCAGTAAGTCTTCATTTCATTAATTCTCGTAAATAAGGCGAGATTGATTCTTCTTCAAAACCCTGTTTTGAAGAAGAAATCATCAAATATGTTTTGGTAATAAATAGGTAAATGGTAAAAATATTTCAAATTTTACAGTTCTTCAGTGGCACCAGCTTCAAACATCCCTGCAAAAGGCAACAAGCATTTCAGTTCAAAAATTCAGAAAAACCAAAAAATCAAACATACCTATCTCTTTACTAGCCTAAAATCAGTTCTTATTGTAGGTCATCTCGCATCCTATTGCTCATTTTCTCGAGATTGACGGAGAGAGCCCTCTCCTGTCCTCGTAGGGCTAGCTACGAGGCTGAGCGTGGTTTGATGTAGCCTTGAGTTTACTTCATTTCAGCCTGAGGTAGATTTGAGTGCTAACATAGTAGATCCTGATTTCATTTCATTTATTGAAACTAAGAAGGAAACTGTTTCACTTGATTCAGAGAAAAAATATTTAGAACCTTTTGATAAACTTGATGTTCAATCTAACTGCAACTTTGATTATGGAAATTTATGAAGCTTTTATCCAACATTCTATTGAATTGAATGCTTTATCTGGTTATGCCCCTAAGCCTTCTACCATTCATTCAGATTCTGTAAATTCGAATTTATTTAGTACCACCTCATCTATTATTTCCACTACACCTCGTTCCACATAATCCTTCATCCTGTTGACGGGAAAAATTGTATTTCCGACAACAAGGGGGTCTCCCTGGTGAAAGGTCCCAATTAGACCTCACACCATTTGGGGTAGGAGCCTCATCCAGTATGTGGGCCTGACTGCTACCATAAGTGTTTCCATTCTTGGTTGTTGGATGAGAATATGATGAAGCAGAGGCAAAGGTGAAATGATTAGTCAGTGAAACAAAATCAGCCCAAGATTGACGAACCACAAACAAAGATACAAGCAAGTCTAAGCAACAAAATAAAAGGGGGTACACCGTGAGTGGGATCGGTAAGCCAAAAAAACTAGTCAGACATACATTAAAGAAAACATGTCAGAAGTTAATTGCAAAGTAGTTCACAATAGGTCACTGGCATGGGAAGGAACACATAAACACTAATTCAAGAGAAAATATACATGCAACCACTATGAATTATTTCATAACCAATTGCATGCATGAAAGCACACATACAACATAGTGAAATATTAGATAGCTAGTACTAGCACCACAAGCAAGCACGTGAATCAGTGCCCGAAAAAGAGAATATATTATTAATGCTGCTGCAACGTCAAATACATATTTAAAACTCGTCAAAACCCAATAGTGGAACATGAGCTATTCATCTCAATTCATGATACCAAAACCCTAACCTCGCTACCTCTCTCTCTACTTGATACCAAGAGCTGAGCGCCTTTAGCTCTCAAGCACCAATTCCTCAGTCATCTTGGCTTTAATTGTAGAGCTAAAAGTCCTTCAATCCATCCCCTGAAGTTATACATATAGGCTGAGATGACTCTTGAGTTCCCTTGACTCTCGGTCTTCCCGACTATTGGGCTAGCTTGCGACTTGGGCCACTCGCAACCTGCGACTCAGGGTCATTTTCGACCTGAAACCCAGGGTCATTTGCGGCCTGCGACCTGCGACCTAAGGTCATCTACAACCTGCAACCTGAGGTTATTTGCAACCTGCGACCTGGGGTCATCTACGACCGAAGGTTAGTTGCGACCTAGGAGGTTGTGACTTAGGGCAATTCCTCCTATTATTCTCCTTTTGGGGAGCTCATCCCTTGCAAAACACGATGCTTTTCCCTAGTACCAATCTTGTGTGAATGGATTGGTTATTTTGAGCTTTGAAAGGATCCCCCTTGCTTGCTGGGAAAACCCTAGCTCTTTGTCCAAACCAATAGCTTCTACCTGCAATAAAATAGAATAGGTCACATGTATTTATGATTGAATAATAATGCTAGAGGCATATTCAATTAATTGCAAGAGTGATTCAAACAAATGTTGTTAGTTTAGACCCATGTGTATTCTTTTGTCACATCGCAACATTATTGGTGTATGTGGTTTTCATATGATAACCATGTGCCCTTTTACCCAGGACTTATTTATTCTCTATGGAGTAACAGTAAAGAGGATCTAATAAAGCTTATTTTCACCGAGCACACTTATATTTATGTGTTTCTTCCTTGGTCACTGCCTTGTATATTCTTTGCATGGATAAAATGCATTGTGCTGTTATGTCCTTGACAAAGCCACTATGTGTACATGCGCACATCTCCTTGGCGCATCCTTGGTGTTTTCTCAATTGTGCGCGAAGGTGAGTCCTCTTCTTATTCTTATGGCACCTCGACCATATGTGGTCAAGAAAGCACAATGACCAATGCCCTTTATCCTCTTACAACTTCGCCTCTAATGATAATGCTCTTTTGTGCGTAACACACAATGTTCCCTTTATTTTCTTAAGGTGCCTACCACCTCCTGCAATCTAAGTGTGTGCCAACAATATGTGATTTGAATGTTTAAGAGTGTGACTTCACGTCTTGATGAGCATGGGTGCTACCTTTGAGTGAGGTCGCACTCCTGGTGCAGAGGTCACACAGTCATAGAGTCGCACCAGTCGCGGTCTCTCTTCGATGCACCTTTTTGTGACCTTGTGACCTCGAAGAGGTCGCATAGTCACACCGGGGTAGGGTCGTACCCAGGGAAAATTTTAAGGATGGAGAATTATCTTGAAGTTTAAAAAATTGGCGAATCTCACTAATCCCTAATATGCAAACTATAAAATGTTTATTGATGTATTTGTAAAATTATTCAAATTTTTAATGATATTATATATACCCTCTATATGATTTTGGCGGATTTTAATGTAAAATATTTGTATATTGTAAAATTTGGGCGAATTATTTTTATAAAAAAATAGAAATTGGCGAATCTCTTTTTTGGGGAAATCATGGAAAATTAGCCCACCTGCGAATATTAACCCCTAAAATTTTCCATGGTCGCACCTACTCGCCAGTGTCATATGCTGCGACTTTGTGATATGGACCTGCATATACTCTTTTCAGGAATTATCGTGTGAGGCATACCTCCTTGAGAAGTCTACCATTGCCTGAGTCGTGTACTTCGACAACCATCGTGGTCATAACACCAACGACCATGCGACTGTGGAGGGGAAATGTGACTGTCCAAAACACCTTTGGACCGTTGATTTTAAATTCAAGAGCTGGGTACCTTTTGTAAATAGATTTTTATTTTTCCAGCCCAAAATAGACCAGACCGCAATGCACAATGTGCTTGAAGAAATTTGAAACACGAGCTGATATTGAAAATATATTCAACGTTTCTTTTAACGTTGTGTTTTGAAGGATGCCTCCCACAAGTTCGTGGATGAGACTAACACGTCGTGTCTTCTTAGATATTTCCGAACACAGGAGCTTCTATCGTTGTGCCTGCATCGAGTGCATTTCTTGCATGCACACCAGTGCCACGCATGATTTTAGGTAAGGTTTCCCACAAGCAATTGTTGTCTCTTTCTGGTGATGAACCTGATGTTATTTCCAAACAATGGTGATAGCCTATGGTTGAATTTATTTCCACTCCAGTCTCATGACTTGGTTGGATGCTTAAAATCACATTGCATGGATGTAGTCGCGTGGATATAGTCCCGACACCGTGACTCAACGAGGTTTCCGAGTTGTAACCTCCACGAGATTCATTCCACATCATGCCCTCAGCACATGCGACTTTGCGACTAGTCACATTCCTCCTCTTGGGTTGGCTGAAAATGGTCTTCATCAGGCTATGCTCTCTCTTCTTTTCGTGGCCTAGAGTAACGCTACACAAAGATGTTGTGGATGTGCCATATGAATACCTTTGACCAAATTTCCTCCTAATTAACAAAGCTCAATGACGCATATGTGCCCATGCCGTGCTGAATTTTTCAAGACTCCACACCATATGGGTCTTCGGGTATTCAATAAGGCATGCATTTTATGGAGCTGGACTTATGCCCATGTTGGCTCATGACCTTTTCTCAAAATATTTCCTAATGCACAGCCTTAAAAATCCCTCAAGCAGCTGGGGCTACCCTTTTTTTGCATGTAGCAACACAACTTATCTCTAGTGCAAGAGGAACTACCTCAATGGTATGCTTGGGCAACATGCGCTTCGTGTGATGCAGCATAGGAGACAATCCTGCGTAATATAATCCCCATTTCACCCTTACCGGAATCTCTATTTACATGGGTTGTGGCTTGATGTCTATATCGCCATCGTAAGTTCACGATAAATGACAACGAATTTACCCTACTTCATGCTCCTTCATATGCCACCGAGGAAAATCTATTAAAAGACCTTTGAATCAACAAAGGGACTTTCAATGATATTTGAAGTGCATTTGTCATTTATGGTGGCTACTTGTACGAATTCCAAAGTTCTATGGTAATGCTCATTTCAAAAAGCATTAACCCTTGGCCTATCTCGAACTCCCACCACACCATATGTCAAATACTTGACGCGTGTTGAAGATAAGATATTATTGTGTGCCCAAAACTCCTTCGAGGATTTGGAAAGTTCAAAAGAACAATTAAAACCTTCATGAAATTTCTAAATAAGTTAGTGTTCAATGGTTATGACATCTTTGACTGTTTTCCTGAAAGGAATAGTATGAGAATAAGTTAGCTCTTGGTAATAATGAGAAAACACAAATGACTAAAAAAATAGTTCATTCAGCAACATTGAAATATACAAACTAAGATATTGCAACTTAACTCAATTGTTTGAGCATCCCTAAGTCCGGAAACCGGCTTTAAACTTATATTTTCATACAACCATTGACTGTAGTAGACCTTGAAACTTCATGATTCTAGAAGGTAACGATTCATTCACGTAGAAGGCCTTCTTTAAATAATTGGGACTATGATTTTGGAGGGTGGGGGTTAAATGCAAAGCAGGGCTGGCTTACATGCATCTAGGGCTACGAGGGCACAAAGGGGCATGCAATTAACGAAAACCATAATGCACACATTGAAGGGTAGAACCTAACAAGCACTTAGGGGAATAGGCTAGGCATTGATTTTCACTGTGATGCCATGCGAACCCAATGAGATCACAAACATAGGAAAGAAGATCGCCCTTTTGACAACCTAGGGTTTCTACCAAACCCTACCATGATAAGGGTTTCATAGTATGAACCAGACTCGAGACCTCACATACTTGAGCCCAGTGCCCCATTGATTGGTGATGCCTACTAGGGGAACATATCTTTGAATCTACGAAGGAAATCTCAATGCTCTTTTGAAGTAGTAAACCCAAACTCTAGCTCAGTTAAGAGATAACAAGCCAAGAGGGTGTGGTGATAGGGCTGGGCCGAAATAGGTCAAAGGGATATTACCAATTGAAGGCCGAGTCGAAAACTTAATGGGCTAAGCGAGTAGAGGGGGACCAGAAATTTTGAATACACCCAAAATTTTGGGTGGTGTTGTAGCGGCTACAACACCACCCAAAATTTTGAGTGTATTCAAAATCCCTTATCTTCCTCTTCAACCTATAGTTTTATTTCCATCTCCAAACACTTCAATTTCAACTTCTAGCACTGCTACTATATATTCAAGTACTTCAACTACATTTCCAAGTACATCTTCTAGTGTCCCAACCTCATCTGCAAGTACTTCAACTTCATCACCAAGTACCACCAATCTACCTCCCAGCCCAACTAGAATCTTAGCCATGGCTGCCAGATATGCCCCATTGGTCCTACCAGCTCAATTACATAACATGCCCCAGGATTACCAAAGAAAAATCCCTCAATTTGATGCAACTAGTTAATACACTGCACAACAACATGTTAACAGAATAACTAATTTCTTTGAATTGCATGAATTTGATGAATATGATGTTCAAATGAGACTGTTTACCAAACTTTAGCTAGAGAAGTAAAGAAATGGTTTAAAGCTTTACCTTCCAATCATATTGTTGATTTAGAAGCTTTCCATAGATTGCTTATCAATAGATGGGAGAAAAAGAAGAATCCTTTACAATTTTTTTTTGAATATGAACACATAAAAAGAGGACATAATGAGTCAGTTTAGGAATATTGTACTAGATTCAACGATATCTATAATGTTATTCCAGCAAACATCAAACCCCCACCAGATCTAGCTTTACTCAAATTTCCTGATGTTTTTGATATGGATATGTCATACCAACTGAGGGAAAGGAACCCAGAAACACTAAAACAAATGCAAAGCATTGTAGTTAGTGTAGAAGAAATTTTTTTTAGCTAAGAGAGCAAGAATGAGAAATGAAAGAAGGGTAACAATAAAAGAGGAAACATCCACATTAGATAGTAAAATAGATAGCTTAGCAAAATCCATGGAGAAAATGATGGATAGATTAGAAAGTATGGAAAGGAAACCACAGTGGGATAATAAAAAACAAGGTCCTCAAATAAGAAATCCCAACTTTAGAAAAAAACACCAACACTGGTAAATCTAGAGAATCAACACCTGACCGACAAATAAGACCACCTTTCCAAGAGAACTATGCTGAAAGTTCTCACCAAAATCAAGAAGATGAAGGCACTCAGATTAACTTAATGGGAATCAATGATGATAATGCTAATTTTCTTACACAAGAAGAACATGAATTATATGAATTACAATAGTTACAGTTAGAATCTCGAGAGCCTTTTGATTATAAGTAAGGCTATGAGTTTGCCATTAATGAATTTCACAAGCAATATGACCTTAGGAGTAAGAAAAATGTAGAAGCCCCTACTAAGAAATATTCCCAAACTCAGACAAAGAAAACAGTGGAAGCTCCTACAACCAAAGTACTTCAAATTATCCCTAGGGAAAACTAGCAAAACCCTAGTTCAAATCAGAAAAATTCAAATCCTAATAAAAAAATTTCTAGTCCAGAAATTGCACCTAGTCCTAAAATTGTTGACATTACAGATACTGTTGTTCAAACATTAGCTGATTCTCAAAAATCTGTTGTTGCTAAAACAATAGCCTCTTCTAAAACAACATATGTTGCTGATAAAAAATCAGCAGATCCTAAAACAACTGCTGCCAAAATAGCTGTTGAATCTTCAAAAGCTGCCAAAACTACCACTGCTACTCAAATTGTCCCACAAAAGAAAATTGAAAACAGTAAAATAGTGGAAACACAAACAAAGAAAACAACCGTAGATAAAAAAGAGAAAAACACTCAAACTACAATTACTAAAGAAGAAATCATTCAGTTAGGAAAAACAAAAACACCATTCAACGTCTAAACTGATATTGCCAAAATAAAAATACCAATTCCTTTGATAGAGTTGGTAAAACATGATTTATACAAATCACAAATCACTGAAACTTTGAACACCTATGAAGGATAAGACTCCGTAAATCTAAATGATTATAAACCAGAACTACATTTTGGCCCAGAGGTAAATGGAAAACATCAAGAAGGTGGTGTTCCTCCTTTCCATATTAGCTTGAGTATACATGATCAAATCCTACACAATACTATGCTAGATTCAGGAGCATCCCACAATTTAATGCCAAAATATGTTAGTATGAATCTTTCGTCGGAAAAAGACCACTTTAGCTACGCATAACAAATAGCCCTAACATCAATTATGACTGCCAATATCTTTAAATCTGTAGTTAGTTGATCCAAATAAAGTTGCACAAATCCAGATCTATGCATAAAAGACATTAAGCAGTGAAAATGAAATGTTGCTCCATGCATCCAATAGATAAGACAAGAACAATATATTTGAAAGAATTTTTTAATTAAAGGGGGAACCTGAGAGGAAAACAAGAAAGGTGTTTCCAATTCTCCTTAATGGGATGGGTTCTTGAAAGTCCTTAGCATTTCAGATCTAAAACTTCTCCCTCTTGTTGGTGTAGAAAACCCAGACAAACATAGAATTCAAAGGGAGCTCACAAAGCAAATGATGGAGAATGTGACAATGATAATGGCTCAAAGTTAGACCAAGAGTATATATCTAGAGTGATCTAATATGACATGAAAGGTGAAAAATGAATGGGAAAACCCTTCTATTTATAACAAAATATTAGGGCGGTCTAGAACTTGGTGCATGAATAAAATATTATTAACCAAATTCTAGAACCACCTTTTAGGAATATTTTATTATATTTGTTGGAGGGGAAAGGATTTTTGACTTGGGTTAATTCCTTTATTTATAAATAATAAATAAATAAATGATTTATTTATTATTTTAAGGAAATGGTGGAAGTATAATTAAAGAAATAATTATTTATTTAATTATTTATAAATGATTTAGTCAAATTTAACTAGGAATATTATTTAAATAAGGATTGAATAACTTATTCCTAGGAAATAATCAAATAAATAAGGATTTATTTAACTGATTTCCTTGTTTTGGGTTAAATATGACCAAGAATAATAATTAACTTTTGATGTTTAACTAATTATTCCTTGAGGAAATATAAACAAATATAGATTTGTTTATTATTTCCTTTTGGGGTTTCCTGTTTAGACCATAAACAACTTAATAAAGGTGTTTTACTAAGTTATTTCACATAGTGAAAGGAATTTTACTTAGGGTAAAATTGGTCTTACATGGTGTACTTGGGTCCATCTAATGATAATAGGTTAGATGACCAAAAAATGGTGTAACAGAATCCATTATGGAAACTTTGAATTTAGATGTTGCTAGACCATACAAAGATCTCTTCTCTTTTGACTCTAGCAAAGTGAAATGTCTTGGCTTAATAAAATATTTGTGTGTCACTTTAGTCCAATACCCAGGAAAAAGTATATTCATGGATATTGTAGTAGTTGATATCCCTCCAAAGTATGGAATTCTATTATCTCACTCATGGGGAGAAAAACTGTAGGGATCTCTATAATTAGACATGTCTTATGCTACTATTTCAGTATTTGGTAAATCCAAAAAGCTTTACAAAGAGAATCTAGTGAAATAAATGGTTAGTAGTATAGAAAAACCTTAGAACTATCCCATTTACTCTGTACACTATGGTTTGGATTCTTTCATTTTATGTAATTCATATTCTGGCATAAATAAAAACACAGCTTTAAAATAGAAAAAGAAAGAAGTTGATAGTGACAACTTATTTCATGAATCAATGTGGCACTTAGACTTTGATGGCTCAGTAAACAAACTAGGAGTAGGAGTAGGAGATTGGATTCATAACATGGAAAACAATCATTCAGAAGGTCATGCCTTCAGATTAAAATTTAAATGTACAAACAACATGGCAGAGTATGAAGATTTAATCTTAGGACTACAGATTATTAGAAATTTAGGAGGCAAAAAAGTTTCTATCATGGGAGACTCTAAATTAATTGTAAAACAAATTAGAGGAGAATATTCTATATATAATCCTAGATTAAGTCAATATAGATAAACAATTTAAAATCTGATTAAAGAATTGCTCGAAATTAACTTTGTTGTAATTCCTAGAAAACAGAACATGCAGGCACACAGTTTAGCAACTTTCACTAGCACCTGTAATCTGCCTTTTCAGTCAAATCACCAATATACAACAAAGGTAATACACAAACCTACTATACTATAAAACTTAAAATATTGGAAATTTTTTACACAGGATACTCAAATCTATCACTTTATGAATGCTGAGGGAGAATTCCAGAATTGTAACATAGATATAGATTTTACAGTCGATGATAAAATAGACAGTGAGATAGATGTAAATAATTTATATTTCACTGAACCTACTAAATTTACTCAAGTAAAAATAGATAAATTTGAAAAGGTAGAAATAGAAGAAATAACATATGATGATTTTGACATTTTAAACCTTAAGAATAACTTTTTACCTAAGGGATTAGCCCCATTAGAAGATATTTTTTATTCAAATGATGTTGCAAGAAAACCAAAAATTTAACCATTAAGATCAGATATAGATGAATGAAATATAGGAATAGAACAAAGACCTAAGATCATCAAACTTTCCAAAGCTTTACCTCAAGAAGAAAAACTAAAATACATAGCTCTGTTTAAATAATTTCAGGATGTATTTGCATGGAGTTATGAAGACCTTAAATCTTATGACAGTAGCATAATACAAAAAAAAATACCTATCAAAGAAGATCAGAAACCATTCAAACATAAGGTTAGGAGAATAAATCATATTCGTATGCCTTTGATTGAAAAAGAGGTGAAGAGGATGTATGAATCACAAATAATTGCACCTATTAGATATTCTGATTGGGTTTCAAAGCTAGTTCCCACTAGGAAGAAAATTGGGAAATTATACTTTGTGTTGATTTTTGGAACTTAAACAAGGTGTCCCTAAAATATAACTACCCTCTCCCCAATATGGATCATATTTTATAGAGGGTGGTTGGTTCATCCAGGGTTTCATTGCTTGATGTATTCTTTGGATATAATCAGATCTTATTTCAGCCAGAAGACCAACCAAAGACAACATTTACTAGTCCATGGGGTCCTTTCATGTATCTGAAAATTCCTTTTGGATTAATGAATGCAGGAGCTAATTTCTAGAGAGCTATGGACATATATTTTGCCAAAAAAATTGATGATTATCTTGTAATTTATCTAGATGATATAACTGCATTTTCAAAAACTAATAATGAACATCTAGATCATCTGACACAAGTGTTTATTAAATGCAGAAAATTTGGTATTTCTTTGGATCCCAAAAAGATTCTCTTTGGACTTGAAGAAGGTAAACTATTAGGAAATATAATATCAAAAGAGGGAATTAGGATTGACCCAGATAAAATAGAGGCCATTTTGAACATAAGTCATCCTAGAAATATTAAGGAATTGCAGGCTTTCTTAGGTAAGATCAATTTTCTCAGAAGATTCATTTCAAATTTAGCAGAAATAATTAGAGAACTAAATAACACGTTAAAGAAAGGCTCAACACTTAAATGGACAGTAGAGGCCAAACAATCCTATGAATCAATCAAACAAGCCCTTACAACAACACCAATCCTAATAAGTCTTGATTTCAAAAAGGATTTTATTATTTTTTCTTTTGCTTTAGAACATACAATTGTTGCAGTCTTACTGCAGAAGAATGATCAGGGTTATGAACAACCCATTGCTTTTTTCAGCAAATCATTAAGATATGCCACACTAAATTATAACATAATGGAAAAACAAGCACTCGCTTTAGTGAAGGCTATCAAAGACTTTATAGTTTATCTCTTATACTCACACATCATTGTATATGTCACAAATTCAGTAGTAAATGACATTCTGACTCAGAATGGGCTTGATGGTAAGAGAGGCCAATAAATTGCCACTATTTTGGAACATGACATGGAAATTAAGCCCACCAAACTTATTAAAGGGCAAGGTTTAGCCAAACTCATGGCTAAATCAAATTGTCAGGCCTTAGATATAAATTTTATTGCTTAATTAGATGATTAGGAAGATATGGCAGCTCCATAGATCAATGAATCTTTTCTAGATTCACCATGGTATGCATATATCATATTTGTTTTACTAAACTTAAAAGCTACTCTTGGATTTTAAAGAACTAAAGCTAGATTCTTAAAGTTAAAGGTAATGAAATATTGCATCATAGATAACGCTCTGTTTTGGAAAGATCATGGTGGAATTTTATTGAATTGTTTACTTAAATATGAAGTTGATAAATTTATGGAAGAGTTTCATGTAGGTGACTGTGGAGGACACCTTTACTGGAAATCAACTACAGATAAAATCTTGAGGGTTGGTTTTTACTGGCCCACTCTTTTTACAGATGTGAGAAAGTATGTGACCTCCAGTCACAAATGTGATATCTTTGAAGGGAAGAAAAATATATTACCTTTACCCCTTAAACCCATCTCCACAGAAATTCCATTTCAGCAATGGGGTCTAGAATTCATTGGTGAAATTCACCCACCCTCCTCAGGCCAACACAAATGGATTTTGACAACCACATACTATTTCTCCAAGTGGATAGAATCCATACCTTCTAGACAAGCCACTGATTCTGTCATAATCTTATTTATTGAAAACAATAAATTGTCTAGATTTGGATGCCCTCAAAATATCATTACTGATAATGTAGCTTCTTTCAAGTCTAATAAAATGATTGACTTCTGTAACAAATACCACATTAGCCTTTGCCATTCCACTGCCTATTACCCTCAAGGTACTGGACTTGTTGAATTCTTAAATAAAAGCCTTGTTAATATCATCAAGAAACTATTAGAAGACAACAAAAATACCTCGAACAAAAGGTTAGCTAATGCCTTATGGGCAGACAAACTCACCACAAATAATTCCATTGGTACATCCCCTTATCAGCTAGTATATGGGATGGATGTTGTTTTTCCATCCTCTTTAGTAGTGCCAGTGATGAAGATGATCCAAGAATTGCAAGTAGAAACCAATGATATCCAGAGAAGGATAAATTAGACCATACACTTGCAGCAAACCAGGGAAGAAGTCTATGTCAAATCACAAGTTTTCCAAGATAATATTAAAAATATATTTAACAAGAATACAAAGGAAGATGATTTTTACATAGGTGATAAAGTTCTTAAGTGGGATTCAAGAAGAGAAGATAAAGGTAAACATGGTAAATTTGATTTCCTATGGAAAGTTCCTTATATCATTTATGGTTACAGAGGTAACAATGCATTATTTTTGAAGGAGTTAGATGGATCAGATCTACCAAGTGGACATATCAATGGTAGGATGTTGAAGCATTACTATTCCCCAGTTTAACATTAGTTCACTTTGTTTACTTTTCTCATTTTACATAAAATTGCAAAGCATAGATTGGATTCGATGTTTTTCTTGAAAATTTGAAGCCTGAAGAGAAGACCCTAATCTTTGAAAGATAAAATATCATAAGTATGAATAAAGGAGAGCTCAGAAAACAGTTCCAAGACAAGCACATTCAAAGTTTCAAAGGCTACTGATCTTAAATTTCTTGACATTTCACCAGGAATTTCCATCCCCATGTGGACCCACTGTTAGGTTCCTATAATAATAGGATTCATAATTTTGAATTGACTATTATTAGTCTTGTAATATGTACATACTTTTCTTTCTGCAAATGTTTTCCAATATTAAAAAATTTAAAGAGGGTAAAATTCCTAAAATAAAAATTAAAGGACTGAAAGAAAAAGAACAAAAAAGAGATAAAATATATCATGAAAGTTATGCAAATTCAAATGCCACTACTTTTTACCTTATTTTGAAAAATAAGATTGTGTGGAGCTTGTCAAAAATGCCATAATCCATGAAGGTCAAACTGCTTAATATTGATCTTTCCTGCTTTAAATTTCATGCTGATAGATAGAGAATAAATATCTAGCCAAAATGTTTAGTCTTGGAAGATCAATATTTAGGTAGAGAATAATAAATGAGTTCAACAATTTAATCTGAGCGATTGGAAGTAATAAGGTTAGAATTATATAGTTTGTTGTTAAAAGAAAAATAAAAAAGGTTCTGCAAGCTCAAATGCACCCAAATGAATAAAAAAAAGTTAGGGTAGATGATGGGTAGGCAGAAGCAGTTTTTATAAGGCATGGATAGCAGAAATTGATCAATTCATACTTACTAATTTCACTCTAAATTCATGTTCCCTTGTAAAAATACCCCTTCCCATTCATTTTACCTTTTTCCATTACATCACTCATTTTAATTTACAAAAATCCCTTTTCCTTAGTTAAAAATCATGTTTCCCCTTTGGAAAAGTAAAACCCCTTTATTAACTACCATTTGCATTCAAAATACCCCTAAAACCCATTTATCCTAAGTATTTGTTTTAAATAATGTTGGGTCCCACTATGAATATCCCATTGATAATACATTCCTTCGTCATACTTCATTTTAACCCCTTGTTTAACATTAATATTATAGCTCCCTTTATATACATTTATCCTGTATTTATATTAATTTCCCACTTAAATATATCTCCCCAACCCCTTATGATTAATTTAATATATAGTTTTACCCCTCTATATATATTTCTGGGCCCACTTGTTATAAACCCTGCCTATTATAAAGTCCCTACCCATTCATATATTATTATATCACATAAATCCCACATTGACTTAAAACCTGGGCCCCACGCCTTTTGAAATCCCTGACAGTTCCCTGCTATTTTCCCATTCGTCCGATCTTAATTGATCAGATTTGATGGCCAATAATCCTTATCGCATCCTCGATTGCTCAAACTTTAACCACCCTGATGCCTTACGAAATGAGCAGTTTTAGCACCCCGCTTCCCTGCAATGTGGCAGTGTTTCATTGTGTCTCATCCTCAGAAATAATACCGCTCGACCGCTTTTGTTGATGCAAAAACTGCCAAATGGTATTTCTGCCTGTTATCAAAACCATTGCTCCCATTTTAATTGACCCCGCGTATTAATGATTAACCACTATTGGTTAAAAAACGCATTAGATTTCCCTTTTAAGCCTTTTCACCATTATTTCTGTTACACTTTTGTGCAAAGAGAGATATTTCTGACCTATTCGAGAGGTAGAGAATAGCTACGACCTATTTTAAAGCCATTTTTCAACCAGAATTCAATAGTCTTGCTGCCAAAGATACTGCAGAACCAATCCGAAGCCCTATAAAGACCAGTGAAGCTTCAGAAAACCTGTGCTGCCTTCAAAACCTCCTCTACATACCGAAAGCTTCGTTTTCTCCAGATATTCCTAAAAATACTAAGGCGTGTACTTACAGCAATAAATTAACAAGTAATTGAATCAGTTTAGGAGCCTTTGTAGACCAAAAGAAAGCCTTGTTGCTTCCCTATCCTTTTACTGCAGACGCTAGGCATCTTTTCACAGAATTCCCAAGGCCTAAAGCTATTCTTGAACATAGATTGAATATTTGATCAATTGAATCATTGTAGACTAGAGGAAAAGCCAATGTATCATTCCAAACCTTGTTGTAGACTGTAATAATATTTCACAGCATTCCTAAAATACGAGAGCTTATTTCTTGAATCAGAGAGTAATCAATTGATTAAAATTAACAAAAATATGGCTTCTCAAAGCATTGTATCAGTTAATCCCTTACAACCTCTAGTTGTAGATGTGGAACACACCCCCTTAGCAGACAAATATTTTAAAATTAGTGACCCTGTCATTGAGTTTAACCTTCTTGAGCTTCACTACTGGAGCCATGACAAATCAATTGACGAAGCTGATGAGGTTTTCATTTGGGAGTCTAATTTGCCCAAGTATGGTGTCCCACACACATTCCAGTGTCCAGAGGTGATTAGAATTTTCCAAAATTGCTATTTCCTTGATCAAAGATCCATTATAACCCCCGGAAAAGAAATCTTATTCACTATCATACCTGAATCAATAAATCAAATGTTGCAGATTTAACCTAGGCCAGATGAAACCCCTCTATATATTGAGACCCTTACTCAGTTGTATCTGAATCTGGACTTCCCCAAGAGGTTCCAGATATTCTAAACTTTCATTCCCTCATCTGTGGAGACTCCCAAAACCAATCCTCCTTATCCAGCAGCTATATTTTCTGAGAGAACCATGCATATTATTAAGCATGTTGTCTTTTATTCTTGATTATTTCATTGATGATCATGTTGATGCTTTAGTCTTAGGTATCATGCATATTTTAACCCCTGGTCAGTCTCTTGCTACCATATTCAATTTTTCCCAATACCTTGCTGATAAAATTCATGAACAATTGGTCAAATTGGCTGAAGAAGGTGTCTTCAAGTATTCCTTAGTTTTATTCCACATGTTTCTGTACTTTCAACCTGAAAGATTTGCCATCAAATTTCAGAAACTAGATGTTGAAGGAAATCCATAGTCAGTAATATTTTGGACTCCATTAATCAGGAAATACTCCACACAGTCCACATACACCGACTTCATTGACTCCTTTATTCATCCAATTGTCAACATGCTGAACAACAACATTCAACCAAAAGTCAATGATGATATTAAACGGGTCCTACAGTTATCATAACATAGTAGGAAAATAGATTGGTGTCTTTATCAGAACCACACAGAGATTAGGGTATATGGATCTAATCTCTTCCCATATAAGCTGCCTAAATACCTCCCAATGAGGTTATTTTCCCTTGAGTATATCAGGCAGATCCTTAATTCCAATGGAATAAATTTCTTGGCAGCCAAAAATAAGACATAGTTTAAGATAAAGAATTAGGTTGGTCCTTTTATTTGTAACAGTAAGGATGCAGGTCAACAAGCAGAACAATATTTGCAGGAATTTAAGTTCAGTCAGAGTTTTCAGTGGTATTATGATCCTTTAGGAGTAATAAGCAAGTTAAGAGTCAAATGTAAATTAACTCCTTATGTACATGAATCCAAGCCAGACATTGAGAAGTACTCCAATCAATCTGAATGGTTGGAGAACACTTTAAAAGAGGAAAAGAAGCAAGGTGATACTAGTTCCATCTTTCAGACTCCAGCCCCACGGGATAGGAACTCCAAGAGAGAAAGAGAAGAAGGATCATACTTAGCATAGACTACCGCTAAAACAAAATTTAAATTGATGTACCGGAAGAAGCTGTTAGGATATTCTGATACATAGGAAATAGTTAAGAATAACTTAGTCTAGTGTAGAGTTAGGTAAAGTGTGTTTCTTTACCATGTACATTTGTAACTTATAATCTAACGGTCACGATTTGTAGTGATCCAACGGTTATCTCTCACCTCGGTATTAATGACACTTGATCTGTGGCTTAACACTCGATTGGTCCATGATCTCTATTTAAAGAGCATGGAGGGTCATTTTTCCGGTAACCGTTTATGAGAGAAACATATGTAACTTTTTTTTTTTATATTAATAAATTTCTTGAAGTGGCCGCGTTGGCTCAGGCCGTGGACTGTTTCCCTCTTTGAGGGTTTTAACCATGTGATTATACTGGTGTACTGATTTGTGATCTATTTGTGAGTGGTGACCTTTGGTTCTTGATCTACATAACTTACCCTGTAAATTCCTACATGGTATCAGAGCTATTTTGAGGGCCGCATCCGTTGTTGATCAAAATCCAAAGTCTGTTTGACTGCATGTGAATGTCGTTTTGTAGATCTACTATTTATGAACATTTTTGGGCTTGGAGAAATAATCTGCTGTGTCCGGAGCATCTGTTACAGTGATGAATGCCTTTCGTTTCATGCGAAAAGGTTTCTGGCTGCTCAAGTTATGAAAGTTTATATCTGGAGGTATAAAGCATCTTTTTTGTAGTTATATTTGTTAATAGTTCTGCTTATTTCAGTTTATTCTGTTTATTTTGGGTTTATAGGTTTTATTTATTTTCCAGATCTGTACCCTCTTCTCTTTTTATGCTCTTTTCTATGCGCTGCATTCGATCTCGGCAAATCAAAAACAGGAAAAGGGATTTTTTTTTGCTACGTATGCTCTTTCCCCGCGTCTTTGTGCGATCTCGGAAAATCAGAAATAGCAAAAAAATGATAGTTTTCGGTAAGGGTAGCTGAAAATATAACATTCTACCGTAAGGCTTTCAATTATTTTTTTCTTTTTTTGCTCGGTTTTTTTGTTTTTTTGTGCAGGAAAAGGCACGCGCACCAGACCAAAAAAAAAAAAACCTTCCTCCTTTCAAACAATAACATAATCCTCTTACTATCTCACATGGTGAGGAGTTAGTTTATGAGAATAGAGGTCTTGGGTTCAAATATCTTTCTCAAGCTTCTTTTTGTAAAAAAATTTCGTTAAAAGGGGCAGATTTTTTTTTAAAAGCTGCACTTCATCCTGTTCCCGTAACTATTTGGCATTTTCACTCGTTTTTTCAAAAAGGCATAACCTCCTCATCTGGAAGCTATTTTTCGAGCCATTTTTTTTGAAATGGCCTAACTTTTCGAGATCTTTCCATTGGAGAAATTAGTTTCAGCATTTCTCAACTTTAGTTTTTTTTTTAAAATGGAAAGTGCATGCCCAATTATTCTTAACAGCACCAATTATTTCCAATGGCTACCTCACATGGTAGATATACTTAGAAGTAAAGGGCTTTAAAAAATAGCCACAGGGGTATAAAATAAAGCTTCTGATGATAATAAAGTTGCTAAATGGGAAAATAAACAAGATCAAGCACGAGGGTTGATAGGAATGTCCATTGCTCAAGATCTTCAATTTCATATCCTTGACATTGACACCCCTCATGAAGCTCTGGATAAGCTAAATATTGTCTTTGGCATTGAAAATAAAATCAGGGCTCACAAGCTTGAAAATGAGTTTCTTACTTTGGACCCTAATAATTTCTCCTCTATTAAAGACTTTTTGTCCAAATTCAAAACCCTTAGACTTCTTTTGGATTTTTGTAAGGTCAAAAAGAAAGATAGTAGCCTCATCTATTGCATTCTTGCTAAGCTTGGCCCTACTTACTCTGTATTTGTTTCTGCCTCCCATTCCACTAGAGAAGCCATCATTTCTTCAGGAACCACTTACAAGAATCCCTCTTTTGATTCCTTTTGTGATTCTTTGATAAGAGAACAAGAAAAACTCTTACACCTTGGTCTTATCACTTCTAGAAACGCTTCTAAGAAAGCCTTATCATCCCAACATCAATCATATCAAAAGAATCCCAAGAAGAAGTATCCTAAAATGTATAGTCTGAAACCAAATAAGGGTCCTAAGCAATTTCAGCCACAAACTGAAAAAGCAACTCACCAAAATGATAAGGCATATAAAAACAAAGGAAAGAACATAGATAGAGATTTCAACTTTTGCAATCATGATGGCCATATAGAGTCCAAATGTTTTAAGAAGATGGAAGCCTTAGAAGCAGCAATGAAGAAGCACAACAACAATTTGGAGCACTCTTCACTTTCATCTTCAGGAATGGCACTTTCTGCTTGTGGTTGTCAAGCATCAAGATTTGGTTATGCATTAAATGTATCTTCCTCTTCTCATTCTCATGAGTGGCTCATTGATTCTGGAGCTTCTTATCACATGGCCAAAAATAAAGCCATTTTTTATTCTTTAAATGATTGTAACACCAAACATATTTATGTTGGTGATGATAGATCTCTTAGTGTTGTAGGATCTGGAACCATTCATCTCAATACTGGTCAGTTTAATGATGTACTATGTGTTCCTACCTTGTCGTGCAACCTTTTTTCTGTTTATCAGATAACTCATTCAGGTGAAGGGAAAATAGTATAATTATCACCTCATGATGTTGTAATCAAGGACCTCAAAGATCCTAAACATATTTTAGCTACTGGCATTGTTGATGATTCCACTAGGTTTTATAAGTTTGACAACTTTGGGTCATCATGTCTTCCCTCCATTTTTGTTTCTCATAATGATGAAGTGAGCAAAATTTGGCATGAGCAATTTGGTCACTTAAACTATTGTTCTCTTCAAACTCTATGTAAGGAAAATATGGTGACAGGTCTTCCTATGGTATATTGCCGAGATGGTATTTGCTCCGGATGTGTACTCAGAAAACATCATTGGGATAGTTTTGACAAACATGCTTCTCGGCATGTTTCAACCCCTTTGCAGCTTGAGCATAATGATTTATGTGGTCCACTTCCTGTTGTTTCTTTCTCTGGTTGAAAGTACTTCTTAACTTTCATTGATGATTTTTCCACACGCACTTGGGTATACTTATTAAAACTCAAGAGTGAAGTTTTTAACATGTTCTTGGCCTTTAAGGCCTTTGTTGAGAAACAATCTAGACATAAAATTCCTAATTTAAGATCAGACAATGGACGAGAATATGTTAACAATAAATCTATCAACTTCTACACTGAGCATGGCATTCAATTGCAACATACTGCTCCATATACTCCACAACAAAATTGTGTAGCTGAACGGAAGAATCACACCTTAAAATAAATGGCTAATTGTATGCTTCAATCTAAAGGAATTGGTCTCAATTTTTGGGTAGAAGCCATTAACTGTGAAAATTACATAGTAAATCACATTCCTACTAAGGTTTTAAAGGATATAACTCTAGAAGAAGCTTGGGTCTCAATCAAACCAGATGTATGTCACTTTCATGTTTTTGGAAGTGATGCTTGGGCCCATATTCCAGATGCGAAACATAAAGCCTTAGAACCTAAGAGTGAAAAATGCACTTTTGTTGGATATTATAAATATTTCAAAGGATATAGACTTCTTCAACCAAAATCCAAAAATATAATCATTAGAATAGATGTAAAATTTGATGAAAATATATCGTCCTGCGAGCCTAGTTCGGCGAGTGTGCCACCTTTGGGTTGCAAGCCTGATTCGGCATATGTGCCACCTCTCTCTCTCTCTCTTCTATTTTTAATAGCATTCCTTCTAGTTCAGATGATGACAGTGAGAATGAAAATCCTCCTCCACCTCTTCAAATTGTTCCTTATACTCCACTGTTTCCAAGGTGGGTCCGCTCTACTCGAGATGCAGCAGGTTCTCTTGCAGGTGACCCTGCCGATCAACAACGTACACGTTCTTAGTTTGAAAGAGCGTCTTCCTTATTAGCTCAAGCTCTAGAAAATCATGATCAAAAAACCTTTGAATAAGCCTCTGGTCATCCAGATTGGGATGAAGCTATGAATGAAGAATATCGCTCCTTATTGGTGAATGATACTTGGGATCTTGTTCCTCTTCCAAAAGAATAAAACTTGTCAGATGCAGAAGGGTTTACAAAACAAAGTTCAGACCAGATGGAAAAGTGGATAGACATAAAGCTCGTCTTGTCGCTAAAGGATTTTCACAAGTTGAAGGCATTAACTATACTGAAACCTTCTCCCCTATTTCCAAATTGAATTCTATCTGCCTTGTTCTTTCCCTTGATGCCTCCTTTAAATGGGAAGTCCATCAGATGGATGTTAAATCCACCTTCTTACATGGATATTTGCATGAAGAAATCTACATGGAACAACCCCCTAGCTTTATCTGAAAATACTCCAGCCTTGTTTGTTGCCTTAAGAAGTCTCTCTATGGTCTCAAACAAGCTCCCCGGGATTGGTATGCCAAAATGGATAGATTTCTATTAGATAATGGCTTTTCTAGGTGTCATTATGAAAACACTGTCTACACCAAGAAAGCGGGTAAGTCCTTCACCATCCTTGTTCTTTATGTTGATGATCTTATCCTTAATGGTAGTGATCCAAACCATATAAACCATGTGAATTATAGCCTCAAAAAGAATTTTGAAATGACAGGCTTAGGACACTTGCATTATTTCCTTGGTCTTCAAGTCTTGCAATCCAAGGAAGGCATTACCCTCTCTCAGTCCAAGTATGCCTATGATCTTCTACACCACTTTCACATGGAAGACTGTAAGCCAGCCCCTTCTCCCTTTCAGTCTGGAATCAAGATTTTAGTCACTTGTACTACCCTTGAAGTTGATGTTGCCTTATATCGTCAACTTGTTGGTAAACTTATGTATCTAACCCATACCCTTCCTGACCTTTCCTTTTCCATTGGTCTTGTCGCTCGGTTTATGCACCAACCTCATGAAAGCCACTAAAAAGCAGCTAAAAGAATACTTTGATATATTCAAGGTACAGTTCAGTTCGGGATTCATTACAGTGTAGGAGCATCTCCATTGTTGATTAGTTTCACTGATTTTGATTGGGCTGGTGACCCTGATGATCGAAAGTCTACTGCAGGATATGTATTCACTCTTGGTTCAGGACCTATTACTTGGTCTTGTAAGAAACAAAGTGCCATCTCTCTTTCTTTAGCAGAAGTGGAGTATCTTGGTGCAGTTAAAGCCAACAAGGAAGCCATGTGGCTTCGTTAGATCCTGTCTGAATTTGGTCTTCATCAGCAACATCCAACTACAATTTGGTGTGATAATAAGAGTTCCATTAAGCTATGTAAAGATCCAATTCAACACTAGTGTATGAAACACATTGAACTCCACATGCACTTCATTAGAAAGCTCATTCATGATCGTGTTCTTGAAGTGTAGTACTGTCCAACCAATGATCAAGTAGCCGATATCTTTACAAAGGCTCTCACAGAAGTGAAGTTTACCAAACTTCGATCCATGCTTGGAGTTCAGGAAAGTTTTCATTAAGGGGGTATAGGCTCTAATGCCTCCTTCCTTCTCTTGTTGTATTACTTTTGTAAATCTTTCAATCCTATCACAATTTGTTCTTAAGGGGGGATGTTAGGATATTTCGACGCATAGGAAATAGGCTCCTTTTGTGTCACCTTTGTAAATCCTTCAATCCTATCCCAAGTTGTTCTTAAGGGGGGATGTTAGGATATTCTGACACATAGGAAATAGTTAAGAATAACTTAGTCTAGTGTAGAGTTAGGTAAAGTGTGTTTCTTTACCATGTAAATTTGTAACTTATAATCCGACGGTCATGATTTGTAGTGATCCGATGGTTATCTCTCACCTCGGTATTAACAACACTTGATCCATGGCTTAACACTTGATTGGTCCATGATCTCTATTTAAGAGCATGGAGGGTCATTTGTCCAGTAACTATTTATGAGAGAAACGTATGTAACTTTTCTTTTTATATTAATAAATTTCCTAAAATGGTCACGTTGGCTTAGGCCATGAACTGTTTCCCTCTTTGAGGGTTTTAACCACGTGATTATAATATTGTACTTATTTGTGATCTATTTGTGAGCAGTGACCTTTGGTTCTTGATCTACGGAACTTACCCTGCAAATTCCTACAAAAACTGAAATTAAATCCTGTAAATGAAGAAGTGCAAAATATTGAATTAATTGACACAGATACAGTGGTAAAGGACAATGCACCTCCTGCAGTTTCTGAAGAAACTCACCAACCTTCAACATAAAACACTCATATGATTCAGAAACATCATAGTATTGAAGTGTCTTCATCTAGTAAGCCAACATAGAAAGAGAAAGGCATCATGCAGAAGTAAAAAGAAATCAAGATAAAAAATGAGGCCTTAAAAGCATATACATATACCCAATACTAGAAGCAGTCACCTAGTGACGAAAGAAGATTACTTTTTACATTTGATTACAAGACTATAAAGATGTAGATGACCTTCCTGGAGCCCATAGTAAAGCATCCCAAATCATCAACAGATTATAAAAAGAAATCTTATGAAGTTCAAGCAAAAGAACTTCATCCAATTGACCAAATAGAATTTCACAAGCAAGCTGGTGAAATGCTATATTCTACCATGAAAAACAAAGCCATGAGTGTACAAAAGCTGCAAAATACTCTAGGGAACATCATAGATCAGCTAAAGCTAGAAAAGGCATCCTCACAGGCTAAGGATAATATAATTAAATCTCTAGAAGATTTGATTAATTAAGTAGGATATGATCCAAAAAATGTCAAAGTTGCAGATGAAATCATAAGGAAAAATAATGCAAACATTGTTTCATTAAAGAAGCAACTAAAACTACCTCCTACTGAACATCCAGAGGCAAAGGAAGTGTTAGAAAATGAAGGACAAAAAGATGAGATGATGAACCTCATTCTGCAATTAACTACCCAACTAAAAGAAGATGGACAAGTTAGTGTAGGATAAAAAGGCCAGATTAGAAGAAGTCCCTATCACTATTATTCCTTTAGTCACTACAGACGTTCCTTCCACCTTAGTAGAGTCATTGGCCTCTTCAGTTCCAATAGCTACAACACTTCCTGTTACATCAACAACTACTTCAACAACAGAGTCATCTACAACAACAACACAACCTACTCATGAAGAAAGTAAACTTGTTAAAACAATGCAGGAAATGTCTATTTAGACAAATGAAATCAATAGACTTAAAGAACAATTGAAAAGTCTGAGTGATGAGAAGAAACTAGTTCAAATTATGCACAATAATGAAGTACAAAAGACAAACAGGTTGAAAGAGAAATTGAAGAAATTAGAAAAATATTTAACACTGAAAGAACCAATGGCACAAGCCAAGCTACATTTATGGGCCAATATCATTGAATCTGTCAATGATATTTGGCTATCCATTTAGGTCATTTATGAGCAGAAAGATATCATCAAATCAACAAGTGAATCCATCTAGAAAATCAATGAAGAACTTGGCAAGAAGCCAGAAGAAGCTAATGAAATCATTAAGTTTCTTAATTCCAAGAATAAGAAGAAATTAGAAGAGATTGGAATTAATGATAGGACAAAAACCATTCTTGAAGTCAGGAAGGTTATTTCTAAGATAAACTTAATGGTACAGCTGGAAGAAAAATGTCAGAACATGGAGATTGCCATAACTAGGTTTATGGTGAAGTTTGATATTCTGAGAGAAAAGGCTTGCCAAATCCACTGGTTATAAATGATAGGTTGAAGAAACAAGAATATTATGATAAAAAACTCAGAGAGGTGGCAAAGGAGCAACCCAATAACTCAACCATGCAAGGAATTCCAACAGGGAAAGTACTCTACAAAATTTTTGAGAACCTTTTTTACCTACAACATGAGGTAAAACATTTATTAATTAACAAGCTTACTTTTTTAAAGTATACAGAGGCTGATGAGATATTCAGAAGGATTCTAAAAATAAAATTACCAGAAGCAGAAAATTGGGAAAAGTCAATTGATTTATTGTGAAGGTAAAACAGTAAACAGAGTAGTCAAAGTTTGAAGTGAAAAAACAACAGTGACAGTCAAAGAGTATCAAAGTTAAAGTGTATTAGATGAAATTCAGATGGTTAAAGTCAAAACAGAAATGAACAAGCAGATTTAAAGCCATCCAGCATAAAGGACACTTTACTACCTAAAAGATAGTCTTCGTTGAGCAACAATTAGAGACAAATCAACAAAAGATCAAAAGAAAACAAACAACAAATTCAATAAACGTAGGGACAATTTGCATTAGTTAGATAGTTGTCTCTATCTTCTTGCATGAAGATATTTATTTTTCCTTGAATAATTCCTAAGTTTGTTTTAGGTTATTTTGTAAGAGATTTTGTATAAATACTTCACATTTCAAAGTATTGAGTGTGGATTTCTAAAAGATTTCTATAGATGTACTGATCTGAACTAGAGGGTTCTTTGTACCATTTTCAAGTCAACAGACTGGATTGAGAAATAAAGAGATTATATTATAGGATTCATGTGTTGGGCCACTTCAGTGAAGTAATTTCAATTTTTCTTTGTTTTTATCTGAATTTTTCACATACTTTCATGTTTTCTAAATCTAAATGTATAACAGGAATATTATTTCAGAATATGTTTAAAAACACTCTATCTTGAACTGTTATGTCATTTTTATGTTTTCTACTAATATCCAGATTAGGGAATTCTTAATTTCTCCCTAGTTTCGATTGATCTTGTCATTTCCATCATTATCTAGATCTGAGAACCCTTAATTTCTCTCTCATCCTGATTGAAATCATCTTCATCATTCAGCCTAAAGATCTAAATTTACAGCTATCTTGCCCTGTGAACACTTCCATTTAGAACCTTGATTCTTCTCTGACTGCTTGACACACTGACTCCATTATCCCAATGGAATACAAACCTACATCTATTCATCTGAATAAGTTATTCCACCACCAAACCAAACCCAAAATCAAAATCCCTATCAATCCCACATAACTAGCCTAAAATCAACTAAAATAAAAAAAGATAAATCATATAGAGAGAGCCCTCTCTGAGCATTAGGAAGGCTAGATCCTAAAGCTTAAAAGAATATTTGTGGTTACCTCTAATATTCTTTAACCCAAAAATACTAACAACCTTGTGAGAATTATTGGAGTGATAACATCATGGAATCCCTTAATGAGATTTGGCCAAGTATATAGATAATATTTGAGTAAAAGGAGCTGATACAAAAAAAAAATGAGGCTATTACAACAATCAAAGAACAGATGGGAGACAAGCCTGCTATAGTAAACAACATTATCAAAATTCTAAATGCAAAGAAAAAGTATGAGCTGTATGATTTCAGCATTGATGACTGAACAGAAACAATCCTAGAAGTGAAGAAGGTGCTAACAAAGAAGAATTTAGTTCTTCAGCTTGAGGAAAAGTGTCACATTCTGCAGGTCACAGTTCAAATATTTTTCAGCAGAATAGAGCCTCTGACAGAAAAAGGGTTTCCTTATATGCTTGTGATTAATGATAAATTTATGACCAAGGAAGATTATTGGAGAATACTGAAGGAAATTGGCAGAGATACTACAAATTTTTCAAATATCAAAGGCACATTGACAGGAAGGGCGATGTTGGGAACATTAAGCAATGAAATTTGCATTCATTATGAGATCAAACATGTTTTTGTGGTGAGGCCCACCTTTGCTAAATAAACTGAAGAAGATGAAGTTTACTGTAAGGTAATGAAATTGGTCATCCTTGATGAAGAGTGTTGGGAAAATCTATGTGAATTTTAGGAGTAATTAGTAAAAGCAGAAAAGTGAAACTCTGCCAGATCATCAGTCAAACGATAGCGAGCACAGCCCAAAATTATCTTCTTCAGCAAAAGTTTTCAGTTAGATCAGCGCCAGTACAACAAATTGAATTTATTTCCATGATGGAGTTAGAATTTAGTTAGAAAATAAAGCGTTATCTATTATGATATCCTTGAATGTAACTTTTGTAATTTTGATTTTCTATAAATACTTTTTTGTAAGAAGTATTACTGTTGGGTAATCGAGTTTTTGAGACTCTGTGTATTACTGTGGACCTACATTAATGAAACCAAAGGAGTTGCAACAAATTTTTGTGAGATTCATGTGGTATTTATTTTAAGTACTGTGTCTTTCTCTGTTATTTCATTTTCATTTCTTTTTTTGTGTAAAATATTATCAGTTTATAAACATAGATTAGTTACATGTTCTATTTATTAAGATTTCCATAATGTGTCTTTTATTCTGATGAATGAATTCAGTAAAATTCTCATTCAGACCCTGCCTTTTTCAACCACTATACACAAATGAAAAATTAATTGTGCTTAAATAGTTTTCCTATCTTGCATTACTCTATTCTCTACAATCCAGTCTTTGAAATCAATTTTTAGTTTCACTGATCATAATTTTTATCCAACAAACAAATTATTAAACAAATTTTAAAACATATTAATTCATATCTAGCCTAAAATCTGGTACTCAACCCAAAATTGAATATTTAAGAAATGACACAAAGAGATATCTCTATGGTTAGGTAGGGCTAGCTACCTAGCTAAAAGTTGGTTTGTGGTTACCTTTCTTCATTCCTATTTTCAGCCTAGGAAGTTGGGGAGAGTGATAACATTTTTGGCACTTTTTTCGGGGAACAATTTCCAAATATTCCTTGGGATATATTTTCTGAACAGACTAAAGTCAAAACCTAAGCCAAAACATATAATTTAGATCTTAAGCTAGCTCCCAAAAGATATACTAGGTCAAAACCTCACCCTAATCCATCACCCCTAGCATACAAGCCTGAAAGTATTTTGAGAAAACAAAAGACTAAGTCTCAACAGTTAGGAAGATTTTTTCCTCCACTAGTTAAATCAAATTCCCTGCCTACGAGGTTTGTCTTAAAAGATTTGGATTTTTCTCCACAATCTGAGAAATATTTAATTAGAATCAAGTCTAAAACTTTTCTTGTAGAAGATACTTTTGACCCTTTTGAGTTTGATTCCTTTTCACCATTTTCTCAAAAACCTTTGAGTCTGAAACTGATACTGAAGTTTGGTCCAATTTCCATAAAATTAAAGTATTAGTAGATAAATTTCAAAAAACCTCTGAAAAGGCCTATTTTCAATATCAGCAACAGGCTTTTGGTACATCTTTTACTTCACCCTCTCATACAGCTACATCATCTGTTCCTCCTTTCATTCCATCTTTACCTTTGTAAACTTTTATTCAATCTACATCACAATTCACACCTCCACCACCTCCTCCATTAATCATGGCCAATTTTTCTCCATTGATTCTACCAGGTCAGCTTACTACTCTACCTCAAAATTATGGTCAGAGGCTACCTCTATTTGATCGTACATCATAAATTACAACCTATCAGCATGCAGCTAAAGTAACTGATTTTATAGACCTTAAAGAAATAGAAAATGATAATGCTAAGATGTCTATTATTTCTCACAGTTTTTCTAGAGAAGTAAATAAATAGTTTCACACTCTTGGAGCTGGTACAATTGGTACCTCACAACAGCTAATTGATTTATTCATGGAAAAATGGGAAGAGAAGAAAAATCCACTACAAATCCTAACTGAATATAATTCACTAAAAAGGAGTGCAAATGAGTGTGTTCAAGAATTCACAACTAGATTTAATAAAATGTATCATTCAATTCCCGATAATATTAAGCCTCCCCCTGGCCTTGCTTTACTCCATTACCCTGATGGTTTTGACCATGATATGACCTATCAGTTGAGGGAGTGAAACCCATCAACTTTGGAAGAAATGCAAAGAAATGTAGTGAGTGTATAGGCAAATCTGATTTTTAAAAAGTATAAGGTCAAAACAAAGAAAAGAGTCAAAATAAAAGAAGAAACATCCACTTCATCAGAAGGAAAAATTAATAATTTGATTAAAGGCATGAAGAAAATGATGGATAAGATGTCCAGTGTTGATCGACAAGATGAACCTTCTATAAGAAATCCAAATTTTAGGGGTCAAAATCAACAACCCCAATACAAGATTAAACAAAGGGAAAAAAGGGGTCAGGATCCACAAAGTCAACAGCAAGTTCAGACACCATTCGAGCAGAATTATATTGAAGGCCCTGATGAAGATGATGAAGAAGAAATTTCTGGAGAAAATCATTTATTTGAGGAAAATCAACAACCTTTCTTCCTCACTGAAGAAGATCAATATTCTACAGAAATTTTTACATCATAAAACCAACAATATGCCTTTCCAAATGAAGACTTAATGTGCACTGAATATTATCAGAGAAGATATCAAAATTCCCTCACCCAAGTTCAAAGGCAGTATGGTTTGAGTAGTAGAAATGTTCCCCTAGTTTCCAATCAAAAGAAGCAAAACTCTCAAACCCATACTCATCAAAAAGAAGTTGTTGCACCAAATAGAGGCAAAGAAAAATCACCTGCTGCTTCTACTTCTCCTAAGTCTAATAAAGCATCCACGAAAAATCAAATAAAATATCAAGAATTTCAAGGAGGGTAGAAGAAATATTATTCATCCAAAGAATTGCCTGAAAAGAAATACACATCACTAAAAGAGGTAGATAAAAATCCTGCTCATTTTTCCCTTGAAAATGAAATTGCTAAATTGAAGGTTTCTATTCCTCTAACTGAGATTGCAAAATGATCAATACAATTTTCAAGTTACTAATCTTCTTAGAGTTGATCAAACACCTGACATGGTTAACTTGAGTGATGATCATCCTGAGCTTCTTTTTAGTCCTACTGTTGATGGAAAACCATAAGATAGTGAAGTTCCTCCATTTTACTTAAGTCTCAAGATTCATGATTTCATTATTCACAATGCAATGCTTAACTATGGAGCATCCCACAACCTCATGCCTAAAGGCATTATGGACAAGTTAGGACTAGATAACACAAGACCTTACCATGACCTCTATTCATTTGATTCAGGGAGGGTGAAATTATTGGTATTATCAAGCATTTAGTGGTCTCGTTAGAAAAAATTCCAGCCAAGAATGTCCTTATGGATGTTTTTGTGGCTGATATTCCACCTAGTTAGGGAATGCTAATTTATAGATCATGGGGAGCAAATCTTAGAGGAACATTACAACTTGACTTTTCATATGCAACAATTTCTATTTTTGGATAATTCAGGAAATTTTACAGAGAAAGTAAGATGAATTATATGATCAGTACAAGAGAAAGCTTAAAAACCATCCCATTCATGTTGTACATACAGATTTAGAGTCTTTTATTTTATTCAATGAAGAATGCTCAGCATCTTCAGAATTTTTGATTGAAGAAAAATAAAAAGATCCAAAAAATTGAAATTTTGTTTTAGAATTGGTAGAAACATAATTTTGTAAAATAGTGCCAAACATTTTGGAATTGAAGACATCTCCTCAAGAAGAAAATGAGAAAACAATGGAAAAACCATAAATTTTGGATACAATAGAGGTATCTCAAATAGAAGACAAAAATCAACCATCTGATTTACACCTTCTAGATGAAGAAAATAGTCTTTGGACTATGGATTTTGATGGAGCCATGGGAAACAAAGGTGTTAGTATTTGAATATGGATTCACAGCTGTTATAGCATCATTTTTAACCCTCATGTGAATAATAATTGTCTCTTTGGCCTTAGTCACCCTTTCCCCCCAGACTTGAACAACTTCATAAAAAAAAGTGTCTAAAATCCCATACGCGATTATGCCTAGAATTTTTCGCATATATACGTGAGTCCGTTCATAATTTTCCATGTATGCCATTTAAATCATTAAAAAATATATAAAATTCCTTATTTTCGAGGTAGGGTGATGGTTATTCTCATAATTCAACCACCCCAGCCCATGGCCCAACTGTTTCCAACTGCTGAAACTACTTTGAGGGAGTATAAAAGCCCCTCATGTGTATGGCCTAAGGGAGAGAACAAATTATAGATATTATACTCTGTTGGAGCCCTATTTCAAGTTTGATATTCCCATGCCTCCTGCACTTCCCAGGTATATTTAGGAAACCCTTGTTTCCTTGAGATGATCATCATCCTATATGACATCTTGTGTGCACACATCTTGGAATAATCCTAGCGAGGTAAGGTCTGGACGGATCCAGAGGACGGTCTGCTCGAAGGCCATGGAAGGATTCAAGTGATATCTCCACTTTCTATTATTGTACATGCCATTTATAATGAGAAGAACCATCTTGTTCCCGAAATTCACGTGTTTATATCTCTTTATATATGTGTAAAGATAATTAATTGAAAATTCAGTATTGTTTATATGATATTATACATGAGTTACACTGACATCTACGAACAATATATGATGTAAAACTAGTGTTTCATGTTCGTTCTTTCTTGATTTCCAGGTTACGAAGCACGAGGAGTCACTGGGGGTTTGCACCCCGTGGGATATACATCAAACGTCGGACTTTCGGGTAAGTTCCACAACTTTTTATATCTAGTTTTTAGCATAAAAAGATAGGTTAAGTGAGTCCTTCTTGAATGGTATGCCCCCGATCTGTGAAGGTTGCCGACCCAAAAACCTTTAGGGAGTTATTTCCCGAAACATAAATGGCAACTCCACTGGGGATCACATTCTTGTGATTTCCCTTTTGGGTTGTTTCGTCTGTCTTGAAGGTTCCCAAAAGTTTAAATCACTTTTTCCAGTTCAGTAAATCTTTTTCCAGTCAGACTAAATACCTGGTCTCTTGATCAGGCTTAACCTTTTTTACTTTTCCTTATTTACTTTTCCATATGCACTTTTTCTTTTGCGCAATCGCGTATACACGCTATTTGTTGTAAAGGAACCCACATATATGTGATTTTCCTTTACCATAGTCACGTATGCATGCTTGTTGCAAAGCTGCTAAAGCGCGTATGCCTGAGTAAAATTTGAAATTTTTGGTTTTAATATTTTTTGGTCTTGTTTGCCTATAGTGATTTGTTCCTATAGTATCTTTGAAGTCTCTGGACTATGTCTAAAGTGGTTTCATGCTTGTTTCTCTCTTAATTGTTTGAATACCGGATCATTTGGTGAAATCTGTGTTTATTGTGCTTGCAATTCTGGCCTGAGCACCAAAATCTTTTTCTGAAGATTCTTGGCTGTTATGAATATTCAGGACAGAGAGCTTTTTCTCATTTGATTTTTCCTAACTTTATGAGTTGCTTTGCATTTTGATTTTGCCTGTTTTTGCATTTGGTTTTCTTGATTTCATTGACTAGGTCTTGTTGCAATTTTTGAAGAGTCTCTTTTTGATTCTTTAGAGTTTGAGTTTGTCGCAAGTTTATGCTATTGTGCTGAGTTGATTTGTTGGGTTTCTTGTCTTCCTCTTGCTCATACAAGTCCTGCTACGAGAGTAGCACAATTGGCTTAGGGCATTTTGTTGAAGTTTTTCTTGAAATTCGAAGTTTGCTTGACTCAGTAACTGGATAGTTTCTTGGTCTCTTTGAAGTCTCTTTTCTTCATAAAACTCAAAAGCCAAAAAACAAATTTTTGTTTCCCATTGGTTTTGTTTTTTTTAATGGTTTCTTTTCATCTTTTGAAGCTTTGTTGAAATCGTTATTCATCGGTTCTTGACTTGATTAGGAAGGGAGCCTTCTTTTGATTTCATTCTGTTATGTCAAGTATGTTTTTGGCATCTTTATACATTAAATTTTTATTTTGGAACTAGTTTTATTTACTGCCAAAAAGTGATTGAACCTTGGTATCATTAGAGATTTCTCTTTGCTTTCTTAGATCTAGCATTTTAGGATTTGCATGCCATTAGTAATTTGCATTAGGTGCACATAAGCATTTTTGGTCTTTTTCAAAACTTTTTGAGGTGTGTAAAGTTTGGTTATCTGAAAAGAAAAGTACAAAAAAAGTAGTCTCATAGAACCTATGTAGAAATCACTATTCATCGAAAGGAAATCAGTGCATTTGCATATAGTTTGGTTTTCATTGTTTTATTTCTACGTCATAAAAACATCATCGGTTTCATTTCCTTATGCCCTTGACATAAAATAACAGCCAATTAAAATAAGCTATATAATTTAAAAACAACTAGCAATTTTTGTATTAAGTGTCATACATCAACTAGCTAGGTTGTAGGGCCTTGGATTAGGTGAGTGGAGAGTTAACTCTCCAAGGACGCTCAAATTTTGAAACATAGAAGTTTATTAATGAGCGAAATCCAACACCATTAAGTGGACTGAGAAAGCTCTCCTTCAGAGAGTCAAGCGCGAGGGAAAGTGCAGGCAAAGAAGAGAGATACCGCCTCTCTAATTTTCTAAATCTTGACCTAAGACCATTCCGCTTGGCTGCTGATACGGATTGGTGTCCTTGGTTGCCCATCCTAGGTATCACACAGGTGACTGCGGGAGGGAATACCCATGGTACCTGAGGCATATGTTGTATCACTTCTAGCAGTGCTTCTGGAGGGTGCCCTTGCGAAGCTCGGGTACTTGCACCAGAAAAGGTTGTTGTTAGGAGGTCAGCGTGACTGTTTCTGTTACCTTCTCTAGTAGGCTTGGGTCGTAATTACCCCAGACTACTTTTGGGAGGTCCTATTTTTCGTTTTCTTGTATTTTGGCATCTAGTCCTAATCACCCGGAGCGGAAATACCAGAAAGCCGCTTCCTTGGTTGTATCTTAGGGACTTTGTAGCGAGTGCTCTTTGCTCCTAGCTTGCTTAGCTTTACACTTTTTTTAGTATAATAAATCTTTTAAAGTGGTTGATCGATCGCTTCGTCGATCGAGAAGGCTTCGTGGGTTGTCTCCCACGAGTGTCGGGCCTTCTTCAAGAAGGCGTAGGAGTAATTCAGAAGGTGATTATCACCCATTGTTAGCAGACGCAATAGAGAGAGATCCTCCGTTAGGGCTTGAAGTTTCTGTAGCTAGTTCTGGTGTCGGTGTCAATACCAAGAGGAGTACTCCACTCACCTCGAGAGTTTTATTTCTAGATGAAGAACTAGAAGTAGAGGAAGTACCTTAACCTCCTGAATCGCTTCCACCTCCTCTTTCTCCTAGTTCTCTATTTATCATCGAGTACATCGGACCTGAGTCTGAGAGAACAGAGAGTCCTTATCCATCACATTCTTACCTTTCGATGGCCACGACTAGGAAATCAGCTTCGGCTATGAGTGCTGCAAGTATTCAGACTCCTTCTAAAGTTGAAGGAGGAGGAACTATTGCTATATCTTGGATTGCTTCTAGTGCTGCTGTGTTTGGCTCTTGTTACACCCAAGCACAGGCTTCTCAATCTGGTCCATTTTGTTTCGGAATGTCCGTTAGTGGAATTCATCCATTTTCATTTTCTACTGCCGCAGCTACATCTGCACCCATCTCCTCTATGGCTAGTGGATCAGCTTCTTTTCAAGGGTTCCCCTTGGAAGCGGGCATATTCCTAATTAAAATCCTTCCTTAGGGTCTTTTACTTTTACTTCCCAGACTCAGAGTTTTAATCCATGGTCTGGAGGTCAAAGTTATACTACCTATACAGGTTGGAACCCTATCTTTACAACAGTAGGGGCAGGGAATTAGTTTCTCACTGGTCACCAAGGGAATGTTCCTTTCTTTTCATCAAGTGCTTATCATAATTTTTCTCCTTTTTCAAATGCTTGGAATCCTTATCAGGGGGTTTCTTCTTCATTCACTGCTTCAGTGGGGGGAACTGGTCTAGTTTATAGTAACTCCATGTTGGGAGGGGGTCCTTCTCCAAATGCTGGGTCACAAGGATTTTCCTATGGCCCAACCTTTTCTACGAAATCTTTTTGGCAACCTAGTGCCTCATCAAATCCAGGGTATTATTTTCAGAATGTGGGGAATTCATCCTATCAAGGATGGAATTCCCAGGCTCCTCCTCGTTTACCATTTTTGGCAACGTTAAACTTGCTAGATTTTTCAAAGTTGACTAATGATCCAATCCAATATAGTCCGGGGTGGCCTCCGGTCCCCACCAAACTACCTTCAGACATTCCAAAGTTTGAAGGAAAGAATGGAGAGGATCCGAAAAATCACATCACCACTTTCCATATATGGTTGTTGGCTTGAGGGGTCCTGACTGAGGTTCGGTGTGTAAGGCTTGCCAAAAAACCCCTACACTACTGGTCCTTTCGGCAATGACCTACTTTCGCAGGTCACAGTCTCACCTGAAGTAGTATGGGTGGGTGCTGGAACCAGGTTTCCGCACCCTGATAAAGGAAGGGTAAGGCAAGCAGAGCTGCGTTCTGTTCAGATTCCCTTGCTTCTTCACAGAGTTAACTATGTATCTATTTGCATCCACGTGCACTATATCTACAGTTATATGCTTTTCATAATATCAACACAACACTATATAACTAGAGCGGAACAAATCTAGATCCAATCATTCAATACACAGAATTTTGCAGCGAGAGGACAAAAAATACATAACACAGTAATTAACAGCAATTCATTCAACAGTACTCATAGATTTAGATCCAATAATCCTTCGTATTCATTCATTCATCAACCTTTCCTTACAATTCCCTTCCCAACCTGCACACACAGCAGCAGGGTCCGCACACAGCTGGACTAGGATCTCCACGCACACAGTCAGCAGGAGTCTGTTACCCCAAAAACCCAAACAGATAGCTTACACAACAAATCGCATCAATACCTCATCAAATCCTATCTCCTAAAATCCGAAATGCCTCTCTATTTATAACAATATAGCTTCAACATTCCTATGGTCTGCAAACCATGGTTTTTGGACCCCTATTTTACCCTTTGACCCATTAAAATTAGTTCGGGGCTTTGACCCACCCCAAAACCCTGCGCTATACTAAATATAATCAAAATTAACCAAAATGGACCAGTTTCATAGTTTGTTAGGAGACCCCATTCCAACAGTCCCCCAACACAATCTTGTGACTTGTCCCGAGTCACTGTACTGGTGCGTCGTCGATCTCTGTATGCAAAGTATCTAGAGAGCAGAAAAGTGGAGGGAGGACCTCCTGACTTTGGGATGCAACATCCTGTGCGAGAGTGACCATATTTTGGGAAGGTGGATCGTCGGTAGCCATGGTAACACTTGTTAAAAACTCAGTCAGGCGCTTATTTGCGTCATCAATGTCATGCGTTGACTGAAGGGCTGAGGTAGTCCAAGGCTTCAGACATTCCGTGATGGCATGTTGTTTCTGCCGAAGCTTCACGATCTTGTCCTGGAGGTGATTTCTAGTTTTCAATCATGCTAAGAATTGGGCAGGCACCAAAGTAGAAAACGTAGCACTGATTTCTTCAACAACCTTTTTGCGCTGTCGCAAGTCCTGATTGATTTGTTGGAGAACAGGATCGCGTTGGACCTTAGACCAAAGCTGTATGGCTGACTCCATCAGAGTGGTACCTTGATCAATTTTCTCCTTGATAGTCATAGTGGCTTCCGTGATAAGTGCGGTACGTTAGGCACGGGCTTCTAGGGGTGTGTTGGGCTGCAACCTAGATTGTAATTATGAAATCTCCAGGCATGAGGCTTTGAAAGCAACCACCAATTTTTCCACTTTAATTCTAGGTGTGCCCTCATCTGTGATTCCCTTGGTGACTTCCGTGCAAAGCTGGTGGATCACAGTCTCAATCTCCGCCTGTTGTGACTAGGCCTAGATTACTGCCTTTGTCTTCTGGACAAGGGTGTGTTGGGCTACCACAAGCTGTCGAGTGGTGGTTTGAGCATGGTCACTAATTTCCCGAGCGACATCATCAAGGAGAGACTCCAGGGCTATGGGGGTCAACCGAGTGAAGGCCAGCTAAAATCCGGTGTCTTCCTGGGGCTGCCCTCCGACTAGGGCATTGGTAGGGATGCTCCAGAGTCAACCGGTCTCCCCAAACTATGCCAAACTATTATTGACAGGAAGAGGTGGTGCTTGGCCTTCTTGGTTCGGACATGGTTGCATGTTGATTTTGAGATTGCGGAGGTCTTCCTAAAGAGAGGTGACCCCAGCGTTCCACTGAGCTGTGATAAGTGCCCACTTATCCTTTGTCGCCAGAGTGACCACATCTGCGATCTGCTTCAAATATCCACCTGTTAATGTGACCATGGCGTCATAGTGATCATGCTGAGCTTGTTTTTTCTTCCTTTTCAAGGGACCTGATGCCGATGGCCCTATTCGCTTAGTACTGGGAGGATGAGGGGTGGTATTAGTTGCCAGGTTTGGAGCTGTGTCTGACCGCTGTAGCGGGTATCCTTGGACTTGGCTGTAACTGATGTTGGAGTACTGGAGAGACCTTTCGTCCACTAGAGGGGGCCATAGGGTGATTAGTAGATCAATTTCCTCATCGGGTACCATATAAGGTAGCTTTGTCCAGGCCTGACTAGTAAGACTGCAAATCCGAACTTGATGCATAGTGATTTGAAATGTCGCAATATGCTTGTATTTGTCGTATATAGTGGGGGATAATCGGGGTCGGGAGTTTATGGCAGTGGCGACACTACTTTGGAAGAGGACCCAAAAGACCTTGTTATCCTTGATGCGTTGTTTATCCTTAGAGTCCCATAAGTGGGCATACTGAGCGCCTTCGCACATCCCAATAGGGAGCTTGGGAACTACCGACTCCTCTGGTTTGTCCGAGTTGACTAGTGCTATGAGGAATAACAACCATGAATATAAGAAAGGAGTTCCATGCTCTTGAGACTCGCGGACATTAGTGAGAAATTCTTCGCACAAGTATTGAGCCCAATTAAAAAACACACCTTTTGCACACTGCCAGGTCAGCTGGATGACATAGGCGGGGACAGTCGCTACCTGGCACCTTCGCACGAGTTTGCATGCTAACAGTCGAGTACCCATCTGCATAGAAGGGTTGTTGATGGTTTGGATCACAAACCTTCACTGATTTCATTGAACTGCATAGGTCTCCCAGACATATAGAGCAGTAGCCGCTTCATACTTCTTTCTGAATTTCGTGAGTGGGTGTCGCCCCTGCATCGGAAGGCCCGTAATTTTGTGGATCAACTCATCATCAATAGGGACCCTATCGCAAATCCATAAGTTTTCATTGTGAATGAGGGCAAGTAACTAGCGTGCCAGCCGATCCGTGATGTTGTAGTGGCCAAAGTAGGGCATTCAGAGAAAATTTAGAAGTCCAGATCCCACCATGCCACAAGCCTAGTGTTGAGGGACCATCATGATTCCATCATCCTTATGGATTGTATCGAAATATAATGCAGGGACTAATTCCGGGAAGGCGTCCTGGTCCGCCAGATTATGATCATAAAACTTGACTTCATGGAGGCGTCCGCAGGGATCACCAATGACAGGGACCTCACCAGGGGTCAGCGAAGTCTGCAGGTAAGTTATCAGGCCATCCAAGTTTTTTGGTATCTGCGTAGATGGTCTCCGTGGGCGAACAAAGGGGGGTAACCAATTAATCGAGTTAGCCGGCAGAGCCCCCTCTTGGTCATCATGTGCTGAGGGTGGAGGCCTGGGATGTCTTGGGGAACTTCGGGGCCTCTTTTCCGTCTGTGGGTTGGTCTTCAAACTTTGAGATTTTTCCTTGCCTTTCCTCGTGGTCCGTGGGGGGGGGGCTTCTTCTAACTGAGGCTCATCTTCCAGAACTTCCTCAACCTCGAGTTCAGCCGGAGCAGAGGGTTCGGTAGTAGTAGTCGGCATCCTTGCATGAAAAATGAATCCTAGTTCTAGTTGATTATTTCCTGACGGAGAGGGTTGTTCAGTTATGAGAGGGTTGCTGTGAGTGCAACAAAGTTCGTTGTTGGGTTGCTTTCGCGAGATGCTTAAAGTAGACCACTTATCTTCATGAGGCCACCCCCCTTTTAAGGAATGGCCGTTGGATAATAGAGAGGGATATTTCATCCAGGGTAGGTTTCCCCAGGAATGGTAAAATCCTCCCGTAGCATGACCTGCCAGTGGCTCAGGGGCCGCTCCTTTCAATGGTAACTTCTACTTTTTACCCGAGGGTATACTTCCAGCTACTAGTTGTTGTGTCCTCTGTAATTTGGGCGTATTGGTTACGCTAGGGTTATCGTTTGGTGACAACTGTCCGCCTTCCCCCAACACAAGCTTGCTTCCTAAGGAGCTCTTGGCTCAAGGCCACAATACTTTTAGTACTTGTTCTACTAAGGCTTTAAGGGGGGCTGATTCGGGAGCCAACTTTCTGACTCCTAGTTGTGCCACCATTGTCAAGTTGGTCTAGTGCATGGGGCCATTATCTGCGGAAACTGTATGCGACATTAGGAACTCGGTTCTTGCTCGTGGGTCATTCAGACCTTTTCTTGGGATAGGTATGCTACAGATGTTCAGGCCTATCCCTTCTGCAGTCCTTCCCTTAGGGATCTTAAAGAGGGGTTTCTTTGTGATACGAAGACACCGCAATGTGGAGGCTTCCCCTAACTGAGCCTGCCAAGCTTCTAGCTCCTGACTGGGATCCTCAGTACCTTCCTCATAGCCTACTACATCGTCCTAGGGCAAGCTACCCTTGTCTTGAGCTGCCAAATTATAGATATATTCCCCCCCAGTTGGTGTAAGTTTTGTATATCTTTTGACTTGTGTCCCTTTACTGCCTATTATCAAGTTTTCCAGTAAATTTTACATATACCGTAGTGCCTGAGGTTTGCGTAGCAGCCCCATGCATACTTTCAAGAAGGTTTTAATATCCTACGTTGGTTCCACATCTCCTTGGTGCATGGTTGGTGAATCCTTAGCCTCAAAAAGGTCACTTCTTGCCTTTATAAACGTTTCCCTTATTTTTCTTGAGTCTAATCCTTCTTGGTTTTCAACCGCCTTGCGGATGAGTGAGTCAGCTTCATCCTTTTCCTTAACTCCCCCAGTCGCTAATTAAAAACTAATTTTCTTGTACCCTTTTCTTTTAGGGCTGGGCAGTCTTCCAATGTATGGCCCCACTGTCTACAATACCTGCAGGACTGTTGCAGGCAGTCTCTGGAAAAATTCCCTGCTCTCCCACAATTATAGCAGATCAGTTGGCCTCTATCCCGACCTGCACTTCCACCTTAGCTCTTATCCCTTTTTTCACGGGGAAAGTCATCCCTACCCAAATGGGTTCTTGGTGAAGTAGGGTCTTCTTCCTCATTTATTCCTTTGTTGTAGCTTCGGCTATCCTGCTTCTCGTGGCCCACCGATTGGCAATGTTGGTACCAACATCACTCTGATGTGGAAACGAGGGTGCCTGGTCGAGGTCCTCGGTTAATATTACGTAACCTGGTTGCGCAGCTTCCTTCCTGCCAGCGCAAAGGCCCCCTTGAGCCCCATTGTTCCAGGCTATATGCTACTGGCATTGCTATGTGATCTTGTTCTGTACCAGCCCCTCTCCTTTTTTTCCGCTGTAGATTATGGATTTCCTATTGCATTACTTCAACTTGTTCCTGGATCTATCATACTTTTAGCGTAGCATCCTCAAGAGGTGTAACTTCTAATCTCATAGCGGCTTCCAGGGCCTTGTCTTGCGAACTAAAAGTTTGGCGATTCATGGGTATGCGCAGGTGAGGGAGCAGCATGGAAATAAACCACTCCATATGTTGTTTATCATCATACTCGAATCCTCTGTCCCTAAGTGCCTTCTTTAATCGTTGGTCAGCCTCCCATACTGATTCAGACACACCTTGTTTAAAGTCCTTTACTTCTACTATCAACTGGGAATAATATTTTGGCTTTCGGAATTGCTGCTTCATCACATCCTTGATATCCTGAATGGAAGTGGTCCCATTCTGGGCAATGTACTGCATATACCAATCCAGAGCTCTGTCTTCGAATGCTAACGACAGCTGTGCCCTCTTTATTGTGCCCTCTGCCACGTTCTGTGTTGTCCAGACAGACTCTGTAACAAACCAAAATCGTTCCATGTCCTCATCTCCTACCCCCTTAAAGGTGGGTAGTTCCAAGTGCACCGTCATGGTTCCTCAGGTGTTCTTCTCCAACCTGTCAATACCCAATTCCTTTCTCAGCTCCTTCGGTCCCGGCAACGAAACCATTTTTTGGCTTGAGGGGTCCTAACCCAGGTTCGGTGTGCAAGGTTTTCCAACAAACCCCTATAATACTGGCCCTTTCGGCAGTGACCTGCTTTTGCAGGTCACAATCTCACCCGAAGTAGTATGGGTGGGTGCTGGAACCAGGTTTCCGTGCCCTGAGAAAGGAAGGGTAAGGCAAGCAGGGCTACGTTCTATTTAGATTCCCTTACTTCTTCGTAGAGTTAACTATGTATCTATTTGCATCCACGTGCACTAGATCTACAGTTATAAGCTTTTCATAATATCAACACAACACTATATAACCAGAGTGGAACAAATCTAGATCCAATCATTCAATACATAGACTTTCACAGTGAGAGGATAGAAAATACATAACACAGTAACTACCAACAATTCATTCAATAGTACTCACAGACTCAGATCCAATAATCCTTCGTATTCATTCATTCATCAACCTTTCCTTATAATTCCCTTCCCAACCTGTGCACACAGTAGCAGGGTTCGCACACAGCTGAACTAGGATCTCTGTGCACACAGCCAGCAGGAGTCCGTTCCCCCAAAAACCCAAAAAGATAGCTTACGCAATAGATTGCATCAATATCTCATCAAATCCTATCTCCTACAATCCGAAATGCCTCTCTATTTATAACAATCTAGCTTCAACATTCCTATGGTCCGCAACCCATGGTTTTCGAACCCCTAGTTTACCCTTTGACCCATTACAATTCATTCGGGGCTTTGACCCACCCCAAAACCCTTGCGCTATACTAAATATAATCAAAATGAACCAAAATGGACCAGTTTCATAGCGTGTTAGGAGACCCCATTCCAACAATGGTGTTCATCAAACTCCCTGATCAATGATTCAATTAGGTTGAGGTTATTTCAGTGCAACTTGACTGGAAATGCAGCTAAGTGGTATATCGAGTTAACTGGGGGAAATTTTTCCACTTTTGGAGATTTGGCTACCATGTTTTTAAATCATTTTCAGTTGCCTGTTCGTTATGATGCCGAGACTGAACTCTTGGCTAATTTTAAGCAGGACAAGGCAACCCACATTTCTGATCATATTCAGGAATGGTGGAGAAGGAAGAGGCTCATTAAAGCCTATATTCCAAATGAATTCCTTTTGGAATGGTTTTTGAAATCATTGCAGCCGGATATTTCGAAGGCCGTAACCCTGTCAGGGGTATTTTTCGAGGAACGGGCTATTTTTAGGGCCCAGCAATTAGAACTGATTTATTCTCAGTCTAGAGTTCTCAATAAAAAATTTCTTGATGCTCCTCACTCCAAATTGGACATGTCCAAAGCTAAACCTGGTCCTCATGGTGATCGGCTTATTGGGTTGATTGATAGCAGTGCAGCTAACCTTCTTAGCCAATTGGAACAGTTGTCCATACAATCTGCTTCTTCAGATCAGGTTGTGCCTTTAGTGCCAACCTCTTCCCAAGCTTTGTCAATAAATACCGTCCAGACTTCAAACCCCAAAGGAAATAAAAAATCCGAGGGGAGGAAGAAAGGACGAAATAATAATAAGAAGAAGGGAAAATATGGGAAGGGCAATGAAAATGAATCCAACGAGCATGTTGGTGAGGGACAAAAGGATAAAAAGAGAGTGAAGTTTCCATGCAAGTTATGTACTGGAGATCATCTTACTCACCTTTTCCCTAAAATTAAAAATGCGCAGTGCTTGTTAGCTCAACAGGGATCTTCCCCAAACCCTTTTCCCCAAGGGTAACAGTTAGTTGTTGGCGCGAATCAAAATACTATGGATTCCTCTGGAGGCACCCAGGAAGGGGAAACCCCATCAAACATATATATGATGAGTGCTCACATAGATATCGCCACGAGATCTCATGATTATGGCACAGTTGAGTCTTCGAAAACCAAGGGTGCTCCTGATAGTGCTGAGCCACTTCACATTACGAGGCCCACTGTTGAGCCCATACCTCGGATGCAATTTGATTCCCTAATTTTTGAGATCCCTCTACACAATAGATGTGGACATAATCATCTACTGTAAGCCCTCCCAAAGGCTTGCCATGCAAATCTACCAAGTCTCCTCTTCGGGAGAGTCTAGTAATAAAGTAAATGTCTTCCACCTCTATGTGTATGGGTATTTGGTCAATCATGAAGCAATCTTCCTCCGGTTCCCAATGATTCACCAATATTTCAAGTAACCAGACGTTACTTTTCATATTTGGAATTTTGAAGAATTTGAGCAATCCACAGTTTCAAAGGATATTGAGCGAATTTTGATCCCCCATGAATTCTTGGTCAATGGCACTGTGCTCACGTTCCCTCCAAGAAATGATCATCCTGAAAAAGTCATTTAAAATCTAGTTAGGTTCATTTTTTCAAAACACGGTCTGCGCATACGTGAATTCCCTTGTGGAGAGTTATGTATCATACGCGGGTTCATCCACATGAACCCGCATATGCGCAGAATGCTCAATAAAAAAAATCTTTTCTACGGTGAAAAATCAAAATTTTTAACCTATTAATGGATGAAATTAATAACAAGAATGAATTTAAGGCTTACCTGACTAATCCGATGAAGTTTGATGGCTGATTTCTCCTATTTTGAGGAAAGAGGTTTTTTCTCCAGAGCTCTTTTCTCCAATTCAACAAAGTAACAATGAACCAAATATGAGGTAAAATGTGTATTTATTCCCAGAAATTGAAATTTTTTTGCAAAATCTTGTTATGCTTATTTTTCAAATCTGTATTAAGTTGCATAACCCTGTTGCTTGTAAGTGTTGGGATAGGTATATTTTTAGGTACATTTTGTTGACTTTGAGATTTTTTCCATTTTTCAAATCCATGACCACTGACCTATCATGGCAGGTATATGATCTTAACTGGCATATAGGTTAGGGAATATACTTTCCATTGCATTCTACATTCTGGCCTCCATTCTGATCACTTTCCATAGGGTCGATCCCGTTATGTCATGAGTACTTAACCCATTTCACTCGCTGATTATTTAATCATGACTTAGTGGTAGAGCCTTCCTTTACATGGGCTTCCTAGTTAGTTCCTCGCTAGCACTTGTCACCCATGCTACACTTTATGTAGGCTCGAGAGTCCTCTTTAGTCCCACCATTACTTATATGTTGAAGCTTCATTCTTCTTCTTCTTCATTATCATTTTTTTGGCTATTACCCTAGAGGCTCCCTGGTGTTGTTGAGTTGCATCACTGCATTGCATTTGACTACTTTTTTATCTTGGTCTTCAGCTGGTTTCATTTGGACTCGATGTTTAAGCCATATTTTGACCTTGAATCTCTATAAAAATTTAACCATTGCAAAGCACTTAGTTATCGTGACTTGACACCCTTGTTACCCATGGATGGAACGCTCCTTTGAGTATCGCTTACCAGTTTCTGCCACCTTGCATTGAGCATAGGATTATTCATATCCTAGGAACTAGTGCATCTGTCTCCTGATACTCGTTCTATCCATTGTACCATAACATTATTTTATTCTTTTTCAGGCTTACTATGTGAAAAAGACAAAAAAATAAAATATGTTAAAAAGAGCGGGAACATTATGTTACTTCATATTTTGATGGCCGTTATAGTATCAATTTGTCGTCCTTGAAAAAAGCACATACCACTATGTCTTTTCCTCATTTGGGATGGTTTTAGTTTTGGACTAAGAGATGCCATAACCTTGTTTCATGAGTCAGTTCTCCCCCGGTTGTTTATCTCTTCCAATCATATGGAGAGTTTGTTTTTGCCTCCTGCATAACAGACTTATACAATGTCATTATTTGCTACCATGGTCATCATGAGTCATGCTTTTGTTCAAGGGAAGTTAAACCTAAGTCGACCACTCTGCAGTGTCTCTTGACTTATTTTCAGGCCTTCCCGATCTTGTTAGTATATTGTACTATCACATCAGATGTTTGGTCCTCTGCTTGTGCTGGTTTCATAAGGTCTCCATTGACTTCTTGCCGGCGGGTTTGTCTCTTATCGACTATGACATATTGCTCTGAGAGTAAAACTAGAGCTGCACCCTGGCCCTATTTACATATTTGGTAGGTGACCTTGTGCTCAGCATTTGATCATCATTCTAGGTCTTTGACTGAGTGGTTTTCCTTGTGTTCGACATCAACATACATTATCACACTTGGGATTCGTGTAGTACCTTGATTTCCATTTGACCCTATCAGTGGATATCTTGCCTCTTTGTCATCTTTCATTATTGGTTGGTTCAGAGGGTTTCTTCCATGCGCTAGCTTCATCTTGTACATGTCAGAAACGTACTTCGGGTTGGTTCCTTCACTCTACTTCGTCCAATTCCTTCCAAATCTTGGCCTATGGGTTACACTCGTGCTAGAATAATGTGGGATGCCTCAATGCCTTCCTTACAACAGATCTTTTCCCATCAACTCCGACTCATTGCTATGGGAATAAGGTCTAGTGTCTTTTTGTCAATACCTTAGGGTTTGCAGCCATCAGTGGCAGACTCTTCGCTATCAATAGTGAGGATTCATTATTGCCTCCTGATTGATAGATTATTACAAGTGTTTGACTTAAACTCATTCATTCACACTTGTTAGATTGTACTGGGGCACCTTGACACTCATTATCATTATTGGTGGGTTGTCTCGCATTTGTTAATGGTATACATTATTGATTGGTAATCAAACGATTTCTCACATGGTCGACTTCAGCTCATTTATTCCCATTGTGTAGAATTGTGCCATGGTGATCGGTGAAGACCTCGGGTTTGCATCAGCATGCTTCTGTTCACTTTTGACAGTTCATCCAATTTCTAATGTATCCATTCTTTTTCCTAACTGGAACCATGTTTGACACCCATTTGGAATGTCTAACAGGAAAAATGACTTTGGCTTTGAGCATTTTATTCAGTTCAGATTTAATTTTACTTTCTAAATTTGGATGAATTTTCTTGAGTTTTTGTTGGACAGGTTTATTGTTTGATATCATAGGAATGGTATGTTGAATTATGGAAGTATCATATATTTTAAGATCTGAATAATCCCATGCAAAGATATCTTTATATTTCTTAAACAATTTAATGAATGATATCCTCTCTTCATATCTTAGACCAAGACCTAATTTGATATTTTGAGGTTTTTCTGATGTACCAAGATTAATCAATTCAAACTTTAAAGTCAAACTTAAAATTTTTGAATTGGTCACTTTTTTAAACCTATATTTTAAGTCATAAAGGTCTTCCATTTTGACTACAGATTTGGTAATTGAATTATTGTTTGTTTTATCTTTAATCTGTAAATCATGTTCATTTTCATCCAAAAGTTGACATTCATAAGCTTTGTCTGATGTAAGAAAGTCTACTATATCTGCATCATCATTAAATATTTTCCAATTTGTTATATTGTCTAGAATGGATGGTCTAAAAATTAATTCAATTGAAAATCTATTTGGGCTAAATTCTTCAGGTGGTATAAGTCTAGATGCTACATTAGCAAGTAAATCAGCACTCGCATTTTGTGATCTAGGAATTGTTGAGATATTGAATGCTGTAAAATGAGAAATGAGATTCTGAGTTAGAGTTTGATAATGTCTCAAGTGTCCAAAGATACAATGAATCATGTTCCTGACTTGTTTGACTATTGTTTCAGAATCTCCATATACTTGCAAATAGTTAACATTCAATCCTATAGCTTTATACATACCTTGTATCAATGCTTCATATTCAGCAGTATTATTTGTGCATTGAAACTCGAGTCTACATGCTAGTATCATCTTCTCTCATTGAGGATTGATTAAAATGCAACCTGCTCCTGCACCATCTTCTAATTTCGAACCATCAAAAAATAAAGTCCAAAATAAAGATTGTTCTGGAATTTGATTGCTAAAATTAACACATCTAGAAGAGTCTGTTTGAGAAAAGTTTTCAATTTGAGAAGTAACAGTATTTGCTGAAAAAGGTGAAACTTGAGCATTAAATGAACCAAGAGATGATTCTGTTGAATAAATCCCTATGATAGTATTAGTAAAAGCTATAGGTTCATTTGATCCCTCTAATTCAGTAACTGCGTGTTTCATAAATTTCTCACATTCAATTCTGATTTGATTTGGTTTGCCATTGTATGGTAACCACATATGTGACCAGTCAGTAGTGAAATATCCATGTGATTTCTTAGACCAATCCCTGCTTAAAATAAGGCCATAAAACTCAGGAATTTTTGCAACTAAAATATCAATCACTTGTGATACTCTTGGATTAGATGATAATCTAATAGATACCGATAACATTTTCCCAATAACTTCAACTTTTGTTCTATCTAATTGAACTATATGTACAGATGTTTTTTGAGGAGTGATATTTAATTTTGTACACATTGTTCTTGGCATAATGTTTGAAGAAGCTCCTGAATAAATAAGACAATTATGAACATTCTTGTTAAAAATTTCATAAGTCAAAAGAAAAGGAGGAGTTTGAGAAATAGATTTATCACCAATTAAAACAAGATCATTGGAATTAATTTTATTGATAGATGATGGAGGTTTTCCCATATCCTTTGAAGCTTGTGCTATAACTGGTGGTTGTATCGGTTCTAACGGAATTGCTTTGAGTTCTCTAAGAAAAATATTTTGTTGTTGTTTGAGTTTGGTCATTTCATGTAGTGAGATATTTGCCTTGATCTTTTTCATATCCTATACTATGTTGTATTCAACTGTATCTAATACAATCAAAGTTTTGGAATTTGTAGAAGGATCTAATAAAATCAGATCTGTCTGTACAATTTTATATTTTTTTATTCTTTCTTTCGTAGGAACAGAATTTTGTTTGGGATTTGACACAATTGGATCTAAAGAAGGTTTAGTTCTTGTAGATACAGGCATAGCTTAATTCTCTTCCTCTGTTGGAAGAATGAAATCCCACAAACCATTTAATTCAACTTCTTCTTTAGATTCTAATTCATTTTCAGAACGTGAGGTATCTTCAACGTCTTGGTTAGGTTTAGCGTTTGAAATTTCATTTGGAGGTTGAGATGTTGAAGAAGGATTTTTATTGAATGGACGAAATGATTTTTTAGCGGCTGAAGTTTCAACAACTTGTTTCTTTATATCAATCATATCATTTGACATAGTCTTTAATACTTTTTGAAGGCCTTCAAGATCAAATGGATCTTTTGAGGTTTTATTTTTAGAATCTTGACTAAATGTCACTTTCTTTGTTTTCCTTTCTTATATCTCTGATCGTTTCTCTAATGCTAAAATCCTCTTTTCTACTGCGAGAGCTTCTTTCAAGTTTTATAAGAGAGTAGCTTTATTAGCTCTATCTACAAAAACAGATATATTAGAAGGTAAAGAAGAAATATACCATTCTATTTGTACCTAAACAACAGGTTTAGAAGTAGTTGGGATTTTATTTAATAATAGGTTGAATCTGGAGTTGAAATCTTTAACCCTTTCACCAGAATTTACTTTGAGATGAGAAAGGGCATTGATTAAAGATGCAACAGTTCTATCATCTCCAAATTTTTCGAGAAACACTTGTTCAAAAGTTTCCCAATTGGCAATAGATCCTGCTGGAAGGGAAAAATGCTAGGATCCTGCAGATCCTTGTAAAGTGTATGGAAACAACCTAACTACAATATCTTCATGAACAATTCCATTTAAATTCATGGCCAACATAAATTATTGATGTGTTCTTCAGCAGGAAGACCATCATCTGGATTATATTTAGTTAACCATTTCTGTGGATGATCTGGAAGAGCATTCGGATTTGTTATTAATACAACACCAGGACTTGTCCAAGGTTGAGCAGCCATAACTGGATTTGGATTTTGTGAAGATGTAGAAGTAGGCCCAGAAGCAAATGTAATGGAAGAAGAAATTACAACTGGAACAGTACTACTTTTAACAGCACTGATTGTTTGAGTGGAAGAAATGGAAGATAGAGAAGATGTGGATTGATTGGATGAATATGAAGGAACATCCGAAGGAAAATTTGATCTGACTTAACTTGTTTCTAATTTTGATCTGGATATAGTAATTTTTTTGCGACGAGATTCTAATGGAAACTCCAAAGGGTCAATTCCAAGATCCTCACTTTTAGATCAGGTTAAAATACCAGTGTCTCTAAATAAAGAAGCAACACTTTCCTCAGATGTTTCTCGGTTAACAGGCTTTTCAGCAGAAATAGATATTCCTTCTAATTGTTGAATTAAAGATTGAACTTTGGGAGATTCAGGAATGAATTCTGAAGTAGATGGATGACGTGATAATTTAGGGGATGATGGAAAGGTTTCTACTACTTCTGATTTCTAAGTTGGTGATCTAGAATGTGATCTGGAAATCGTAGAATGCTTTTGCAAAGATCAAATTTTATGAGGGCTTTGAATTTTAGATTTATCTACCATTCATAGTCGGTCCTCCTTCTAGCGCCAAAAATGTTGAGGCCTCAGAAATCCGTGGCAACAACAAAGGGGGATAACCACCCGGTCCAAACCTTAAAGCAACTCCTTTTCCATTTGGGGTAGTGGCTCTGACTAGGTGTGATGGGACCAGTTTCCCAGTTTTGGTTTTTAGATGATAACTTGTTGGGTTTCTACCAAAAAATTTGTAAATGATGAATTACTACAAACTAAAACAAATTTAACTCTAAATGCAAGACTTTGAATTAAATTTAATCTGACCTGGGATATAATATATTAATGCGATCTAGAAAGATATCTATTGAATCTGTCATGAAATCAATTCAGATTTAATAGAATTATTACCATGTAAAATGATTCTCTCGAAAAATTAATTAATCAAAAGAAAATGAAACATATATCACATTGTCTGATGACCATATATAAAATAACTAATTTATGTCTTTATACTGTACATTAGTGCAACAGATATTTCAGACATAAAAAATTATTTCATACATGATTCATGAAAGCTGTGTTCATCAATAATTTTTAGAAATAGAAATAACATACATGATATTAGTACCAGTTGCGTATTACTTTGTCTATCAGATCAGTGATAATAGGTCGTATCCAATCCTTCAATCAAAGAGTTGTTCAAAGAATACAAAATTGCACCAGGCATTGATCAACAAAATGTGTTTATAACTGAATATAACCGTGTTCCATTATTTCATCAAGGCACTCACAAACTTACTTACAATTAAGCATTCTTTGAAAATGTTCTTAATAAAATTTTGGGCCTTTCTCTAAATGCATGAGAAGGGTTTAAATACTAAAACTAACTACAAAATAAATTAAATATTTTACGAGAATGTAGAGGAGGTTTCAAACAACCTTCCTCTAACTTGAACAATAATCTAGGAATTAAAAACTAAAAATCCTAATTTTAAGGCTTTTGCATCTTTTGCGGAGTATGGTCACGTAATTTTCATATATCTAGTAGTGTCTTGAGCTGAGGTGGCTGATATATTCATGACTGGATTTGATTCTTGAAGATGGAATTTGAAATTGTTGAGTGAGACTTTTTAGCTGATTCTGTGAGAAGTAGAAGAGTCTGTTGCTGATGGTAAGGTTTGATCAGAAAATTCCAAGAATTTTCTTGATCAAACTTATTAACTTTCCTGATTGCTTCTTCTTGTTTTTCTTCTCTCTGAGTCCATTTCAATTATGTTTCTTTGTTAATGAAAACACATCAGACGTGTTTTCTTCAATAAGTCATGTTTTGAACAATTGGTCACATAAAAGCTGTATGACCTCATTTGATTTGCTGAATGTTTTAATTGCTGCATTTTCTGCTTGGGAAATCTATGTTTTCCACTCTGTAAATAATAATTCTCCATGAAACTTATCTATTTGAGGTAGATTAGCTTGTTTTCCCATATCTGAATCTTGCCATTGAATATGTTCTTCAATTTGTTTTTGAAGTTTCTCACATTCAAGTTTTTGAATGGAAATTTTCTAAATCATTATTTTGTTGGAATCAAAATAAGAATAAATCATAGCAACTTGATGAAAAAATTCCTTTTGTTTCTCTTTAATCATTGTATTTATTTCAAGTGCTTCTTGAATGAAATTTTCTGACTGTGATTGATTCTGTAATTCTGCCATGGTTCTCTCTAACTATATCTGTTTATCTTTAAGTTCTGTATGATGTTCCAATTTAATTTTTTCAAAATCGTTATGGAACTGTTCTAAATTTTCTCTGAACTGTTCTGTAGACTTGACTTTCTCTGTATCTAAAATGTGTTCCAATTCCTGTATCTTGGATTCCCTCTGCTTCAAAAGTGCTTTGATTTCACTTTCCTTATCTATAGTAGTTGTAGCATAAGCTCTTGCATATTGTGATAGTTTAGTCAAATTTTCAATAGGATCCTCTAATGAATCTTTCTAGAGGATGTCAACTGATTCATCTATAGATTTAAGAGTCATTTCATCAGTCCTGCTTCTCTTATTTCTTTTGACTACAACTCTATGGCTAGGATGGTAGAAGATATCCAATGATGGAATGTCTTCTATTTGCAAAATTATTTGATCTGTGGAATGGTTCAGGATAACCTCTCTGCTCTGTGTTGCTGGGAATGTTTGTAAAGGGTTGACCATCTGAACTATCCTTTGGAAATTCTTCGGTGTTTGAAAACCTGCTGCTTGAACAGTATTTACCTTTCCTTTAGAATTTTTTATTGCTTGGGAAAATTGTTCCCATTCATTTATTAGGTATTTTCCTTCATATGATTTAGATTGATCTTATATGATCTGACCTTTTGGAACTGCTTCTGTATTTGATTAAGTGACATTGTTGTTTATTTTTCCTTGCAAATATATATCTCGAATAATCTAGAAAATTTCCGAATTGGCTTTTGTAGACTGACCAGATTCATTTTGATCGGTCTTATAAGATTGTTGTTGAGACTGACCAGATTCATTTTCAGAATCATCCTTCATTTCTTCGTCAAGACTAACACTTGGAGTGTGTTTTTGTTCTTCCATAACTATCAAATTCAAAGGGACATTCTTTAATCTCTTATTTCTGTATTCCTAAAAAGCTTCAATATCTTCCTGATTTGATTGATTGGAAACCCTCTTAATAATATCTGAAAAATCTTCGACTCCCTAAAAGAAGTCATCAAGCTGATCCTCTTCTTTTACAAAAGGCTTGGTATTAAGTCTTGCCATGTAATTCTTAATTTCATCATTGGGATAATACAGTCTCCCAGGCATAAAATGCTAAATTTAACATCTGAATATTAGGAGCCTCTTTGTATGTATGGCCAATATTGGCTAAAGCAAAAGTACCACACTATACAGGGAATGAAGGAAAAATAGCCTTTTTTCATCCTTTAACTGTTTGGTGACACCATTAATAAGTTGATAAGATATTTCTCTCCCAAACAATATATCCGAAACATAATATGGAAAAATATGTGGAAGATCGTAGTTTCCAAATACTCGAACATAAGTAAATTTCTCTTCAGCAAACCATCAGGCTGTAGGAACAATATCTCTACTGACTTCCTTGGAAACCCTGGGGATCTTTTTATTGAAAATCATTTGATACATAGGCAGCATAACTCCATAAAATACTTTATAGAAATGTAAGTGGTATTTGGAATCCCGGAGTTCTTCATGGTAAATATGGATTGGTGTAGGGTCTATAACGGTCCATTTCCAATCCATGATTGGAAATGTAGAAATATAACAAATGGAATCCATAACATAAGCGAACATGAAAAAGGTGAATTTTCTTGAGGGGAAGCATTCCTTTTATTCCTATATTCAGCAATGTGTTTGACTAAATAATTAGATAAAAGGTCTGCCCAATTCAAAATGGATGAATTGACGATTGCGTCAATTAAGGGAACCCAGTCTCTAGAGAACCTAGTACTATCAGGTCTAGCAAATAACCTACACAACATACCCGTAGCAAAGCAATAGGGATGAGGGATTTGTGCAATGGAGTACGTGCCATATTTGTCTTGCTTTAGTTTTCCCTCACTGTCCTTCCACTCATGGATGACCTTGATAAGATCTAGATGTTAGCTTTGAACGTTTGCACATATCTATTGTCATAATTTTGTTACGGAGCTGGTCAATGATACATGGCTGCCAAATCTTCAACTTTAAAAGAACCCATAATCTCTCCTCTGGAATTCTTAAATACTCTGTCTTCAATATTCATATTTTCAATTGCCCACTTGATCATATATGTGTAAGGCATAATTTTTGGTCTTGCAGCTATCTTATGAATAAAGGAGCATGCAATGTCGAAAAGAGTTGCATCATAAGTGATATCAGTGCCTGTTGTAGATATATTTGTTATCACTTTTGGCCCTTCATCCTCAAATAGTTTGTACATGGCCTCCCATGATGAGACACCGCAATCCTTGTTACAGACAGTGTCTAAGAATAGCGAAGGCATATTTGTATCTTCTGAGGGCAATGCTTGAGAGATTGATTTACCTTTCTTACTCATCTCAGACTCTCTCAATTCGATAATTGATTTCCTGATAATTAAAATGAAAGATATCATATAACAAGCATTTACAAAGATGTATCAGAAATTTATTTCAAACTTACGCGAAACTCTGTCAATCTTATCAATCATCTCTTCATAATTCATTATGATTTCAAAATTTAATGCTTGACATGGCTTCCCCTGGCTTCGCATGCAATTCTTATTAATCGTTTAAAGTTGTTAAGATACAAAATTCAATCCGATATGACATAAGTTACTTTTCACACGCTGAGATTATTAAATGTGCAAATCGCAATGATTTCTTATAATATTTCGCGATTTTCTCGTAAACATTGTGAAATGCGATCTGCGCAAATCGCAAATTGCAAGATTTAAAAGATATATTTAAGTCTATACTATAATTTGTACACGATGCGATTTGTGAAAACAAAAAATGGATGCGATGCGAAAAATATTTTTATTTTTGAGTTTATTCACTACGTCGGGTCCGCAGTTATCGCAACTTTTAGCACTTTTCTCCTTTAAGTTTTAACTAAATCAAGTGTGATGTGAAAAAGGAAAGTAAAGCTTTCTAAAGAGAGCATTTTACTATTCGCAGATTTTATTCTTTAAGGTTTCTTTTTGAAAAAATAACATTTATGATGAGCGATGTGCCTTTTGGGCAGAATTTTATTTCCTAAGTGTCTTTTTTCTAAAAAGGTTTTTTTTTTTCTAAAGGGTCCCTATTTATAAAAATAAATGGGGGGTTGTTGTATAGTACAACAATTGGCGATTTACTTGGATGAACCAGATATCTCTGATAATTTTTTTTTGAAAACTATAATTCCTTCTATATAAAAATAAAATGGTTAAAGAAATGAAATTTCAAATAAATAAAATCTTTTTTTAAATAACGAAAATTTCATTTATTCACTTATTTTTGGAAAATTTCTCTAAAAATATGTAAGTATAAAAATCAATATCAGTCTTTACTTAGTTAAAAATAAGATAGGAAATAATATTTACAGATAAAACTTTTTATAATTTTACTCTTTTATCATAGATAGAGCCTCTATTCCAATAGGCAGTTTTAAGCTTTTGGCAGGGTTATCTTTTAACTGGCTATGATCCATTTTTCCATCCAGTATTTCTCATCATTTTCATAAGTAAATTATTTTTTCTTTATTATTTTTATCTTCTTAAAAGCCATTGTCTTGGCTTGGTAACCAAATAGTGACAATGCCATTCACAAATAATAATTAAACTGATCAAGCTGGCTCGTGATGAGACCCCTTGTCTATATGATATAATCTCAAGTCATTATACTGTTTCGGTAGACAATATTAGTAAAGTTAATTCAATTAATTTTCCATGAACATGGTAAACAAGCTCGTGATGAGACTTATTATCTTTTAAGTTTTCTCGAAACTTTTTCTTTTTTAAATTTCTTTTGAAAATTATAAGATTTATTGGATGGAATGAATCATATTTCTTTCTAAGATGCCAGATGATAATGTCGAGTTGTTAGATTGCTTTTCTGAAGAAGATTTTTCACTATAATATAATTTTCTTTTCATGACTAACAAAAGAATTTTCATACTAGATAAAAATGAGAGTTTTTCAAACAAAATAAGTGTTTTATTGAAATTTCATTTTCCTAGAAAGATAAAATGAATCTGTTTTTTCCTAAATCTTTCAATTTTTCTTTAACAGTTCTATCTTTTAATAAGTGGAAGAAGAAAAAGAAAAAAGAATTTATCTAAGACTTATTTTTTAAAATTCAATTGTCAGTACTAAACAATTTTATTTCTATATGAAAGTAAAATTTTAATGTACAAAGATAGAAGGATTGCCTTCTATGAAAAATATTTTTTTAAAAATTTGCCCATTATTAGGTAAAGAATCTTTTTTACCTAATAAATCCTGTAACAGAAATGTTGATGAACCAATTTTTTCGATTATTTGAAATGGTCCTAGCAAGAGTTTTTGAAACTTTGTGTGTTTACCCTTTTGGTCATGAGCTTTATCCCATTTTAATACCAAATCATCAATTTGAAAATATTTTGAACTAACATATGTTAAATCAAACGAGGCTTTTATTACTTGTTGATGATGGATATGAGTTTTTTTAGCTTTTTCTCTTTCTTCTTCTAACTTAAGAATTTGATCTTGTCTAAGTTGGAGAGAAGAAGAAGGATTTTCATCAATAAATTGTACTAAAGAAAATGATGGTATTGTTACACTTGAGGGTAGAATTGCTTCTTTTCCATAAACTAACAAAAATGATGAAGTGCCTATTGAAGCTTTTCGAGTGATTCTATCTACCCAGAGAGCAAATAATAATGCTTTATGCCAGTTCTTATGATTTTTCTCCACAGTTATTTTAATGATTCTGATAAGGTTTTTATTCGTAGATTCAGCTAATCCATTTCCTCGTGGGTAATAATTGGATGAGTATTTTAATTTAAAACCTATTTTCAAAGCAAATTCAATCATTGCATTTCCATAAAAGTAAGATGCATTATCAAATATCAAAGTTGATGGAAGGCCAAACCTGGTAATTATGAATTGATCAATAAAATATGTAATATTCTGTATATTGACCACTTTCAATGGGATAGCTTCTGCCCATTTTGTAAAATAATTAGTTGCAGTTAGAATATACCTGTGCTGCTTTGAAGAGTTTGGAGTTATTTCACCTATAATATCTAACCTCCATTGTTCAAATGGTTGTTGGATATTTATTGGTTGTAATGGAAATGTTGGTTTCCTTTCTCTTCCTGTTGTAGTTTGACAAGTTTTACATTTTCTTGAATATTCATGTGCATCTTTAAACAAAGTTGGCTAATAGTAACCGACATGAAGTATTTTATGAGCTGTGGTATTTCCTCCGAAATGACCTCCAGCTGTTCCATCATGTAGTTCCTGTAATACCTTTTCAGCTTCAGTTTTCTCTACGCATCTTAATAATACAGAATCATAATTCTTCCTAAATAAGATATCATTTACGATTTGATATTGATTTTCTTTAAGTCTCAAAGCATGCTTTCCAGTATAATTGAGATTTAAAGGAGCATATCCATTTTTTAAGAAGAATTTCAGATCAGTATATTGCGATTGAGAATCGTTTAGGTTTACCTCAAATATTTGCATTTCTTCTGATTGATCTTCATCTTTAGGCAAATGAGAAGATCCAGTTAACATCTTGCAGAGACCTTGTCCTTTAACAATTTTAGCTGGGTGTATTTCTACATCATATTCCTGAAGTACAGTGACCCAATTAGCTCTTTTCTCTCCTACTGCTTGCTGTATTAATGATTTCCTTACTGCCGAGTAAGGTACTATTATCTTGGTGCGCGTTTTTAAGAGAAAAGGTCTAAAATGTTCAAAGATTTAACCACAGCATAAGCTTGTTTTTCTACAGCTGAATAGTTTAACTCGGCACCTTGAAGATTAGAACTAAAAAATGCAATAGGTGCTTCAATGTTTTGATCATTTAACTGTGTTAAAACAACTGCATATGATGTATCCGAAGAAAATGTGTTTAACACAAAGGATTTGAGAAAATCAGGAGTTGTTAAAGAGGGAGCTTCAACAATAGCTTTCTTAATTAGCTCAAAAGAATTTCTTTCTTCTTTTCCCCATTTAAAAATTGAATTTTTCTTGATCATTGATTTTAGGGGGAAGGAAAATTTGGAAGAAATCGGGAACAAATATTTTTTCAAAATTAATTTGTCCTAAAAATGATTGCATTGTTTTTTTGTTATGTGGCAGAGGAATATTTTCAATTCCTTGGATCCTATTAGGGTATATATGAATTCCATTTTTAGAAACAATAAATCCTAATATCTTACCTTATGATAAAGAAAAATAACATTTTTTAGGATTGAGGGAAATAGAATATCTTCTGCATCTTTCGAAAACGTTTTTTAAATGATTAATATGATTGTTTATATGCTTAGAATATAAAAACTGAGCTATTGATTATTCCTCTGAAAGCTATATCCACAGCACGCTGAAACGTAGCTCCATCATTAATCAGTCCAAAAGGATTTTTTGATATGCGTATGTTCCCCATTTTGTTCCAAAGGTTTTTTTTAATCTGTCGTCAGGATGAACCATGATCTGATTATACCCTGAATATCCATCTAGAAAAGACATTAATTCAGACCCTGTAACTGATTGTAATATTTGTTCCATGGTAGGTAAGGGAAAATTATCTTTCTGACAGGCTTTATTCAAGTTCCTAATATCTATGCAAATTTTAATGTCTCCATTCTTTTTCCTAACTAGAACCATGTTTGACACCCATTTGGAATGTCTAACAAGAAAAATTACTTTGGCTTTGAGCATTTTATTTAGTTCAGATTTAATTTGACTTTCTAAATTTGGATGAATTTTCCTGAGTTTTTGTTGGACAGGTTTATCGTCTGATATCATTGGAATGGTATGTTGAATTATGGAAGTATCATATGTTTTAAGATTTGAATAATCTCATGCAAATATATCTTTATATTTCTTAAACAATATAATGAATGATATCCTCTCTTCATATCTTAGACCAAGACCTAAGTTGATATTTTGAGGTTTTTCTGATGTACCAAGATTAATCAATTCAAACTTTAAAGCTGAGTTACTTTGAATTTTTGAATTGGTCACTTTTTTAAACCTATATTTTAAGTCATAAAGGTCTTCCATTTTGACTACAGATTTGGGAATTGAATTATTGTTTGTTTTATATTTAATCTGTAAATCATGTTCATTTTCATCCAAAATTTGACCTTCACAAGCTTTGTCTGATGTAAGAAAGTCTACTATATCTGCATCATCATTAAATACTTTCCAATTTGTTATATTGTCTGGAATGGATGGTCTAAAAATTAATTCAATTGAAAATCTAGTTGGGCTAAATTCTTCAGGTGGTATAAGTCTAGATGCTATATTAGCAAGTAAATTAGCGCTCACATTTTGTAATCTGGGAATTGTAGAGATATTGAATGCTGTAAAATGAGAAATAATATTCTGAGCTAGAGTTTGATAATGTATCAAGTGTCAAGAGATACAATGAATCATGTTCCTAACTTGTTTGACTATTATTTCAGAATCTCCATATACTAGCAAATATTTAACATTCAATATTATAGCTTTATACATACCTTGTATCAATGCTTCATATTCAACAGTATTATTTGTGCATTGAAACTCAAGTCTACACGCTAGTATTGTTTTCTCTCCTTGAGGATTGATTAAAATGAAACCTGCTCCTGCAGCATCTTCTGATTTCAAACCATCAAAAAATAAAGTCCAAAATAAAGATTGTTCTGGAATTTGATTGCTAAAATTAACGCATCTAGAAGAGTCTGTTTGAGAAAAGTTTTCAATTTGAGAAGTAACAGTATTTGATGAAAAAGGTGAAACCTGAGCGTTAAATGAACGAAGAGATGATTCTACTAAATAATTCCCTATGATATTATTAGTAAAAGATATAGGTTCAGTTGATCCCTCTAATTTAGTAATTGTGTGTTTCATAAATTTCTCACGTTCAATTCTGATTTGATTTGGTTTGTCATTGTATCGTAACCACATATGTGACCAGTTAGTAGCGAAATATCCATGTAATTTCTCAGACCAATCCCTGTTTAAAATAAGGCCATAAAACTCAAGAATGTCTGTGACTAAAATATCAATCACTTGTGATACTCTTGGATTAGATGATAATCTAGTAGATAACGATAACATTTCTCCAATAACTTCAACTTTTGTTCTATCTAATTGAACTATATGTACAAATTTTTTTTGAGGAGTGATATTTAATTTTGTACATACTGTTCTTGGCATAATGTTTGAAGAAGCTCCTGAATCAATAAGACAATTATGAACATTCTTGTTAAAAATTTCATAAGTCAAAAGAAAAGGAGAAGTTTGAGAAATAGATTTATCACCAATTAAAACAAGATCATTGGAATTCACTTTATTGATAGATGATGGAGGTTTTCCCATATCCTTCGAAGCTTGTGCTATAACTGGAGGTTGTATCGGTTCTACAGGAATTGCTTTGAGTTCTCTAAGAAAAATATTTTGTTGTTGTTTGAGTTTGGTCATTTCATGTAGTGAGATATTTTCCTTGATCTTTTTCATATCCTCTACTATGTTGTATTCAACTGTATCTGATACAATCAAAGTTTTGGAATTTGTAGAAGGATCTGATAAGATCGGATTTGTCTGTACAGTTTTAGATTTTTTGATTCTTTCTTATGTAGGAACATAATTTTGTTTGGGATTTGACACAATTGGATCTAAAGAAGGTTTAATTATTGTAGATACAGGCATAGCTTCATTCTCTTCCTCTGTTGGAAGAATGAAATCCCACAAACCATTTAATTCAACTTCTTCTTCAGATTCTAATTCATTTTTAGAAGGTGAGGGATCTTCAATGTCTTGGTCATATTCAGTGTTTGAAATTTCATTTCAAGGTTGAGATGTTGAAGAAGGATTTTTCTTGAATGGAAGAAATGATTTTTTAGCAGCTGAAGTTTCAGCAACTTGTTTCTTTATATCAATCATATCATTTGACATAGTCTTTAATAATTTTTGAAGACCTTCAAGATCAAATGGATCTTTTGAGGTTTTATTTTTAGAATCTTGACTAAATGTCACTTTCTTTGTTTTCCTTTATTTTGTCTTTGATAGTTTCACTAATGCTAAAATCCTCTTTTCTACTGCGAGAGCTTCTTTCAAGTTTTCTAAGAGTAGCTTTATTAGCTTTGTCTACAAAAATAACTAGATTAGAAGGTAAAGAAGAAATATACCATTCTATTTTTACCTCAACAACAGGTTTAGAAGTAGTTGGGATTTTATTTAATAATCTGTTGAATCTGGAGTTGAAATATTTAACCTTTTCACCTGAATTTACTTTGAGATTAGAAAGGGAATTGATTAAAGATGCAACAGTTCTATCATCTCCAAATTTTGTAAGAAACACTTGTTCAAAATTTTTCCAATCGGGAATAGATCCTACTGGAAGGGAAAAATACCAGGATCCTGTAGATCCTTGTAAAGTGCATGGAAACAACCTAACTACAACATCTTCATGAACAATTCCATTTAAATTCATGGCCAACATAAAATTATTGATGTGTTCTTTAGTAGGAAGACCATCATCTGGATTATATTTAGGTAACCATTTCTCTGGATGTTCTGGAAGAGCATTCGGATTTGCTATTAATACAGCACCAGGTTGAGCAACCATAATTGGATTTGGATTTTGTGAAGATGTAGAAGTAGGTCCAGAAGCAAAGGTAATGGAAGAAGAACTTACAGCTGGAACAGTACTACTTGTAACAGCACTAATTGTTTGAGTGGAAGAAATGGAAGATAGAGAAGATGTGGATTGATTGGATGAATATGAAGGAACAACTGAAGGAAAATTTGATATGACTTCACTTGTTTTTTTATTTTGATCTGGATATAGTAACTTTTTTGCGACTATATTCTAATGGAAACTCCAAAGGGTCAATTCCAAGCTTCTCACTTTTAGATCGAGTTAAAATACCAGTGTCTCTAAATAAAGAAGTAACACTTTCCTTATATGTTTCTCGGTTAACAGGCTTTTCAGCAGAAATAGATATTCCTTCTAATTGCTGAATTAAAGACTGAACTTCGAGAGATTCAGGAATGAATTCTGAAGTAGATGGATGACGTGATACTTCAGGGGATGATGGAAAGGTTTCTACTACTTCCAATTTACGATTTGGTGATCTAGATTGTGATCTGGAAATCGTAGAATGCTTTTGAGGAGATCAAATTTTATGAGGGCTTTGAATTTTAGATTTATCTGCCATTCATAGTCGGCCATCCTTCTAGCACCAAAAATGTTGAGGCCTCAGAAATCCGTGGCAACAACAAAGGGGGATAACCACCCGATCCAGACCTTAAAGCAGCTCCTTTTCCATTTGTGGTAGTGGCTCCGACTAGGTGTGATGGGACCAGTTTCCCAGTTTTGGTTTTTAGATGATAACTTGTAGGGTTTCTACCAAAACATTTTGAAATGATGAATTACTACAAACTAACACAAATTTAACTCTAAATGCAAGAATTTTAATTAAATTTAATCTGACCCAGGATATAATATATTAATGCGATCTAGAAATATATCTATTGAATCTATTATGAAATCAATTCAGATTTAATAGAATTATTACCATGTAAAATGATTCTCTCGAAAGATTAATTAATCAAAAGAAAATGAAACATATATCACATTATCTAATGACCATATATAAAATAACTAATTTTTGTCTTTATACTGTACATTAGTGAAACAAATATTTCAGACATAAACAATTATTTTCATACATGATTCATGAAACTTATGTTCATCTCTAATTTTCAGAAACAGAAATAACATACATGATATTAGTACCAGTTGCATATAAATATGTCTATCAGATCAGTGATAATAGGCCGTATCCAATCCTTCAATCAAAAAGTTGTTCAAAGAATATAAGATTGTGCCAGGCATTGATAAAAAAAATGATGTTTATAACTGAATATAACCGTGTTCCATTATTTCATCAAGGCATTCACAAACTTACTTACAATTAAGCATTCTTTGCAAATGTTCTTAATAAAATTCTGGACCTTTCTCTAAATGCATGAGAAGGGTTTAAATACTACAACTAACTACAAACTAAATTATATATTTTACAAAAATGTAGAGGAGGTTTCAAACAACCTTCCTCTAACTTGAACAATAATCTAGGAATTAAAAACTAAAAATCCTAATTTTAAGGCTTTTGCATCTTTTTCGGAGTATGGTCACGTAATTTGTAGATATCTAACAATGTCTTGAGCTGAGGTGGATGAGATATTCGTGACCGGATTTGATTCTTGAAGATGGAATTTGAAATTGTTGACTGAGACTTTTTAGCCGATTCTGTGAGAAGTAGAAGAGCCTTTTGCTGATGGTAAGGTTTGATCAGAAAATTCCAAGAATTTTCTTGATCAAACTTATTAACTTTCCTGATTTCTTCTTCCTGTTTTTCTGCTCTCTGAGTCCATTTCAATTATGTTTCTTTTGTTAATGAAAACACATCAGATGTGTTTTCTTCAATAAGTCTTGTCTTGAACAATTGGTCACATAAAAGCTGTATGACCTCATTTGATTTGCTGAATGTTTTAATTGCTGCTTTTTCTGCTTGGGAAATCTGTGTTTTCCACTCTGTAAATAATAATTCTCCATGAAAATTATCTATTTGAGGTAGATTAGCTTGTTTTCCCATATCTGAATCTTGCCATTGAATATGTTCTTTAATTTGTTTTTGAAGTTTCTCACATTCAAGTTTTTGAATGGAAATTTGTTGAATCATTATTTTGTTGAAATCACAGTAAGAATCAATCATAGAAACTTGATGAAAAAATTCCTTTTGTTGCTCTTTAATCATTGTATTTATTTCAAGTGCTTCTTGAATGAAATTTTCTAACTATGATTGATTTTATAATTCTACCATGGTTCTCTCTAGTTGTATCTGTTTATCTTTAAGTTCTGTATGATGTTCCAATTTAAATTTTTCAAAATATTTATGGAAATGTTATAAATTTTCTCTGATCTATTCTGTAGTCTTGACCTTCTCTGTATCTAACATGTGTTCCAATTCTTGTATCCTAGATTCCCTCTGCTTCAAAAGGTCTTTGATTTCACTTGCCTTATCTATAGTAGCTGTAGCATAAGCTCCTGCATATTGTGATAGTTTAGTCAAATTTTCGGTAGGATCCTCTGATGAATCTTTCCAGAGGATGTCAACTGATTCATCTATAGATTTAAGAGTCGTTTCATCATTCCTTCTTCTCTTATTTATTTTGAATACAGCTCTATGGCTGGGATTGTAGAAGATATCCAATGATGGAATGTCTTCTATTTGCAAAATTATTTGATCTGTGGAATGGGCCGAGATAACCTCTTTTCTCTGTGTTGCTGGGATTGTTTGCAAAGGGTTGACCATCTGAACTATCCTTTGGGAAGGCTCTGGTATTTGAAAACCTGTTGCTTGTCCAGTATTTACCTTTCCTTTAGAATTTTTTATTGCTTGGGAAAATTGTTCCCATTCATTTATTAGGTCTTTTCCTTCAGATGATTTAGATTGATTTTCTATGATCTGATCTTTTGGAACTGATTCTGTATTTGATTTAGTGACATTGTTGTTTATTTTTCCTTGCAACTCTATATCTCGAATAATCTGGTCAATTTCCGAATTGGATTTGTAGACTTAGCCTCATCTTCAGATTGATCAGTCTTATCAGATTTCTGTTGAGACTGATCAGATTCATTTTCAGAATCATCCTTCATTTATTCGTCAAGGCTAACACTTGGAGTGTGTTTTTCTTCTTCCATAACTACCAAATTCAAAGGGACATTCTTTAATATCTTATTTATGTATTCCTGAAAAGCTTCGATATCTTCCTGATTTGATTGATTGGAAACCCTCTTAATAATATCTGAAAATTCTTCGACTCCCTGAAAGAAGTCATCAAACTAATCCTCTTCTTTTACAAAAGGCTTGGTCTTAAGTCTTGCCATGTAATTCTTAATTTCAGCATTGGAATCATACAGTCTCCTAGGCATAAATGCTAAATTTAACATATGAATATTAGGAGCCTCTTTGTATGTATGGCCAATATTGGCTAAAGCAAAAGTACCACATTGTACAGGGAATGAAGGCCAAATAGTTTTTTTTGTCATCCTTTAACTATTTGGTGACACCATTAATAAGTTGATAAGCTATTTCTCTCCCAAACAATCTATCTAGAACATAATATGGAAAAATATGTGGAATAGCGAAACTTCCAAATGCTTGAACATAAGTAAATTTCTCTTCAGCAAACCATCGGGTTGTAGGAACAATATCTCTATTGACTTCCTTGGAAACCATAGGGATCTTTTTATCGAAAATAATTTGATACATAGGCAACATAACTCCACAAAAAACTTTATAGAAATGTAAGTGGTATTTGGAATCCCAGAGTTCTTCATGGTAAATATGGATTGGTGTAGGGTCTGTAACGGTCCATTTCCAACCCATGATTTGAAATGTAGAAATTTAACAAATGGAATCCATAACATAAGCGGACATGAAAAAGGGTGAATTTTCTTGAGGGGAAGCATTCCTTTTATTCCTATATTCAGCAATGTGTTTGGCTAAATAATTAGATAAAAGTTCCGCCCAATTCAAAATGGATGAATTGACGATTGCGTCAATTAAGGGAACCCAGTCTCTAGAGAACCTAGTACTATCAGGTCTAGAAAATAACCTACACAACATACTTGTAGAAAAGCAATAGGGATGAGGGATTTGTGCAATGGAGTATGTACCAGATTTGTCTTGCTTTAGTTTTTCCTCATTTTCCTTCCACTCATGGATGACCTTGATAAGATCTGGATGTTTAGCATTGAACGTTTGCACATATCTATTGTCATAATTTTGATGCGGAGCTGGTAAATGATATATGCCTACCAAATCTTTAGCTTTAAAAGAACCCATAGTCTCTCCTCTAGAATTCTTAAATACGTTGTCTTCAATATTTAGATTTTCAACTGACCACTTGATCATATCTGTGTAAGGCATAATTTTTGGTCTTACTGCTATCTTATGAATAAAGGGGCATGCAACATCGAAAAGAGTTGCATTGGAAGTGATATCAGTGCCTGTTGCAGATATCTTTGTTATCACTTTTGGCCCTTCATCCTCAAATAGTTTGTACATAGCCTCCCATGACGAGACACCGCAATCCTTGTTACAGACAGTGTCTAAGAATAGCGAAGGCATATCTGTATCTTCTGAGGGCAATGCTTGAGATATTTCTTTACCTTTCTTACTCCTCTCAGACTCTCTCAATTCGATAACTGATTTCCTGATAATGAAAATGAAGGATATCATATAAGAAGCATTTACAAAGACGTATCAGAAATTTATTTCAAACTTACGCGAAACTATGTCAATCTTATCAATCATCTCTTCATAATTCATTATGATTTCAAAATTTAATGCTTGACATGGCTTCACTTGGCTTCGCATGCAATGCTTATTACTCATTTAAAGTTGTTAAGATCTAAAATTCAAATTGCTATGACATAAGTTGCTTTTCACATGCTGAGATTATTAAATGCGCAAATCACAATGATTTCTTATAATATTTCATGATTGTCTCGTAAACATTGTGAAATGCGATTTGCGCAAATCGCAGATCGCAAGATTTAAAAGTATATTTAAGTCTATACTATAATTTGCATGCGATGCGATTTGCAAAAACGAAAAATGGATGCGATGCAAAAAAGATTTATATTTTTTAGTTTGTTCACTTTGTCGTGTCCGCAGTTATTGCAACTTTTATCACTTTGCTCCTTTAAGTTTTAACTAAATCAAGTGCAATGCGAAAAAGGAAAGTAAAGCTTTCTAAAGAGCGCATTTTTCTATTCGTAGATTTTATTCTTTAAGGTTTCTTTTTGAAAAAATAACATTTATGATGAGCGATGTGCCTTTTGGGCAGAATTTTATTTCCTAAGTGTCTTTTTTCTAAAAAGGTTTTTTTTTTTTAATTTATTTCTAAAGGGTCCCTATTTATAAAAATAAATGGGGGGTTGTTGTATAGTACAACACCATGTCACATCCCATTCATCATACCCCTACCCCACATTTCATTTAGCTCTATCGTATGCTAACTGCCCCCCATCCTGTCGATCATCCATCACATCCTCATCACATCCGATGGCCCGTACAAGACTTTCACCCCCTCCCCCCCCCCCCCGCATCGTCCAAAACTTAATGTTGGGAGGGGGGGTCCGAAAAAGGTGGTTTCAAGACTTGACCCCACTATTACGTGTCCACACAATTTCATTTCGCACCCCCCCTGCATGAAACCACTTACTGCCTAGATACCCCTCCAAAATTTCGATTATCTGCCATATCAAACCATTGCTCCACCTACCAGTTACGTTATGCCAACATGGATTGTGGAATATCCAATAAATTTAATTACTACCTCTTCATAACCGTTATACAACTAATTTAATTACTAACCATTAGGCAACGTACATGCGCCTTTTTCAAACGAGAATTAAATAAAATGTGCATAAATTCATCACTTAACGCCAGTTTTAAACTTTTATTCTTCTTTTCAATCTGTTCTGCACAGGATTACAAATTTACACCTATTGACCAGAACTCTAGAGATCAACTTGCCACTGATTAATGCCTTCTTTTGCAACTATTGATTTTCTTCTATTTTTCAAAGCTTTTCCTCAGTCTCGTCCTCTTTTTTGCATAAAAAAAATCATGTTTCCACTATTCCAACAGAGCCAATCATGCCTCCAAAGAAAAAAGGACCAGAAGAACTAGTAAGTCTGTTATTACACCCTCTAGTTGAATTTCATCACATACCATTAGCAGACAAAGACCATAAAATCCATGAAACCCTATGTGAACTTGAGCTTTTTGAGTTATATTACTGGTTAGAAGATAAATTCTTAGATAAATTTGATGATATAGGACTGTGGGATTCCAATCTTCCACATTTTATCTTTCCTCACACCCATAGTGCCCCAGAATTTGTTAGAATATGCCAATATTGGTACATGCCAAACTAGAGAGCTATTATCACTCCTACAAGAGATATTTTAGTAACCATCACTTTCCAAACTACTGAAAAAATTATACAAGCCCCAACCATAGATAATTCCACACCATTTTCCCAAAAATCCTTGATTGAAATATATCAAAATTTAGATTTTTCAAAGAGAGCTCAAACTCCTGAGCTATCTATGACTAAAAATGATCCATTGCCCAAGAAAAACCCTCCATTTCCATCATCAATTTTCCCTGAAAGGTCTAAAAAAATCATCACATTCATTTCCTACCTTCTTGGTTATTATTCAGACGAATGGGTAGATGAAGCCATCATAGGTTTTATGTCCATAGTTTCCGTAGATTCCAAACCCTCCATCATTTTCAACTTTAGTCAGTTTATTGTAGATTCTATCCATAAGTAGTTGGTCAAATTTCCAACTGAAGAGGTCTTCAAGTATTCCTTTGTGTTATTTTACTTTTTCTTGTATTCTCAAGGAGACAAATTTAATTTTTCCTTACAGAAATTGGATGAGGAAGGAAATCAATAGTCAATCATTTTCTGGACTTCATTAGTCATGATGGAACATAAAGAGTATTCATATAAATAGTTTTTGGAGTTGTTTCTTCAGCCAACACTCAGTTTACTCAATAGAACTACAGAGCCCAAGATTAGTGAATAAATTATAAAGTTATTGTAGTTGTTAGATCAAGCTAGAATAGGAGATTGGTACCTTTATCAAAATTATATTGAACTCAGAGTTTATGGCTGTGAGCTTCCCCCTTATAAGTTTCCAAAATTCGTCCCCATGAGGATTTTTGCATTTGAGTACATTAGAAAAATGCTCAATGCTAATGAAGTGCATTTTGTCTCTTCTAAAAAGAAATTACAATTCAAAATCAAAACACATATAGGACCTTTTATCTGTAATAGCAGGAGAGCGAGGGAGGAAGAAGATAAATTGTTGAAAGAGATGCAGTTTAATCTCAATTTTACATGGTCTTATGATCCAGTTGGTGTCATTTCTAAACTGAGGGTAGGTAATAAATCTACACCATATTTTCATACACCTAGACTATAAATTGAAAAGTACATGAATCAGCTTGAATGGATTGAAGGTACTTTACAGGAGGTCGAAGAACAAACACCATCTACATCAACATTATATAATCCTATTGAAAAGGAAAGAGTAGGGAAAAGAGTTAGATAAGATCATTCATCTCCAATGACTGATTCATCTAGAAAAGAGTTTAAAATTCATTATAGGAAGAAGAAAAATCTTAATCTGAAGGTAAATCCTAGAAAGTAGTAAGAGAAAGAAGTAATTATTATTACTGAAGAGACAACTCCTTCCCCACAGGCAGGTGATAAAATTACTTCTACTACTCCTAGTACTTTTACAGTTTCTAAAGATCAGCAATCGGAAACTTCTCGAGGTCGGCAGAAAGCCATTCAGACTAGTACAGTTTCTACAGGGGAGAAGGAGAAGACTATCTTTGCCACCTTCAAAGAGAAAAAGTTGAATAATGAAATGTTAAATACAAGTACATACAACCGATTGAACCTCCATGAGGTGAGGAGATTTTTGTTGAACATGGTCCCTGGTATACCACTTGCCCTGGTGAAGGAGTTGGCCTGCTTTGTCCATGATTCTATTATTTGTGGCTTTTTCCATGAAGTATGGGTTTAAATCTATTGGTGTAAGTTGTTCTGCCATGTTGGATGTGTCCAGTAGATGTGGAAAGTAGGGAAAAAGGTGGTCCACATTAAGCACTAGGGGTAGACCAAGGAATGTTATAATACTGAGCTTGAAGGTATTGTCCCCTACAACCTTGGCGATGGTGTATGGCCTATTAGAGTCAGTTTTTTAGTGATCAAAGATAGCTCTTTTTAGAGTTTTCCATTAGGTCATTAGTCAATTTTTTTTTCTTTTTCAGTTAGTATTCAACAATAATTTTGGTCACTAAACAAGTCCTATCATGATATTCTTCTCCTTCACATGATTTCATCTCCATTCATAGGTCTAAAGTCATATCATTCCATCTCATATAGGTCAAGTCCAGGGTTAAAACTGCCTATGAAAAATCTTCATTTTTTCACTAAAAATAAGGCAGTCAAACCTCCATTTCATCCATAAAGCTCTAGTTGAAGGAGCATATCAGTTTTCCTAGTCCGAAATAAAATCTGCATGTCATAAGAATTCCATATTCTATTGCTGTATTTGAGAATAAATGAAGAACTCTGCTGAAAAGAATTATTTTCGAAATCACATCCTTAGCAAAGTTTTATATTTAATGTTTCGAAAATTCATCCTCAAGACCATAGGATTTAATCCTATGCATTATTTTCCACTACTGTTATTCTCCACTACCCATTTGACACGTTGCATTCCATAACTCGTTAGTTATCCATGTCACATCACCTTCATCATATCCCTACCCCAAATTTCATTTAGCTCCGTCGTATGCTAACTGACACCCATCTTGTTGATCATCCATCATATCCTTATCACATCCAATAGCCCGTTCGAGACTTCGACCCCCCCTCATCGTCTGGAACTTAACGTCGAGGGGTGGGGGGAGGGGGGGGTGGGGGGGGGGGGGTCCAAAAAATGTGGTTTCAAGACTTTAACCCACTACTATGTGTCCACATCGAGTGATTTTTCACCCCCCCTGCCCTTCCCCCCCACCCCGCACGAAACCACTTACCGCTTAGATACCCCTCTGAAATCTCGCTTATCCGCCATATCAAACAATTACTCCACCCTCTAGTTACGTTATCCCAACGTGGACTTTGGACCTTCCAATCAATTTAATTCCTGCCTTTTCATAACCGTTAGCCAATTAATTTAATTTCTAACTGTTAGGTAATGTATCCATGCCCTTTTCAAATGGGAATTAAACAAACTATCCATAAATTCATCACTTAACACCACTTTTAAACTTTTATTCTACTTTTCAATTTTTTCTATAGAGGATTAAAAATTTACAGTGATTTACTAGAACTCTAGAGATCAACCTTGCCATTGATTAAAGCCTTATTTTGCAGTTATTGATTTTCTTCTAGTCTGCAGATCTTTTCCTCAGTCTCGGCCTCTATTTTGCTTGAGAAAATTCTTGTTTCCACCATTCCAACAAAGCCAATCATGCCTCCAAAGAAAAAAGGACCAGAAGAACCAGTAATTATGTTATTACACCCTCCAGTTGACTTTCATCAGACACCATTAGCAGAAAAAGACCATAAAATCCATGAAACCCTATGTGAACTTGATATTTTTGAGTTATATTGTCGGTTAGAAGATACATTCTTAGATAAATATGTTGATATAGGATTGTGGGATTCCAATCTTCCACATTTTATCTTTCCTCACACCCATAGTGCCCTAGAATTTGTTAGTAGATTCCAAGCTTGGTACATGCCAAACCATAGAGCTATTATTAGTCCTACAAGAGAGATTTTAGTAACCATCACTGACCAAACTATTGAACAAATGATGCAAGCCCCAACCACAGAGAGTTCCACACCATTTTCCCAATAATCCTTGATTGAAATATATTAAAAATTACATTTTTCAAAGAGAGCTCAAACTATTGAGCTATTTATGACTGAAAATGATCCATTACCCAAGAAAAAACCTCCATTTCCATCATCCATTTTCCTTGAAAGGTCTAAAAAATCCATCACAATTATTTCATACCTTCTTGGTTATTATTCAGACCAATGGGCAGATGAAGCCATCATAGGTTTCATGTCCATATTTTCCACAAATTCCAAACCCTCCATCATTTTCAACTTCAGTCAGTTTATTGTAGATTCATGAGTAGTTGGTCAAATTTCCAACTAAAGAGGTCTTCAGGTATGCCTCTGTGTTATTTTACTTGTTCTTGTATTCTCAAGGAGACAAATTGAGTTCTCCTTACAGAAATTGGATGAGGAAGGCAATCAACAGTCAATCATTTTCTGGACCTCATTAGTCATGAAGGAACAAAAAGAGTATTCATATAAATAGTTTGTGGAGTTGTTTCTTTAGCCAGCACTCAATTTACTCAATAGCATTACAAAGCTCAGGATTAGTGAAGAAATTAGAAAGGTATTACAACTGTCAGATCAAGCTAGAACATGGGATTGGTACCTTTATCAAAATTATACATAACTCAGAGTTTATGGCTGTGAGCTTCCCCCTTATAAGTTTCCAAATTTCCTCACCATGAGGATTTTTTCATTGGAGTACATTAGAAAAATGCTCAATGCTGATGAAGTGCATTTTGTCTTTTCTAAAAATAAATCACAATTCAAAATGAAAACACGGATAGGACCTTTTATCCATAATAGCAGGACAACATGGGAGGAAGAAAATAAATTGTTGAAAGAGATGCAGTTTAATCTCAGTTTAACATGGTCGTATGATCGAGTTGGTGTCATTTCTAAACTGAGGGTAGAGAATAAATCTACACCATATTTTCATACATCTAGAACATAAATTGAAAAGTACATGAATCAGCTTGAATGGATTGAAGGTACTTTAGAGGAGGCTGAAGAACAAACACTGTCTACATCAGCATTAAAGACTCCTATTGCACAAGAGAGAGCAGGGAAAAACGTTAGAGAAGATCAATCATCTCCAATGACTGATTCATCTAGCAAAGAGTTTAAAATTCATTACAAGAAGAAGACAAAGCTTAATCCTAAGGTCAATCCTAGCAAGGAGTCATAGAAAGAAATAATTATTATTACTGAAGAGACACCTCCTTCCACATAGGCAGGTGATAAAAGTACTTATACTACACCTATTACTTCTACAGTTTCTAAAGATCAACAATCAACATCTTCTCAAGATCAACATAAAGCCATTTAGACTAGTACCATTGCTACAGGGGAGAAAGAGAAGATTGTCTTTGACACCTTCAAAGAGACAAAATTGAAGAATGAAATGTTAAATATAAGTGCATACAACCAATTTTGGAAACTGTAATATTCCTAAATTATCATGCAGCTAATTGGAATATTCGTTTTTTTTCTTTTGTCTTTTAGATAGATGAATAAGTGGGTAGGGAGACCCATAAATCTCTTTAGTATGAATAAAATCCCTCTTAATTTTAAAAGGCATCATCTTGATAGCTAGAAAAAGCACCTCCAGGTGTGAACAGGGGAACAAGCATGTGGACAAGGTCAATGTTGACCAAATCAACAACGCTGGTATGGAGAGAGTGGATCATTAATGGGAGACAATGCAATGTTATTGGGAGATATTCTCCATGATAGTAGTGTCTTTAATGAGTGGGACCCAAGGTGAGAAGGATCACAATGCATATAACGAAGGGCAAGGCAGCCATAGAAGGCATGTTAGATGATTATTTATTTAGATATTTTTAGATCTAGATTTGTTAAGTGACATTTCTATGCATACTTTTGATGTTTAGCAGGGTCTTCTGTATTGTTTAGTACAAGGGTGTTCCTGAGCAGGAATCCCACACTCATCCTCGGGGGACTTCGAGCGCCTGCTTAGGAGAGATTATTGAGTTGTATAGTCCACATACAGGCATCAGGCCAAGCTTCATTCTCCAAATACAGTGCAATTTATGTTCAGAGTTGTGTTGTGTTGCAGGATGTTGCAGTGGAGGATTGTTGGGGTCACTTTCTGAGCTACTTTTTCGGTGGAGGAAGCATTCTTCCCATTGGGAGATCAGCAAGGAAGGTCCTTGAGATTTATTTTATATATTAGCATCAGGCCAACCTATTTCCATCATATACAGTGTAGATTCCCTCTTTGACTGCATTATTCTAGGGAGCATTTGCAGTGGAGGTTTTAGTGCTTGATTTGGAGGGTGAGATCTTCAAGGAAGGGATCAACCTTTCACTTGGAGGATATATTGGATGAGATCTATTCATTTAGATATCAGTTTCATCCACCTCCATCTAGTTATTCAGTTGCAACTTCAATTCAACCCTAGGGCTGAATTCTGACATTTTTGTGTTCTGGGTATTTCCAGAAACCCTTTCTGGGTTGTCTTGGAAAAGTGATTGGGATCATAGATCTCTATTCCCATAATCATTTGAGCTATATAACATCATATATACATTTTTGTATCATTTCTGTAGTATTTTATGCCCTAAAAATATGTTTTCATGGCTCATGGCATTTGTATTGTAGTGTTTCTCATGTATTAGAATATTTTCCTATTGGAGGCTTGTTTTGTATTGCTTGAGAGACTTGATCCTCAAGATCTTGTGCCTACTATTTGTTGATATGTTTAATAAGATGGCTATACATTTGTCTCATGTAATTTTGTATTGACGTATTCACTATTATTTTCCATGTTTATGTGCTATATTGCTACATTTCCCATTTGGGAATATTAGAGTGGTATCAAAGCATAATCTTGGCTTAGCCTGTGGATCTCAGCCATTATTCTATCAGGAGAATAAGAAGGAGGAGGAATATATAAAAATGATGGAAGGAATGAGTTTTATCTCATCTATTTTCAAATCTACGAGGGACCTCACTAAGGATTTCAAGCAAATGAGAATGGAGAGAAACAATGAGACCTCATTAGGGTTTCAATATGAGGAATTTCCATGCATTTCCTATCAGTAGAAGAAGAAACGGTATTGCATAGAGATACAAAGAGATATACTATTCCCTTTTATTTCGAAGAAGAAGATAAAAGGAATGGAGATGGAAGAAACTTAGATCATGAGATTCTAAGTGATTATATTGCAGAGTACAAGTCTCAATCAAGGGCTTTCAAGGAGAATATAACTCTCCCATAGTTTATTCAGATCAAAGAAGAGAGGATACCTTGCAGTTATAGAAGGAGAAAGAATAATAGAATTCTATTGTATACATTTGATGGGTCATCCACATGCACAACAAGGGCTTGGGGAATGGAGTTATATTCTTTCTTCCTGCTACATCCTTGTAGTAGAAAGAGAAACTGTCGAGATTGCAGCGCTACACCTTGAGGGTGAAGAAAAAATTTGGTGGTTCAGCCATTTGAGTCATGCAGGATTGACTGCATATGCAGATTTTACTCAAAGGTTGATCAAGAAGTTTGACAAGAAGAAATCAGAGGAGGAGAAACTTCCACCACCACTTTTTGCAGGAGCACTTGCATTAGGAGAAAGAACACTTGCACCTTTGCAAATTGGTCTTGATCTCTTGACATTTAGAGTCCCATGCACTATTTTGAAGATGCATGAGGAGGAGGAGACCTATACCAACATTGGTGCAGCCATAGAGGAGAAGCCATCATCATCAGTAGTTGGGGAAGTCATCACACTGGTAGGAGGAACCCTTGTAGCAATACAATATGTTCCCAAAAAAAACCAAGGTATGCAAATGCTTCCACTTTCTGTTATTTCAGCACATCCTGATTTGGAGCAACAGACTATCATTGCGCAGAGGACCCTTGACAGGATCAATGAGGAGATGTACATTCATCCTAGTATGTCATGGTTGAGCTACACATAACTCATGGGGCTGGAGTGTAGATTTTTGGAGGATAGGATGAGTATTGTCCTAAAAAATCCAATGCAAAAATATGTGTTCAACATTGAGAATGATCATGAGTAGAAGTGATGAGTTGGAGGCCCAACCATTATTGGAGCATTCCAATGATCATTCTACATGTATAGTAGGGGATAGGCAGATGGTTGATGAGAGACATCTTATCTCCCATTTTTATGATAGACATTTCTTAATGAGAACTTCACAGATCAATGAGAATACTATGCCTTCAGTATACTTGGATCCTTATGGATTCAACATGGTCATTGATGAATGGTCGTCAAATGGATATCTCTAAGAGATTATACTTAAACTTCCCATGAAGTACAAACATAGTAATCTGATTTGGGAGGGTGGTATTCTTCATTGGAGGGATACAAATTTTGAGCATGGAAGGAGACACCTACACTTGGATGGATGGGTGAGGATGGTGAGAAAGAGGTTGGTGAGCCACTTACAGATCTATGACACAGGACATTAGGAGGCATGGCTGCACTGGCTGGTGTTGAAAGAGTTTTGCCATCATGTGACATATCCTATTTCTAGAGGTATGTTATGATTTGAGGCATTGCATGGCACCCATATGATATGGTAGCAGATTATTTGGTTGTATGGGGCATTCTACAAGTAAATCATCATGATGTTACTACATGACTTGTATGATGAGGAGATGAGGAGGAAACAAGAGTTGTTTTTTCTTTGGATACTCTTGGGAGAGTATGGGATGATTTTCTCCCATACTTTGCATGATGTTGCAGGAATAGATGGTGGCACAATCATGGTGCAAAGGGGATATTCCTTAGCTTTGGAGGATCAAGAGGTACTTCCACTTTGAAAGGAATCTCCCTTTTATAGCAGCATTATGGTTGGTGACTTTGGAATTTTTCATGTCAAAGTATGGAGCTATGAGATGACAAGCGCCTTATTACAAAGGCCAACAACATTGTCACTTGGGAGCTTGGGTTTGTTGATGGAGTGTTCCCAGGATCACTTCACATATGATGCACTTGATGGACAAGTGGGAGATGAGAGTGATGGAGTAGTGGATGGAGACATCTATTACCATGATATGAACTTCTTGACTTGGATCTCCAAGCATAAGAAGAAGAATTTGTATGCAACACATGGTTCATTCCTTTCCATTCGCAAGGGTCTCATGGAGATATATTAGACCAGTATGGAGAGATCATCCATGGATCTCATTATCAGCTTACTCTCAATACATGGTAAGAGTTTTATTTTTGCACTTATTGATCATCTAACACAGTATTTTCATTCTCTTTCCATTTATATACAGTGCATTGCTCCACAAGAGGGAAAGTTTTTATTTGGGCTTCATGATCTTTCTAAGACCAACATCTACGATGGAGATAGCCATTTCTTGTATGGCTTTGGGAAAGTGTTGTGCTATTCATTGTATGCTTAGTTGATACAAAATGCCATTTACTCTTCACTAGTATATGAGATGACATGCACAACTAGAAAATTGTTGGGAAACAACTTGCCATATCATGTTCTGAAACAACAGTTAGAAAAATTGCGCTGTGACCACTTGGGAGATTGTTGGTACCATTCAGCACTACAAATAACCTTCAGTATCTTTCTCATTTGGATCCCATATTTTGATGATGCTCTATTGATTTTATATGGGATGGTTTGGGCAAAAACTAAAGATGGGGTCTTTGAAGATCCAGTTGCCTTTTTGCCTCTTGAAGGCAACATTATTACAACCCAATATTAGCAGCAGCTCTACACTTATCATAAGTGGAGAGAGAGACAACATTGGGTAGAAAATTTGGTCTATCAAGATCAACTATGCATCCCACCTACATTACAGGAGCCTAAGGTGGAGGAGTTTTTCCATGAGTTACCATCTTGGAGGGTGACTCATTTTGTGTGGATGATAGCTTGGGGATGTGAGCTTCACATGGGAATGATGGTTCCCAATATTTTTTAGATTCCATGCCTCAAGAAGGTTTCTAGACAAAACATAGTTTCCTCTATGGGTATCCCACTACTTCATGATGAGAGCCATTTGGATTTGTCACCAAAGGCTAGCTCATACAGTTGGGAGGAGCAACTTGGAGACATAGTGATGAGAAATCATCTTGTTCATTGGAAAATATTATCCTATGAGGATGCTACAAGAGGAGGAGAGGAGGCCCATCAGTTCTATCCCTGCAATTGCTTGAGGACAAGCAACATTTGGGAGGGGAGGACTGTAATATTCCTAAATTAGCATGCAACTAATTGGAATATTCATTTTTTTTCTTTTGTCTTTTAGATAGATGAATAAGTGGGTAGGGAGACCCGTAAATATCTTTAGTAGGAACAAAATCCCTCTTAATGTGAAAAGGGATCATACTGATAGCTAGATAAAACACTTATAGGTGTGAACAAGGAAAAATCATGTGGACAAGGTCAACATTGACCAAATCAACAACGTTGGTATGGAGAGAGTGGATCATTAATGGGAGACAACACAGTGTTATTGGGAGATAGTCTCCATGAGAGTAGTGTCTTTAATGAGTGGGACCCAAGGTGAGAAGGCTCACAATGCATATAAGGAAGGGCAAGGAAGCCATAGAAGAAAAGCTAGATTATTATTGATTTTGATATTTTTAGATATGGATTTGTCAAGTGACATTTCTATGCATGCTTTTGTTTTTTAGCAGGGTCTGATGCACTGTTTAGTACAAGGGTGTTCCCGAGCAGGAATCCCACACTCATCCTTGGGGGAATTCGAGTGCCTATTCAGGAGAGATTATTGAGTTGTATAGTCCACATCTAGGCATCAGGCCAAACTTCAGTCTTCAGCTACATCTCAATTTCTATTCAGAGTTGTGTTGTGTTGTAGGGTGTTGCAGTGGAGGATTGTTGGGGTCACTTTTTGAGCTAGTTTTTCGATGGAGGAAGCTTTCTTCCCATTGGGAGATCAGCAAGGAAGGTCCTTGAGCTTTATTTCATATATTAGCATCAGGCCAACCTATTTCCATCATCTACAGTGTAGATTCCCTCTTTGACTACGTTATTCTAGGGAGCATTTGCAGTGGAGGTTTCAGTGCTTGATTTGGAGGGTGATATATTCAAGGAAGGGATCAACCTTTTGCTTGGAGGATCTATTGGAGGAGATATACTCATTTAGATATCAGTTTCATCCACCTCCATCCAGTTATTCAGTTGCAACTTCAATTCATCCCTAGGGATGCATTCTGGCATTTTTGTGTTTTGGGTATTTCTAGAAACCCTTTCTGGGTTGTCTTGGAAAAGTGCTTGGGAGCATAGATCACTATTCCTAGCACAATTTGAGCTATATAACAGTAGATATACATTTTCGTATCATTCCTATAGCATTTTATGCCCTAAAAATGCGTTTTCATGGCTCATGGAATTTGTATAGAAGTGTTTCTCATGTATTAGCATATTTGCCTATTGGAGGCTTGTTTTGTATTACTTGAGAGACTTGATCCTCAATATCTTGTGCCTGCTATTTGCTGATATGTTTAATAATATGGTTGTACATTTGTCTCATGTAATGGTGTATTGATGTATTCACTACTATTTTCCATGTTTATGTGCTATATTGTTTCTTTCCCCATTTTGGAATATTATAGAAACAAACTCCCATCTCACAAAGTAGGTTGCTTTCATCTTTTGATTCAGAAAAGCGAAAAATTCACTTTCCTTTTCTTTAAGCACAAATTCCACAACCAAAATCAGAATCAGATTATAAAAGGGCTACATTTGAGTTTGATACAAAAGAGATACATCCAATAGATCAAATGGAACTACACAAGCAAATTGGTGAGATGATTTCATCCACTCTCACTAATATTGCTATGAGCTTATCAAAACTACAAGTTTCATTGGAGAATCTACAATCACAACTGAAAATGGAGAAAGTGTCTTCATTTGCTAAGGACACAAGAATCAAAACTTTAGAAGATCTAGTGATTAATATTGGGTATGATCCATCCAATGTTGATGCAATAGAAGAAATCATCAAGAAGAAAAATGTTGACATAGTAGCATTGAGGAAACAATTGAATATTCCAGCCATAGAAGATCCTTTGGGTAAATATATTGAAGAGACTGAATCTCAGAAGGCATAAATGATGAGATTGATTATGGAGCGAAATGCTCAAATAAAGAAAATGGAATCAGAATTAGAAAAAATTATTAAGGAAAAATAATTAGTAGCAAAAGCGTCAAAGTTTCCTTTAGAAGAAGTGCCCCTTGGAGTAATCCCCATAGCTACATCTTCTACATAAAGTACTGCAGATGGATCTGAGCATCTCACCAAAGTAGTTCAGAATATCTCCATTCAATAAGACGAGATAAAGAAATTGCTGGATCAGGTAAAATTATTGCAATTTCAAAAATCTTATGTTGAGCCTTCACATGCAGCTGAAGCACAAAGAGCCAAAAATTTAATTGAGAGGTTGTAGAAAGAGAATAAAGAGTTAGCCATTGGAAATAATTTGGGCTAAGGGAAAGAGATAATTTTGGAATATATCATGGAATCTCTTTATGATATTTGGCCAAGTATAGAAATCATATTTGAGCAAAAGGAGCTGATATAGAAATAAAATGAGGCTATTAAAACAATCAAAGCACGGTTGGGAGACAAGCCTACTATAGCAAAAAACATCATCAAATTTATAAATGCAAAGAAAATCTATGACGTGAATGATTTGGGCTATTACCTGGATGATTTGGGCATTGATAATAGAAATAAATAATCTTGGAAGTGAATAAGGTGCTAATAAAGAAGAATTTGATTCTTCATCTTGAGGAAAAATTTCACAGCCTGGAGGTCACAGTTCAGAGATTTTTCAGCAGAATAGAGCCTCTGACACAAAAAGGGTTGCCTTATTTGCTTGTGATTGATGATAAATTGATGACCAGGGAATATTGTTGGAGAATACTGAAATAAATTTCCAGAGATACTACAAAGTTTTCAAATATCAAAGGCACATTGACAGGAAGGGCACTGTTGGGAAAATTAAGCAATGACATTTACATTTAGTATGAGATCAAACATGTTTTTGTGGTGAGGCCCACATTTTCTAAATAAACTGAAGCACATGAATTTTACTGTAAGGTAATGAAATTGGTCATCCCTGATGAAAAGTGCTGCGAAAAGCTATGTGAATTTCAGGAGTAATTAGTAAAAGCAAAAAATTTAAACTCTGCCAAATCATCAGTCAACTGACAACCAGTGCAACCCAAAATTATCTCCTTCAGCAACAGTTTTCAATTAGAGCAATGCAAGTGCATCAAATTGAATTTATTTCCATGATGCAGTTATAATTTAGTTAGCAAATAAAGCGCTAACTATTATGATAGCCTTTAATGTAACTGTTTTAATTTTGATCTTCTATAAAGACTTCGATGGACAAAGTATTACTGTTGGGTAATCAAGTTTTTGAGACTTTGTGTATTACTGTGGACCTACATTAATGAAATCAAAGGATTTGCAACAAATTTTGTGAGATTCTTTTGGTATTTTTTTTCAGCACTTTGTCTTTCTTTGTTAATTCATTTTCATTTAATTTTCTGCGTAAAAATCTTATCAGTTTATAAACAGAGATCAATTACATGTTCTATTTATTAATATTTCTACAATGTGTCTTTTCTTATGATGAATGAATTAAGTAAAATGCTCATTCAGACCCCTGCCTTTTTCTACCACTATACACAAATGACAAATTAATTGTACTCAAATATTTTTCCTATCTTTCCTTACTCTGTTCTCTACAATTTAGTCTTTGAAACCAATTTTTAGTTACACTAATCATAATTTTTATCCAGAAAAAAAATTATGAAAAAAAATTTAAAACATATTAATTCATATCTAGCCTAAAATCTGGTACTCAACCCAAAATTGAATATTTAAAAAACGACAGAGAGAGATCCCTCTCAGGTTAGATAGGGATAGCTACCTAGCTAAAAGTTGGTTTGTGATTACATTTATTCACTCCTATTTTCAGCCTAGGAAGTTGCAGAGAGTGATAAAATGGCCCATAGCAGAGCGGACAAATCTCGTGTGAGGTCCAACAAGGAAATCCTTCTGCAAATGTCGCCACAGTTTGTCGCCCACCTGGAAGTTGTGTGGCACCTGATGCTGATAATTTTGTTGCTTGTACTTAGCATTGGCTCTATCCAATATGTCATGAAACTTGTTGAGATTGCAACAATATGATGAGCTTAGTGGAAAGAATTCGCCTTCACTAAGTGGGTCCGCAGCTATTTTTGGCGCAAAGTCTATTTTTAGACTATGTCTATTTTTAGACATGTGGATCATATTCTATGAGTTGCAGGATGCTATTTGTGGATGGTTTGTCAAGTTGGAAAAATATATGGACTTCTATTTTTAGACATATTGGGTGGAATCTATTTTTAGATTGCCAGTCTAAAAATAGATATGTCAAATATTATTAGCTCTTAATAATATTTAGACTCTAAACATTATCTTATTCTCTTGGAGCACTTCAGTTAAGTGCACACATGTGGCACAGGAGCTGACAGAAGGAATTACGCTATTCCTGAGGGTTATGTGGAGCTATTGCATGGATACTTCAATTAGAACTCAAGAGAGTTTGTGGAGTTGATTGAGGGAAGTTAATGAGTCAAGAATTGGGCTTAATCTGTCAACATAGTTGAGCTTGAAGGCATCTAGTCTAACTGATTGATACACTAGTGAGAGTGGTGTGAATTAATTATTAATTAATTCACTAATTATAAACTCATTAATCAACTAAAGAATACATCAGTTAACTTCAGTGCATGGATATTTTCAGTGGAGACCAGTGAAGAGATAGATGAAAGAGCAGTGTGACTATCAGTTGTGACTATACTATTGCATGATTTGCAACAACTAGTGATTGGAGATGCCAATGAGGATTGTGCAGTACAATCCAAGTGGTTTGGAGTTATTTATGATCCATTCTTCAGCATTGATTGCGCAGTAGAGGTAGGCTATCAGGTGGCAGAGATTGGAGCATGTGTTTTGCTAGATCTAGCTTGATTAGTGTGTAGCAATTAGAGATTGTACTAAGAGCTTGTGAGGAGCTTTGTATGATTATTGTTACATGATATTTATGACATATAATATACATATAGTTGGGGTTTTTCAGCTTTAAGCTTTCCCATGAAATACTGTGTTCATATGTGTGATTGTTTATGGTTTTAATGTGCACATGCAATTGTTTTTATTTCCGCAAATTAATGATCAATGGTAGAAGAGATTATGTATTGTGCATGAAGTTAAAATAGTGTGTGATCAGGAGAATCTCGATGGATAACATATCAGTTATTCAAATTTCTACATGGTATTAGAGCGATATTGATCATTGGAGCAATTTCAAAACATTGAAGCGGTTGAGTTTTGAGCTGGTGGAATTTGAATTTGCAGTAGTGTTTTCTTGGTGTCGAATTTGAGATTTATTTCAACAGATTATAATTGGAGTATGCCCTTGAGGGCAGCTCGAATTATATTGCATGGAAGGAGAGGATGGAGGAGGTGCTGGATGACAATGGGTTGAAGGAGTTCATAGATGCAGAAAGTCCAAAACCTAATTCTAGCGATGCTTCCGTACTTAACGCATGACGAAAGAAGATAGAAAAGTGTCAAAGGTTTCTGTTGGAAGGTGTGAAGGATCACATAGTGTCCAGCCTTCATGGTAAAGCTTATCCATTATTGATGTGGAAAGCTTTGATAGATTTATTTCAAAGCAAGAGCGACCAGAGGAAGTTGGCGTTCAAGGATAGACTCAGAAACATAAAAATGTAGAAAGGCGACAGTATACCCAAGTACCTCACGAAGTTTGACCAATGTAGGGATGAGATGGGAAGTGTGGGGGTTACTGTTGATGACGAGGACTTGGTGAGCTTGGCTCTCCTTGGGCTTCCAAAGAGTTGGCATTCCTTTCAGGACTCTGTCAATGGTCGAGAGAAATTGCCAGGATGGGAGCGACTTTGGTCGGATCTTGTGCAAGAGGAGACAAGGCGAAGTACCAGGGACAGATCTTCATCAAAGAACTCAGATGAATAAAATAGTGTTTTGGCTGCCAAATCAGGGAAGGGGAAGAGAAAGAAGAATTCTTCTCAATCCAGTGCAAAAGGAAAGAAGCAAGACATGTCCAAGGTGAAGTGCTTTCACTGTCACCAACATGGACATTACGCCACTAATTGTCCACAGAAGAAGAAAAATAAGCAGGCTGCTGGATCTGCAGCTGGAGAGGCCTTAGCCTCGCAGTTTGAGCTAGATTTTTTGCTGATTGCATGCTTGGTCTCAAGTGTGATGGGTTCAGTGTGGTTTCTTGACAGTGGTGCGTCTTTTCATATGATCAGAGACAAAGATTTGTTTACTGATCTGGATGAGAAAGATCTTGGAGTGCTCCAAAATTTGAATGGAGGAAACTTTTTGGAGGGTGTTGTAGTATCTCCAATAGATGACAACATTTCACTTTATTTTGCACTTAATTTCTAGAAGTATAGGTATACGTGGTGGGAAAAATGGTACAGGTAAATCAAGACAACATAAATATAGTATATGGCTATCACAAGTTGCAGAGAAATGTTACTTCGGGAAAATTCCAAAGACGGGTTTGATGGAGAAATTTCTCAAACTATGGGAGGTTTTAGTGAGAAAAGGGAGTGGATTCAATAAGAATCCTCTATCATCACCCTAGGAATATGTGTCCATCCTTATGAAAAGATACTTCACATGTGAATTATGCCACATGATCATCTATTGACACCACTTAAAGTTGTTGGACTACCTAAGGAACCAAATATTGTTCAACATGCCCTTTTTCCTATGTAAGATACTCCAACAAAAGACCACCAATGTTTATAATTCTAACTGACCCAAGGATGCCCTTTTACACCATTTTAATATCAATTTTTTGGTGGGTCATGTTCTCCAAATATAGGGTTACACATAAAATGATATCATGAGAGCACCAAGTCTTGAAGCCAAAGCACAAGATGCACCACCAACAAATGTAAAAACTATTGCAACTCCATCAGAAATTACAATTGATGCAATGTTTAAGGATGCAATGGTCGTAACCCTCGAAGTTACTATAGTAGGAGCAGCTACCAAGATATAGTCTTACGAAGAAGCCAAGGGAAGCCTCGAAATCGACCTAGAAGTCACTGGAATCCAACCTCCAATAAAGATATTGAGGAAAATTACCAAGAGAATTGCATTTTTGGCCTTTCTTCTTCAATTTTCCTTGCTAGTTATTTTGCTTCAATAGGGGTTTCAATATTTTCTTCAATTTGTTCTGCAACATGTACCTCTTCTTACTCTTCCACCCATATTATTTCTTGTGTTGCAACATGGGTTTCTATCTCTTCTAAGTTTGTATGTGTTGGAAAATCAGATTTGAATCCTCCTAATTGTTGTATTTTTTCTCATCGTTTTACACATGGGACCCTTCTGAACCATAAGAACAAATATGGATGGAGAAAGGAGAGAATGAAACTCCTAATACAACAAAAGAATTGACAAGGGAAAAATTAAAGAGATTTTTCTGCAAATCAGAAGGATGATGAGGAGGAGCAAGTGGTGGAAGGAGGGGCTACAAAATCAAGTTTAGGACCAAAAACACAAGATGAAATTGAATCTTCGTAGACTAGTGTTGCTACTAAAAGCTTGAGGAAAGTATACATGGTTGGAAATAAGAAGAAACTTGTAGGTACACTTTCCTTCACACCATTGCATTCATTTATTGTTAGGAGAAATAAAACATTGGAAAAGAAAAAGAAGGACATGCAAAAAAAAATAAAAAATTATAAGTTGAATTGAGGGAAAATAAATCCTTTGAAGTATTATACTACCTTTCTCTTGAGCAATAGGGCTCCTTCACATGGGGGAAAAAAGGAGACAGAGAAAATTCTTTCCCAAGAGAATTTATCCAAACAAAATATGACAAATATGAATTGTTAGAAGCAACCACTCAAGCAGAGATGAAGATGACGGATTAGAAATCCATTAAATACGATATTCAATATGTATGGGAAAAATCCAAGGATGACAAATGGAGGAAAATAATGGAAACTTATGAAGAATGGATGTCACCCATAAGGGATCATCTTTAGGAGGTCAAAATTATAAGGGAGAAGTGGGTAGAATAGTTAGAGGCCCATAGAGCTAAATGAGATCTGAATTGGAGGAAGGAGATGAAACACGAACCAAAGAAACCCTTCAGGCTCCAAAGACAAGCTAGAGACTCAAAATATTCATATTCAATTGCTAGTGGAGTATACACTTAGATGTAGGGAACGTTCCCATATCGATAGAATGTACATGTAAGAAAAATATCTCATGTTTCAAAGGAAGGGCATAATGACTAGTAAACCCATTAAATCACTTCTCCAAGAAACTTTGTAGAGGCCTATTATGAAAGAAGAAATAAAGAGAAGAAATTTTTATGAGCACTTTCCCCTGACATAACATGTTGTTGTATGATGATCCAAATTGTAATGCCCACTTTGTGGGATACATCTAATTGAGAGCCTTTCTTTCTTACTTGAATAACCATGTTTAATACGAAACCACTCACAATGTTGACGGGAAAAGTTCCCAAGTGCTAGGGTTGAGAACCTTGACATAGCATAATAAAATGACAACAAAGAGAACTCATACAATCTTGTCAAGCACTTGAATTCATAGAGGTAGGGAGTAAAAACATACCCAGAGTTCCTATATTTGAAGTAGATCCTATAGGGTCCAAACCCTTTGCTTCCTCAAAGATGTGCAAACCTGCAAGTTGGTCACAAAGATAGGAGAAAATCACTGAATTAAAAGTAAAATCATATATATAGATATATGTTGGAAATATTGTCATTGATGGCAAAGGGGATGGCAAAGAAGGAGTACCTGAACCAACAATGAGGCAAAGTAACAAACATGAAGCAAAGGAAGTTTTTAATTAGAAGAAGGGTTTAGTTATAAACTTTGTTGTGCATAACCTGCAAAATGAGATCGAGGTCGAGAACTGGTTGGGGGTGCTGTAGCAAAAATAAATCCCAAGGGTTAATAGATATTCTATACATGTATATAATAAATATTTGAGTGCATAGTAGGGTTGAATATTTGATTGGAAGTGTGAGTTTCGAAGCATCGATGCTCTCAATGCAAAGAACTTAATTCCAACCCAGAAATTTCCATTCCATAGTTGAAAAACCGAGGAACTGTTTAGTTAACTATGTGCAGGTGCGTTAGATGCACAATTATGAGCAATTTGGTGAAATCACAGTTAGTATAACCCATAAACGCAGAAAATATTGAAGGTGAATGTAATTGCAGCAGTGAGGGCCAATGGATTCACCGCTAGCTCGGTCGAAGGAACAGAACACTGATACATAAGAATCAAACCTGTGAAGGTATTTAAGTGAGGAATAAATCTGGAGCGATTCCGTTAAATAAGGTGAGACAGGGTCAAGAAAAAGGTTTAAAGCAGAACTGTGTGTCAAGGAGAGATGGAACCCTGAGCCAAAAGGGAGCGGAACCCTGTACTAAGCGGAACTCGGAAGACGGAACCTGGTAGCAGAACGCGGAAGAACTACGTTAATATAACGGTGCAAGGAGGAGAACCCTGTTTGAAAATAAAAGACGACGGAACGCGAAGGTAGGCGGAACCCCGAGCCAAAAGGGCAGAACCAAGAAGAGTGAACAGTAAAGGTGGTTTATGGTTTTCATCACACCACCTTTGCATGGTGGGTGGTATTCAAGAGGTTCGAAGCGATTCCATATATCATTCGAGATGTGGCGAGGTGGACCCATGGAAAACCGCCTCCCACTGCACGCCATCGCGTGTTAACCATCGACCAAAGATGCGGTGCGATATTGATACATACCGTTGATCTGGGAAGAGGCCATTAGACGGTGGCTGTGTTCGGAAGGTGCGCGAAGGATAACCCAAGTACGGCGCGCCATCGCGGGTTATTGCCTGTGCAATTTTCCCGAGCGATATCCGTCGGATTGGATGTTGCGGCGCAATGGAACGTGAGCCCTCTGATCGGGTCTATTGTTAATGTTGGGCCCTAGTTTAATGTTAAGGTCTGTGGGTTTAACAAAGGTATGACATTTATAGGTGGCGGCCGGTCTTTTATGAATGTCGGGTTGTTTGTATTAGCGAATGTGCATATATATATGTATCAAGATATTACAGTGTGCATGTAAAGAGATGGTATTATTACGATTTGAACATAGAATATAGATGGCGCCTCCGCCAGTGGAATCATATGAAATATGTAATGCAGTTATATCAAAAGACAGTTATATGGACAACAATCATACAACTGCAATGAAGAAGAGAGCCTACAAGAACGAAAGAGAGAGAAACAGCAGCAGAAAAGACAAATCCAGTCAAGCCAAAATCCAGAAAAGAAGCTGAGTGAAATTGAAATGTGTAACCGAAAAATGTGAATGTAAATGTTGTAATTAAATTTTTATTGTTTGTGATGCAAAGGCAAGTATCCTAAGGAAAGGAAAAATCCCACTGTGGCATGAAAATTTTTACATATTGTTATAAATCTAAAATGAGTTAAATAAAAGGAATGAAAAGACAAAAGCCAAAGAGTCATGGTTGTTCACTCCAAATTCCTGTAAAATACAAACAATCATGTGAGGAACTATATATGTTGTATCAACTTGATATGAAACAGAGAGGTTAGAGAGAGAAAATATAGAGAAGGCAGAGTATAGAAGAGTCAGGCAGAGAAGATTAAGAAAAGAAAAGCAGAAAGAGAAGCTACAGAACATAGTTGATATCTGAAGTAAATCAGCAAACATTCAGTTTGATAAATTAAGGAAGTTGGAGCTTCCCTATCAAGTTGCAGCTTGATAGCTGTCAGTTGTAGTTGACTGAGGTTGGAGCCTCCTGTAGGTTGGTGCTTGTAGAAAATTGAAGGGAGTTGGTGCTTCCTTGCAAGTTGTAGCTTGCAGAATTGAGGTAGGAGCCTCCTGTAGGTTGGTGCCTGTAGAAAAACAATGGTGAGAGGGAGTTGGAGCTTGCCTTTACATCACAACAATAATAAGATGTGGTTTTCTCCCTTTATGGGTTTCCACGTATATCTGGTGTCTCCGTGCATGATGTTTATGTGTTGATCTGATTTATATCATCTTCTTAATACCTACTTCTCTCATATTAAGTCTGTTGTTATATTATATTAATTCTTAATGCGCACATTCTAAGTTTACTCACATATTAAGTTGGATATGAAATGAAGGTGTAAATAAGGTTTAATGAAAAGTTTTAAAAGACCATGAATGTGTTAAATTGATTCACCCCCCCCCCCCCCCCCCTCTCAGTTTAACTAAGGGTTCAACAATTGGTATCAGAGCAGGTTCCTTTGTACCAGTATAACAACTGAAAGGAGATCCTAGGTTCCCAAGATGGCTAGTAAAGAAGGATGCTCAACAAATAAAGCCCCTCTCTTCACTGGTGAAAATTATGCTTTCTGGAAAATCAGAATGAGGACATACATAATGTCTCAAGGAATAGAAGTCTGGGGTGCTGTGGAATTAGGATATGCCCCAAAGGCAACTGACACAGGGAAAGAAACAAAACAAGATTTTGTGGCTAATGAAAAAGACATGAATGCCATCTTGAATGTATTGTATGAAGTAGAGTTTATTAAAGTAATGCACAAAGACATTGCCAAAGAAATGTGGGATACTCTGGAGAACATCCATGAGGGGGACAAGAAAGTAAAGACTACCAAACTTCAAGTCTATAGAGCCCAGTTTCAGAACTTAAGAATGAATGATGATGAAGACATTGCTAGTTTCTTCCTAAAAGTTACAGAAATTGTTAACAATATGAAAGCTCTTGGAGAAACCATGCCAGAAAGTATAATTGTGTAGAAGATTCTAAGATCACTTCCATCCAGATTTAATCCCAAGGTGTCTGCAATAGAAGAAACAAAAAATTGGGAAACCTTGACCATGAACCAGCTGCTTAGAAATCTAATAGCTTATGAGATGAGAGTCCCACAGAAGAAGCCAAGTACGAGGGAGGAAACCTTTAAAATAGAAAAGAAGAAAGAAGAAGAGGGAGACATATGCTTTTGCTCGGATGAAGAGGAGGAAAAAATTGTCAATAAATTGGATAGATTCTCAGGTAAATACAAAGGTAAACTTCCTTTCAAATGCTTTAACTGTGGAAGAGCTAGACACTATTCTACTAAGTTTCCTCACAAGAAAGTAAGGAATCAGGCTCAAGAGTCAGAGAAAAATAAATCAAAGAACTGGCAGAAAGGAAAGAAGTTTAGCAAAAAATCCTTCTATGCTCAACAATACAGCAGTACATCTGAAGATTCAGATGAACCCTAAAGTGAAGAAGAAACCTCTGAATTTTTATTGATGGCCATAGAAGAACTTGAAGGACTCCTGCTAGAAGATGAAGAAGAAGAAGGGGAAGTCGACCTTGAGGGGGAGCTAAGAAGTGCTTTGGAGGAGATTGATAGACTCAAACTGAAGTGCAGAAAACAAAAGGACATTCTTCTCAAGTATGTAAGAGAAGAAAAAAACTCGGAAGTCCTCATGCAGCTGAAGGTAGAGCTTGAAGAAGCCAAGAAGATAGAAGACATATTACTTCAGCAAATCAAGGATAAAACCCGAGAACAAGAGAAGCTGGAAGAAGAAGTAGTATGTCTCAAGAAGAAACTAGAAAATTCTCAAAGGAAAGTGGTTATAAACTCTTCTCAAACAACAAGCTCTAGTAAGTTGAATGAAATTCTGGTTGCTCAAATATCCCCTATGATAAAAACTAGAATAGGCTATGAAGGAGAATCAAGTAAAGGCAAAGAAAAGGTTGACAGAGAGATTATTTTTGTAAGAGAAAATAAGAATGATGAAGCAGCTCAAACAATTCCTACAAAAGAAGAAACCTGTAATAAGGAAGACATAGATCAGAAGAAACCACTAGTAGAAAAGAATATAATAAATACTAAGACCCCTGAGTGTGTAAAACTTGGAAACCATCAAAGGAGATTCTTCCCTCCAATGAAGAATGCCACCTGTTATGTCTGCCATAAGCTGGGACACATTGTTGCATATTGTCATGCAAGGAGGAGTAATTCAAACCAGCAAAAGATGCAAACATTGAAGAGACTACCCCAAGCAAACAAATGGAAGAGACAACCTTACATCAGGTATGAAAATAGTTTCTATGGTTACTATTTTTATTGTAAGGAATTTGGCCATAAAATCATTGAGTGTAGAAAGTATGGACAGAGATTGATGTTTAACACCTCAAGAAGGTTTATGAATCAAAGAAATTCTGTTCATACTCATAATTCTGCAAAAATTATGATCAACTTTTGTGTATGCAATCAAGTTGGACATATACCTTCCAAATGTCCTCTAAGGAGATGTAGTCCATTACCTCACAAAAGATACCAAACAAAAGGGTGCCTCCAGTGGATAAAGAAGGTGAATAAGTGTGACCTGGCTCTAACTGCTCAAGATCTGAAAAGCCAATGGTATTTGGACAGTGGCTGCTCTAAACACATGACAAGAGACAAAAGTAAGTTTATAACTCTTGATGAAAAGAAATTTGGCAATGTTACTTTTGGCAATGATAAATTAGGAAAGATCAAGGGAAAAGGATCAGTCAACATAGAAAATGGTAGAGGAAAGGCCCAAGATGTACTATTTGTAGATGGGCTGAAGGAAAATTTACTAAGTGTCAGTCAGATGTGTGACAAAGGCTGTGAAGTTCTTTTTAGAGCACAAGATTGTGAAGTCAGATCAAGCACCACAGGTAAGACTCTGCTCAAAGGAGTTCGAACAGAGAGTAATGTTCACATTGTGAAAGAGGAAGATGAAGCATGTCATCTTAGCAAACTAGAAGAGTCATGGTTATGGCATAAAAGGTTGGGACATCTCAGCTTCGATCGCATCATTAGACTAAGCAAGAAGAAAGCTGTCAGAGACATGCCAGAAATAAAGAGGCCTTCTAATACCATATGCAAATCATGTCAATTAGGCAAACAAACTCACACATCATTCAAGGCCAAAGATGTGTTATCAACAAGAAGACCTCTACAGCTTGTGCACATGGATTTGTGTGGACCCGCAAGAACCAAAACTCCAAGTGGAGAATCCTACTTCATGTTGATAATAGATGATTTATCCAGAATGACATGGGTTGCATTTCTCAAGAATAAATTAGAAGCTCTAGAAAAATTTAAGATCTTCAAAGCATTAGCAGAAAATCAAACAGGATGCAAGCTGAAATGAATCAGATCAGACAGAGGAGGTGAATTCACAGATTATGACTTTGCTGACCTATGCAATGAACATGGGATAAAGAAACAATTTACTATTGCGGGAACACCTCAGCAAAATGGAGTAGCAGAGACACAAAACAGGTTTGTACAACAGATAGCCAGAGCCATGATGCATGAAAGTAATATTGCTCAAACCTTCTAGGTAGAAGCAGTACATACAACAGTGCATATCCTTAATAAAGCTCACTTAAGGCCAAACAGTGACAAGACTCCCTATGAACTATGGCATGGGAAACCAGCTTCAATCAAACATTTTAGAATCTTTGGAAGCAAATTTTACATAAATAATAATGATGAAAATCTTGGGAAATTTGATGCAAGAATGTGTGCATGTAAAGAGATGGTATTATTACGATTTGAACATAGAATAGAGATGGCACCTCCGCCAGCGGAATCATATGAAATATGTAATGCAGTGATATCAAAAGACAGTTATATGGACAACATTCATACAATTGCAATGAAGAAGAGAGCCTACAAGAACGAAAGAGAGAGAAACAACAGCAGAAAAGACAAATCCAGTCAAGCCAAAATCCAGAAAAGAAGCTGAGTGAAATTGAAATGTGTAACCGAAAAATGTGAATGTAAATGTTGTAATTAAATTTTTATTGTTTTTGATGCAAAGGAAAGTATCCTAAGGAAAGGAAAAATCCCACTGTGGCATGAAAATTTGTACATATTTTTATAAATCTAAAATGAGTTAAATAAAAGGAATGAAAAGACAGAAGCCAAAGAGTCATGGTTGTTCACTCCAAATTCCTGTAAAATACAAACAGTCATGTGAGGAACTATATATGTTGTATCAACTTGATATGCAACAGAGAGGTTAGAGAGAGCAAATATAGAGAAGGAAGAGTACAGAAGAGACAGGCAGAGAAGATTAAGAAAAGAAAAGCGGAAAGAGAAGCTATAGAACAGAGATGATATCTGAGGTAAATCAACAAACATTCAGTTTGATAAATTGAGGAAGTTGGAGCTTCCCTATCAAGTTGTACTTTGATGGTCGTCATTAGACGACTCAGGTCGAGCTTCCGTAGGTTGGTGCTCTAAAATTGAAGGGATTTGGTGCTTCCTTGCAAGTTGTAGCTTGCAGAATTGAGGTTGGAGCCTCCTGTAGGTTGGTGCCTGCAGAAAAATAGTGGTGAGAGGGAGTTGGAGCTTGCCTTTGGATCACAACAATAATAAGATGTGGTTTTCTTCCTTTATGGGTTTCCACTTATATCTGGTGTCTCTGTGCATGATGTTTATGTGTTGATCTGATTTATATCATCTGCTTAATACCTGCTACTCTCATATTAAGTCTATTGTTATATTGTATTAATACTTGCTGTTGATATTATAAGATTACTCACATATTAAGTTGGACATGAAATGAAGGTGTAAATAAGGTTTAATGAAAATTTTTAAAATTCCATGAATGTGTTAAACTGATTCACACCCCCCCCCCCCCTCTCAGTTTAACTAAGGGTTCAACAATATATATATGATAAATCATCATAAGCATCACAAATTAAAATTTGTAGAACAACAATGCATTTTGGAAATAATACATGAGTCTCTTTATTAAATAAAAGCAACAAGTACAGGTGAAGCTACAACTTGATCCAAGCCAAAAGTACTGAAAAAAAATTCCTTCAGATCCATCCAGCCCGAGCCATTGAAGACTGCGACCTCTCCAGTATATGAAATAATATGAGATAAGGATGTTGAACATCTCTATAAGGAAACAGAGGTTTCCTGAAGACTGGGAGTGTAGGAAGCACAGGAAAACACATACTTGACCTAGGGAAATTTTGGAATAATGATGATATCTCTCCTTAGGAATAAATTAGGCTTACCCAAGGGGCGTATATATACCACTTGAAACCAGTTAATTCAGTTACGCCAGTGGTTCTTGTAGGTGGGATTTCAGTAAAAATCATAAACCCTTCTCGAAAAATAGATTTTTATTTATTTTTTCAAAAATTAAAAAAGTGTACGTGGATATTTTTTTTAGGAACCACGTATGTACACACTTTTAGAGTGGGTAGAGTAGCATATGGATTTTGAAAAATAATTTTTTGAGATAAAGTGATGTTTGTAAGGGGAAAGGAGTTTCCTAGGTCATATACGAGCATCTGATCTATAGTAGTGTTGAAATATTCTATAACAACAAAGTGGCAAAAAAAACTATAGTTGTAATAAATGGATCAAGGGAGAGTATCATAGGCCCAATGATGTTCTCTTCATAGAATTTAGTAGGGTGAACTCATGATGACATGACAAATTCATGGTCTGTAATAAACAAGAAGCCATTAATCATTGCATTACACAAATATAGGTATTGAAAAATACAATTATGGAAGGTTTCACTCAACGGTGGAAGGAGGCCATACAGGACATGTTCCAAAGGGACCCATTTAACCCCAATAACCTTGTAGTGGAGCTAGAGAGATTGAATTAGTGCACTAAACGCATGGAGAGTTGTGAGAATGAATGGATAGGCCTAAATTTCCATTATCCCATGATCTAGATGCCATATCCATGATACCGAAAATTCTACAACATGACTAAGAAGGAATAGGTTGCCTATTGAATGGACGCTGAGAAAAAAAAGAGAGGCTATTTCCATGCTCATGAATTTATGAAAGTTGAATGGAACATGAACAATCTCCATGGGAGTCATATCCACTCTAATTCAGGCTAACTACTTGATTGCAAAAGGACATGCAATAGTTTCATCTAGGATAAGATGATATAAACCCAAATTGGCATCATTTTTTCACCTATCCAACACCTTCATGAGTACCTATTTCCATTTTCATATCACCCCATCACCCATTTTGCCCACAGAGATGCACTTTTAATCAAGTTACAATTATCTTTCGGTTGCGTCATTTTAATTTCCATTCTTATGTATTCATAAAGTAATTTTCCTTTTTATGATAACCAATGAAAATTCATGAGAGTCACTTCAGGTAAATTAATATAGATACATTTTAAGTGGATGTAAAGGACAATGACTACAATACCTTTTTGTTATTTCAACACAACACTTTTGTGTTTCGATGACACCCCTATATGCAACAAATTTGGTACCCGTTGATATAAAACAACCAGATCATAAGTGTTTCAACTCCATTGTTACAACACCACTAAAGTGCAAGTGTTCCAACTTTGTTGCAACAACATGGCAGATTTCAGTGTTGCAACACAATGTTGTAGCACGTCTAGTGAAAGCTCAAATGCAATGGTATTTGAAGTTGATATGTTTATACAAAACAAGATTATATTAGATGTTAGTATGGCCATTGTGTTTATTTAAGGGATTAGATAATGGTAGATACATTATATTGTTATTGTATGTAGATTACATGTTTGTTCAGGGTCTAACACACAAGATATAAATGTGATCAAAATAAAATTAGATAATTCCCTTGCTATGAATTATTTGGGTGTTGTAAAGAAAATCCTTAGTAATAGAATAACAAGCGATAAGAAAAAATCATAAATTAAAATTGTCTTAGAGTGATTACATAGAAGGTGTTGAAAATATTGATGAAGGATGAAAAACTAGTTAATACTCCTTTGGATATCCATTTCAAAGTAACTAAAGAGATGTGTCCCAATACATAGGAGGAGATAGACTGCATGTCCAAGGTTTTATATTCATTATTAGTTAATAGCTTGATGTATGCAATGATGTGCACAAAGCTATATATTGCACATGCAGTGGGAGTTGTGTTCAAGTATATCAACAATCTAGGTAAAGAACATTGGAAGGTAGTAAAGTGAATTATTAGGTGTTTGAGAGATATTAATACTTAGGTAGTATGATTTAGAGATTCAAATGTTTTTTTACAAGTATATGTTGAATTAGATATAATAGGTGATATAGATAGCAGGAGGAGTACCACCATAGGGTTTTCTTTTTCTATTGTAGGTGAAACAAAAATAAGTTGGATTTCGAAATCAGAAAGGCTTGTTGCACTTTCAACAACAAAATTAGAGTATGGTGCTTCTACATAGGCTAGTAAAGAGATGATTTGGCTACATAGGTATATGGAGGAATTGGGAAAGAAGCACAAGAATAATAGATTTTATAGTGATGGAAAGAGTTCCATCCATATTGCAAAAATCTCAACCTCCATTCAAGACTAAGCATATACAACTTAGGTACCATTTCATGCAATCAATTTTTGAAGATGGACAATTGAAGTTGTAAAAGATACATATTAGCTAGAATCTCGCAAACATGTTAATGAAGGAAGATATAAAGGAGATTGAGTTTTCACTCAATTTCAATTGGTCTTCAAGCATGATGGTGAATGTGAGAAGCTTTCCAAGTCAAAAGTTCAAGCATATTCCAATAGATGCATTATCATTAGAGTTATTGTAATTAGTCTCGAAGTGGGAGACTGTTGGTTGTGGAACCTAATTATATTTAGGATTTAGAGGTCTTGTTTTCTAGCCATGTTTGCACCCTATTTATTTGTGGGGGGTGTAGGGGGTATTACCCCCTACTATCATTTCCATGGGGTCCATAAGGGGCGACGACAATTCTTTGGAGCCCCCCTTGGCAAGGATTTTGGGGAAACACCCCTAAAGAGATTTCTTAGGAATTTTTCCTTGTAAATATTATAATTTTATAGTCAATATAAACCATTCATCATTAGGTCATAGATGTGGCAATATAAGTTATGTTAGGTTTTTTTTCCCTAGATGAAAACCCTCCTTTTATGAGGGTATCATATTGCAGTTTTATTATTTGTTATAAATCATTGACATTGAGAGTGAGGAGAATATGAGAGAGGGAAGAGTGAGGTTGTAGTGGATTTGTTTCAAGTTGTATCCCCTCCATTTCTCTAGATGAAATAAAGGATGGATTGATTGTTTCTCTATGGACATAGCCCAAATTAGGTGAAGCACATATATTAGTGTCTCCTTTGTATTTTTTTAGTCTATTTTTTGGTTCTACATTCATGTTGATTTTATTGCACCATGATATTTCGAATACATTAGACTATATGGGATCTAAGCTAATCTGAAGTACTTCCCTTACCATTTTCATTTGAAGTCCCCATACATCTTGGAAGATTACTTGGTGAGGATTAAACCTAGAAATATGAACTATGTAAGAATCATAGGGGGGTTAATCCTAAAGAATTTAACCTAAGTATTACAAAATTTAAATTTAAAGATACCCCTAGGCAAGGAATTAAATCCTAAGATATTCAACCCAAATACATTAGAACTAGCCTCAAATTTAACAAACAAATGAAATATAATAAATTCATAGCTCACTTGCATTGATTGTTTTGTAATAGCTCCTTCCTCAATGAAAACATGCATAACCAAACCCTTCTATAATCATCTTAGTATAGTCACTCAAGAAAATAGAGAGAATCTCACACTAATATTGAGAAAATAATCCTTTCCAATTAGTTTCCAACCCTGAGAAATGAAGGAAGAACTCTTTTATATAGATGAGGCACTCCCTAAAACAATACATAAGATACAATGGGCTAGAAACAATACAAGGTTCTCATACTATGTGCTCATGTAAAGCATGAGCCCAAGAACATGTTCCAAAGTGAAACCACGGGAGAATACCATAATTGGTTACAAAATATCCTCAATCAAGGGGTCGAAACCCATGTGTGAATTCAAAACCATGAGAGAAACCTTAAGCACCCTCCTCAAACCATGGAAAAAACCAAGAGCACTCTCACTCATGTGGGAAGAAAGGAAGATATAAGGTGTACCCTTGTGGAAGGATCTAGAACCAACACATATAGGAATAGATAATAAAACATGAAATACATCCTTCTAGAAGACTTTAAGAACCTCACACAAGTTCACACACCCAGGACAAGTGTTCACACACATTCCAAGTAAATACCCCATCCAAGTGATTAGAAATCACTCCCATGTAAGAGAAAAGGGTCCAAAAGGGGTGCACTCCACATGTGTGCTAGGATATCATGTAGTGATCACCATTATAGGATTTTGTATACTCCATATGCTATCAGGTGTACAAGTGATGATGTAGATACCTCTATAATGATGTTATTGCACTTTCATGGGTCATTAAGTAGTGACACATACCCCAATGCAATGTCATGGATCCCAAAAAGTGTGGCACATACCTTGATGTTTACATATTTATGTGATTGCTAGTACATGGATCCCTATGAAAATACTTGGATCCCAATGTGGGGGACCCAACCATAATAGTAAATCAAGTCTCAACACAAGTCATTGGGAAATTCAATGTAAGTAATCTCTCCCAAAAAAATCATATCATAAGTTAATTTTATAATTTTCATATGTTTACCATGGTGGTACAACCTTTCCCTTATTACATGTTCCAATTCCTAAGTCAAGAAGTATTTCCTAGGCCACTTGATTAGGAATACGTAAGACAATGGAATAAATTATGGAATGGAAAGGAGTTTCATGTAGTAACCTTGGAATTCATATATGACGATGTCAAATATCTTCTAACTAGTCCAGCTAGCTTTCTAGGGCTAGGAACCTTCATTTTGTACATGTAAACATTTTTTTAGAGGAATGTCTACTTAGAGTTACTACATCCACACTTCATTTTCTCACCCCTTTTTGTATTTTTCCTTTTTATTTTAGTTATTTTCTTTATATTTGCATGTTTAGCATATTACTTAGGGCTAAGGACCTTTTTAAGAAGGTGGCATAGCTCTAGCTTTATTATTTTTAATTTTTCTAACTTGTCATGCTCTTTAATTTAGCTTTTTGGCTTCATTTTTCTTTGGCTTACATTCTTCTTCACTTTACTTGACTAGACCTTGTTGGATCACATTTTATAAGTCAAATATGAATGAGATTAATGTATTTAATGAAATGAGATGGGAGTGAAAAGGGGAAAATGGGATTTTTTAAGTAGAGTTATGATATGAAGTATGCTCACTCAACTATATTCCTAGTAGTATGATTTGACCTAAGCCTTCATGACACTCATTAAAGACAATTACGCCCCCCATAGTATAATGAGACAAAACATAAAATCTTTATTGTTAATGTGTGCTATTATATAATAATCTATGCTTATTACATTCACAACTAGGTGAGGAACCATCACACCATGTACAAGCTAGAAACCCATAGACAAAAACATAACACATTGACTAAAAGAATGATCATGCATGAAGTATGATTTGCAAGTGTACATAACATATGAGGTCTATGACATAGGAGTTGATATAGCATGGTAGAGTCATTTGATAGAACTTATGAGAGTGAGGCTAGATTATCATTTCTGTGATCAAAGAACTAGTAGAACAAGTTTGGATAAGAAGATATGAGTAAAGGAAGTCATTCAAACAATAACACTACACCCATGAGACCGTGGTAGGGAAGTAACTGCCCTTGAGAGAGGAACAATAAGCTTGTCCAATGTTCTTGAATCTATGCCCATTTTCCTAATACCATGTTTTTTAGAAGTGTAATATGCATTAACATTAGAATTAATCTTTTGAATAATAATTTATTAAATTCAATATACATCTCTTCAGTCCAATCAAGATTAATATAGGTATCTTAACTTAGTAAACCTGTTCATTTATAACAATCTCTTTCACAAAGTTTCATATCTACACGTTTTTCCAATAATTTTTAAAACTTTGCTGAGATTTCTAAATCTACGCATTCTTAAAAAAACATAAATATAACATTCTTAAATGCCTTACACCACACTTCAAAAAAACAAAGTTGTGACTTTTTGCTTGTAAATTATAAACGATTCAAATGAATAATAAATACAAATTGTGAGCAACATTATGAAATATTTCCTTCATATAGAATAAACGCAAATGTGTTATAATTAAATGATGTCTGTGCACGAAAACTTTCAAAAGTTTTGGTTCCTTCTAAAATTTATGTTGTTAATGCTGCTAGTAAGTTTGAATTGTTCAAATAAAAATGTCAAGGAATCACTCATGTAATCAAGACCAATGACAATACATGTACATGTTGGAATATAGTATTTAATATACTTTTATTGAGATAAAGTTGACATGGCATAAACATTTCATTATTAGTTCTTTTATTTTTTTTATAGATAGCATCTTAGCAATCTAGTTAAACTACAACATTCAGGGCAAAAAAGCAATCTAATTAGAATACGGCATTCCGGAACCATCATTATTATTCATCAGATGTGTCCCAATGAGTGGTTCGAATTTTATATAGCATAAAAGAACCTCACTTTAGACCACAAAATATTTTTTCATAACATCTGATAATATTCTGCAATGAATGTGGCTTAATAGGACATTTTTATACGACAGGTTTAAAACAAATATTAATCAATTTTGAAAAACAAGTATATCATTAAATAAAGAGAGCAAAAGCTTCTGATTCAGGGAAAGCATATAAGTAGATTAGGAAAGGTTCATTAATGGAAGCAAAGAATCTTATGAAACACATTATAAAGAAATTTAAAGGAAATTGTAGAATAATAGCAGGAGCCTTGAGTTTCACTTGATTGTAGATTTGGTTATGGTTGGGAAGCCACCTTTCCACCCTTCAATAACAGAAATCTACAATTTAATTAAGGATACCTAGAATATTGATTGAGATGAAATCCAAAAATTCAATGGCAACACCAGATTTGAGTTTACCAGTGAATATGCCAAATGAATTGAATAATTGAATAATAATATTGCATCCTAGTTTTCTGCTTTGGCATTTGTTTTCAAAGTTACTCTGTTTGCAAAGTATTAATCAGTCTATATGCGTAGATGTTTTTGTGACTGTAATGTCCAAAATGGGTTTCACTGATTTCTAGAGTATGCATATACGGGCAAATGAAATGAATTGTGACTGTAATGTCCAAAATGGGTTTCACTGATTTCTAGAGTTTACCAGTGAATATGCCAAATGAATTGAATAATAATATTGCATCCTAGTTTTCTGCTTTGGCATTTGTTTTCAAAGTTACTCTGTTTGCAAAGTATTAATCAGTCTATATGCGTAGATGTTTTTGTGACTGTAATGTCCAAAATGGGTTTCACAGAAAAATGTGACATTTATAGTTTTGGAGTTGTGACATTTAATTACGGGCAAAAAACCACTACAGCCATTTGACCAGGAGGAGACATTGCCACCTGGGTAAGGAGCTCAATTCAGAAAACACCACTGATTTCTGGAGTGTTTGATGGTCGATTAAATGTGAGTCAAAGTTAATAACATAGTTCTGGTATTAAAAATTGTTTTGCACTGTGGCACCCAACAATGTGTCAATGTTGATTGAGGCTGGTGGTGGAATCAGCAACTGAGTCTTCATCATCTAGTAACACCACTGAATGAAGGCAACAAGTAAAGGTCTTAAACTTTCCTGATCAAGAAAAGAAAGAGTAGGTAAATAGCTTAATAACAATTAAATGCCATGTCCTTTGTTTTAACTTTTTATGGGGTTGTGTTCCATATAAAATTAATTTTCAGGGGAGTGTCATCCTTCTTTGCGAAAGGCTATAACTAAGTAGAAAATAGTCTATGCTCATCAAACTACGATGAAATATTGTTATTTTTTGTTTGTATAGACTATGTATATACAAATTTTAGGATATCAGATATTCATAATTTTTTTATAACAGATGAAATAGCATTTCAAGATGGGTGAAAGCTTTAATTTGTTAATGATTATGTCTGGCAAATGGTGGTTTTGTCTTTCCAGATGTGTGAATGCTTCAAATATGGGAATGATTATGTTTTGTAAATGAATTTTGTTTGAAACATATACTTATTATGTATTGATTTTTTTTCCTTTACAGTGGTAAATTTTTAATATGTAAGTTATTTTATGTTATTATGTATTGACTTTTTTTGGTGGTAAATTTTTAATATGTTAGTTATTTTATGTGATTTTATGCTAGTAAAATTTAAGGGTGGTTTTCAATTTTTGATGTGTGAGTTATTTTAATCTTGGGGATTTGAACTATGCATTTGTTGACATGAAACTATGCAAATGCTTAGCAACATTGGTGACAACCTAAGTTACTTGATGTCTTTACTTCTGTGTGTGTGTCAAGTATTTCACATGTTGGACACGATACATGCATGACACATGTCTTACATGAGTTTGACTCGTGTCTTGTTCACAAGACATGAGTTTGACTCATGTCCTATTCACACGATTTGAGTTTGACTCATGTCAAACACATCCCTACTTGTGTCTCAAAATTCAGACATGTATATAGTGAAAAAGCCACCCACGATTTCTTAAAATTGAATTTTTTGCCTCATTCTCATGCAATTTAGCCATAGGTTTGGTGCTCTCAGAGATGTGGGAGTGCAATTAAGGGCAATTAAGCAATGTTAGAGGGGATTTCAAGTGTTAGGAAGTGGACTTGTCTAGGCTGTACTAATGCTACATAATTAGTGATAATGTTAAATTCTTAAAGTAAAAGGATTTGTTTACTTAAATTTTTAACATTACCATTAATTGTTTCAGGATGTTTGATAGTGGTTCCAACCTCAATGGATTTCATATGAAGAAAGTAGAATTTTAGATCTCACTCAAAACCTAGGAGACTCAATATTTTTTAGTATTTTAGGATTTATGGAAATGCAAGATTTCCATTCAATTCTATCATGTATGAGGGTATGGAACTAGCATTTAATCAAGAGCACCAAGCCCTATATATATATATATATATATATATATATATATATATATATATATATATATATATATATATATATATATATATATATATATATATATATATCATTGTTGGAGGCAATGATTGTTGAACTCCTCTATCATGACCCTTATAAGAATGTACCATCACTCAAACATAATCTCAATTTGACATTGTAATCTTTTCTCATTTGAAACATTGTCATGCTAATCTTTTTCCATCCATGGGTCAGAGGATGATATTGATGATGAGGATCCCAATATAGGACTTGATTTTGATGATATGTAGTACTAGTTCATTGTTGTAGCATGATTTTTTTTTACTCTAGAGGTCATTTAGAGTCTCCTTGTTAATGTATTTTTGGTATAAAGATGGATTGCACTCAATGTTGTTTTGGCTATATGCACTATTTGTATAATTGAATTTGTATCATCATCACATAGAATTGTAAATGTTTTAGTTTTTAAATTCTAAAGAGATTTGAACCTTTGTCTATATTTCATTTTTGTATGTGTGATATATATATATATATATATATATATATATAGATAACATCTCACAGTCATATTTTCGTGTCTAGTATCTCTGTGTTAGGTGATTTAGGTAACAACTAGTTGAGTTAAAGCCTTAGGATATTCCATGTGATATATTGTTATTTCAATAACTATATATATAGTTCATTTCTCAAACTTTATGATAGTAAGATACTCAACATATCTATGGCTATGTCTTAGATGTAATTATAGGACCTTTAAGGCATTATTGATTTAGGAAAAAAATATTGTATTAGCTTTCTAGTAGGATTGAAGGGGGTATTATTTTTAGAAAAGGTTATCTAAAATACTAGGTAAGTGTCATTATCAGATATATGAGCTTAATAAAATTAGGAGAATTAATAATTGAAGAGTTTTTAGGTGCAATGTACTATATTTATTTTGACCAAAATTCATTTACACCCTTCTCCATATGGAAATTTTGTTGGTAGCATCCTTTCATATTAGTTGATCATTTCATATCTAATGCTATATCAATTTAGTGCTATCTTTGCAATTAAGACATGGATTAAGTTCCATCGTTGCTACAACTTTGTTTGAAAAATCATCAAGTTTTTTACAAGGATATATCCCACCCCTTTGAATAGGGATAATAGTTCTTTATAACGCCATTTTTTAGTGATTTTGTTACACGGGTTTAGATTATGAGTTTATTTTCATCATCATATATATCCCTTATATGTGGCATGTGACACTCCACTAATGAAATTTTAAATTAACCCTTTTCTTGAAGAAAGTATATAATGATTAATCTCACATATTTCTCATTAAAGCATATTCTTATTATGAGAAAATTTTGAAAATCTCAAATTGTGTTTTTATGTTCCATTTAATGGGATTTTGATTATGGGCTAGTATTATTATAAGGATTGTTCCTTGGTGGGGACCTATTGTAATTTGAAAAAATCCATGGCCAAGACAAACATAGAAATTTCACCTCAAAAATTAAAGTTCCTTAAATTTATTTTATGTGAACTATCAATCTTATAGTTGAATTTGAAATATAAATTAAAACAACATATAATTCACTTATGTACAATGAAAATAGGTAGGGTATCTCAATAGAATAAGCATTGAAATAGTGTACTTCAAGATCTAAAAAATCCTTATGAGCAAGGAAAATCATTATGAGCAATAAATTTGTAACAGTCACAAATATTCCAATTTAGCTTTCATTTAATTATCAAATTACTCAAAAAAATAAAATCATGGTTATGCTTAATCAACATGCATACCAAATACTATAAACCATTCCATTACTATGATAATATAAGTTGAAATTACATATGTAAGCACACAAAGTTTGGATACCAAGGTATACTTCATACGAACATCAAATGAAGTTACAAGTACATAGAAATAAGATTATGATAAGTTGGTACAACATGTCCTTCAAGCTTATCACAAACTAAAACACTCCAAATGATTTCAAACCTTAGTTATGAAATCAACCATCAAGAGTAAATCCTAATTAAAAAACATGGCCTAGAAAGACATCACACTAAGCCACACCTAGCCATTCCAAAGGCTCAATGAGAAGCTAGTATCAACACCAATAAATCCACCATTTATCAATTATTTGAATTACAAAAATCCTCTAGGAGAATCTCCAAGCTTGCAAAACTCTCCAATTAAATTTCTCCAAGTCTCATCTAGTGTTTCTTTGCCAAAAACCCTAGGTCCTTCTCACAGAAGGATATAAAATGCTAAAAAATCATGCCTTCTTTAGGTTTTACCTATCATAAACTTTAGTTCTTTCTTCCCTTGCAATAAAACAAGCACAATGACTCAAATACAAGTCCATTAATAAGATACAATGATCTAATAACTACTTTACCATTATTAAAAAGTCTCTCCTCCCTTTGTATATAACATTAGAGGGGTGCCAATGAATAAAAAGGGTGAATTAAATCAACATAGAATCCTAATATAATCCACAAGATATAGTCCCCAAGTGAGGTGTCACTATTTTGAAAGTGTTTATCTATCAAGAGATTGATCCTTAAGTGGTGCATTCTCTAAGTATGAACTTCAAGTGTCAATATCTCATCATCGCATGAATCCTTGCTATCCAAGAATTGCTTCTAATGCCCTAATGATTCTCCTTAACATGTTTCTTAGGTCCACAACCAACAACATGTAATTTGCATTCAACCTATGTGTCCAAGTCAAGAACTAATCCTCCTAAGATATGTCATGTGGTCCTAATCCTCCTAGGGATGAAAAATCCTCTTCCTCATGCTTGGTAGCCACCCTCCAAGTTAAGTTCACTTCCCATGCAAGAATATTCTCAATACCACACCATGTAGAATATATTAATGCCACATAATATGATCACCTCTTCAAGAAGTGCACCACTTGTAACATCAAGTTGAAGGTCAAACAACCACCTATAGAAGGAATTCCATAGTGTCATTTACCAAAATGTGTATGATACCATTAATAAGCCAAGGTTTCACCATGCATCTCACATCACATGAAAGAAACCCTAACATGATGAATTTTTTCATAGAAACCCAAAAGCTAACACTCATTGTTGAGGAAAATGTTTTCGCCAACACAAATATTCTCCCTCTAAAACTCCATTGGATTCACTTCCTACAAATCTAAAAATTTACATATCAAATTCACTTACCAATTTTTGTTTACATGACATAATAAAATTTTATGAACTACATGTAATGATCAAGTCATCTTCATTAAGAACCAATATGAACAAACTATTTTTTATCACACAAACAACAAAATTTTGGATTAGCACTTGCTATTGTAAAACCCAAGTGTATTAGGTATTCATCAATCCTATAATACTAAAATCAAGGTGTCTTTTTAAACTAAAATTGGTAATAATTAGTATGAATTGAGATTAGAGGTTCAAAATGGTGAAAATGAAGCCAATAGTGTCACACAAGTTATTAATAATATTAGGAAGTAGCTAAAACAACTATAAGACCAAATTAAAAAATTAATAGAAGAATTTGAAGGATGATAACTTAAATTAATATGGAAACAATTGTCACATATGTGGTAAGAGATGGATTTTGGGACATCGATGTGAAGACAAGTCACTACATTTTTCATAAGTAGCAGATGGAAAGGAAGTAGAAATCTCAAACACGAGAATGAAACCACTATTGGGTATAACTTAGAAATATGAAAGTGGTGAACTAGTGCCAAAAGTATCATTGGCTTCAATAATGTACACCCAGTAAAATAATAATGGAGAAAATGATTCCCCAAAAAGAAACTACATCTTAAAAAAAAATTAGAAGACCCTTGAATTGAATATAAGACCAAGAATATATTCTACCTCATATAAGGAAGGTTGATGAGGCCCTGGTCCCAAGAAAGAGGAAAGAAAAACTATGATTCCATAGGCAACCATGATAGAGAAATTATAGTATAATAACCTAATGTTCAAATGAATTATTAAAAAGAGAAATTTAAGAATATTTGTAGATTTTGATAGTACCTATAATTGAATATAAAATAAAATTGTGAAACAGCCAAAGCCTTTGGTATTCCCCACTAAGGACCTCATAGTTATATTCATTGATAAAGATAAAGTAAAAGAAGTGGGAAAACTGTCATAAAATCTCTATGCAAGTACAAGAATTGGAACTATAAACTATATTCTATGCACTACTACTCAAGGAGAAGGATATGGTATTAGGTGTTGAATTGTTGATTCAATTGGGCACTTATATCAATAACCTTAAAGAAAAATTCATGATATTTAATAGGAAGGTAAAATATATAAATTATATAGGTTTGGAAGCACCACTTCAAATAAAGGAAAACTACAATTAATGAAGAAGGGAAATAAACATAGCCAAACATACACTAATTGAAGGAAGGAAAGAATGTTATTAAGTAGCATCAATATTCCATGTTAAATGAAAAAGTCAAAAGGATTAAAAATATGGTGCACACAAAACAAGGAACCTTGGAAATAGTCAAATGGAAAATTAAGTCAAATCCCTACAATTATATAAAGATGATGCCACCAAGAAAACATGCTCAATTACAGAAAATCAGATTTACTGTGCTTTGAGGATATTTTTTTTTTGGGTGGAAATGTAAGAAAAAACACCACAACAACAACAATAATAAATAGGTTAATGAAAATTCAAAGTCAACCCACCTTTCACCTCATGCTAAGTGAATGCATATCTATAAACAATCAAGAGGATCATTGTAAACATCATTCATATCAATTATTCATTAGTTAATAATTTATTATATGCTTGCAAGAATACTCTATCTATTATATAATAAACATGAAATATTTATTCCACCCACCATCTGCCACATTATTAGTCCTTAGACTTAATAGACTACAATAACAAATAGTGCATTATTGTCCTTAAAATGCAACTCTACACTAAAAATATGTTTATAGGGAACTAAAAGAATATTTTTTGCAAACAATGAACAAACAAAATGTCATTAAACTCAAGAACATAATCTAATGGAATCCAAAAGGAAATGGAGCCCCATCATCACATATGATAAGTAGCATAATCACCCAACTGTTGTTCATTCCTCCCTCTTGCTCCTGAAATATGTTGAAAGTTTTCCTATCATAATCCAAATGTCATGATGCCCAATTGTCTACCTACTATATGACACCTGCATTGATTCTTATCGGTAAGCAAGAGACTATGGAGATGGGGGTATAAGGATTCATCCACTTTTGCTTCTTGCGTTGCCTTCCCTTTCTTATTATTTGGACATTGTCTTACATAATATTCCTTCTAGTGACAACTAAAACATTTCACATTTCTCAAATCCTTCCTATCTTGGCTTAATCCTTCATTTTTAACCTTAATGGGTCATGTTAGTGTTTATGAGTCACCAATGATCAAATGTACTCTTTCAATGTCAGTTGATAATGTCATAGGTCAAATTTTATCATTTCAAATAAAATTTCCAATAAAATTTGATCATTGGTTTGTGTGTCTAGGTATATTACTGCTCCCACCATATTCAAGGTTAAAAAATGCATCATAGTAATGTTATAACTCCTTGTGATAGGTCATCAATAAAGTGTCTCGGTCACCATTTTGGTAATAAAATCATGAGTACGCATATTGCAAGGTTCAAAGGTCTAAATCATAAGTTTTATAAATGCATTTGATGTCATCATTAGGTCAGGTCATCAAAATGTCATAAAGAGTCATGTCATCATCTAGGTCACCATCATGGGAGTTAGTAATTAGAGTAAAGGTGTCCTAAATGATTTCTAAGTTACATTTTCCTCCTTATGAAGATGTAAATTTCATAATAAAGTGATAAAGCTTTTGTACACTATCTTATCATTCAATTTTTCAAAAAGACAAGTGATGTCACTTCATGACCTAAATAAAAAATCGTCTTCCAGCCTATAAGAAGACCATCCAACCATTCTAATTGCTCATTTCACCTTCATTGAGAACCTATCTACCATCAAGCTTCATCCCAGCCACCAAGGCATCGAAATTTCTCCTCAAAACACTTTCTTACCTCCCACGTTGCGCTTTTGCCTTCCACGTTACACTTCTTCTTCCTATGTAGTGCTTCTGGCTCCTATGTTGCGCTTTTGAATTTGGAGGCCAAGCAAGCCTAAAAGGGGTTCCTTTCAACATTTCATAGGTTCTAACATCTATTTTGAAATTAATTAGACATTATCACCTTTCTTATGCACCATTATTCTTATAAAACTTAGTGAAAATCCCTCTCCTAGGGTTTCATTGTGCTTTTGGTTTCTACGAGTGTTTGCTTCATCACAGTGGTAAAAATCCTAGATTTTTTGCTTTTTTACCCACACCCATGCCTCACGTACCTCCCATAAATATTTCCCATACCCATTCCCTTCATCTCCCTCATTTTCCCTACAAACCCTAGCCTACGCTGCACTTTTGGAAAATTCCTAGGCTAGGAGTGTGTTTTGTACCTTTTCACACCTTTCCCTTACTCTTTTCAATAAAATCAACCTTTTTACACTCCCTAACATCTATCCCTACCCCGTATAATTTTCCCACAAATTTACCTAATCCCTAACCCCTTCATTCCCTTCCCTCAATACAACAGTCCCCTTTTCCCTATTTTCCCATCATACCCTCCCCTTCCTTCCTACCTAGCTAGGGTTTTATCATGCAGATTGAAACCATGGACAGTGAGAAGAAAAATTATAATAAAGGAGGAAAAGTTTCCATATACGAGCCAAATCATATCCAAGAAATCATGGATTCATAAATCATTAAGAAATCATTTGAAGATGTTAGTTGCCTAGGGTTTTGTGAAAATATTTAAGAGGTAAGCTTCCATGTCAAATTAACAAGCCTCTTTGCCGCAAATTTTAGGATGGATAATGCCAACATAGCAGGGGTTGACTTCACCATCTCAGTAGATTCCATAGCCTTAGCCACATGTACCCCTAACCATGGAGAAATCTGGTTTAAAGGGATGTATTTGGGCATTGAGAATTACAAAGTTTTCCTAAAGCCACACTACACAGATGATCCTACACACATATTTCCTTTTAAATAATTACTTGACAGTTCTGCTCCTTTAATGAATATGATCATGAGTTACTTTACTTGTGAAGGGAGGCTTTCAATACTATATCAGTATCACATAAGGCTACTAATGCATTTCACATCAATCAAACCCATCAACTTACCTCACTACTTATGCAGAAGCCTTGTCAAGATTACAGAGAAGGTACAAAGAAAAGGGAAATATCACCAAGAAAACCTATTTCACCATGGCTTGGTAAAATTTATTGTTATATATTAGCTTTCACAGACCAACCTACCTTGGGACACATTCATTCAATCAACTTCTCTTTTGCCTGCTGCTAGTCAAACTAGCAGTCAAAGTACTCCATTGGCACCACCAATGCCACAAGAGGTTGGCTCTTCAAGTAAAGCACCAGTGAAAAAACCTATAGCAAAGGGAAAATACTAGTGTTTTCTCTTGACAATGTGGAAAAGGTTGAACCTAGTATTGTTAAAGAAGGAACATCAGGACACCAGTATGATGCACCCTTGCATGAGGAAGAACATGTAATTTTTGATGTTGTCATGGCTTACCTACCAGAGCATGTGGAAAGCAAGTCATATCGAGAGATAATCGAGGAAAAATAAGAATAAATAAGAGAGCTCAAGGACAATCTTTCAAAATAAAACTTCATGATAGCATTTTTACAGTAAGAGAACATGTAGCTTAAGATAAATCAATTTTTTCTCAGTAAACCTAAGGAAGATTTTGTGGAAGAGGATGATAAAGGTAAGGCAGTGATATATTTGGATTATTTTGAGGACAAGGATGATTAGACGAAGCCAAGGAGGCCAAAGACAAGAGGATTAGCAAGATAGAAAGAATACAGAAGTGAGCCATCTTCAACCCTAGGTCAACAAGACTTTGATGACATCATTGCAACTGAGATTGAACACGACAAAGCATTTTGGCTTGGCAGGATTAATGAACACCTGGAGATTCTCCTGAATAAGGCCAATAGAAACACCAAGATTTAGAGACACATGGCAAGGCATTACTTCACAAGGAACCAAATTTGTAGAATTAGGGTTAGGAATTTGAAAAAGAAGCTAAATAAAACCCTAATCAAGCTAAAGAAGATAGACAACCTTGATTTTCTTGTTGATACATAATTTATCGCCTAATCCATCACTAAAGAATGTAGAGGAAATAATTTTTGAAAAATTTGAGAAATTTTTGGTGAATTTTGAGTTTTTGGCAATTTTTAAAATTAATGATTCATAAAAGCGAAGCGAGCTCACGTTGCGCTTCTTCTCAGAGCCTTAAAATGAGGAAAAAATTGCATGTATGGATATATATTGGCTAGTTATCAGATATCCACTTTCTTTGCCATGTCAACTCACCATTTTGAATAAAAGGTCAAAAAACATGCTAAAAAACGTGTTTCTGCACCACCTTTTTGGACCCCTCGCCGCACTTCTAGAGCATCCTTAGGAAAATCAAATTTAGGTGCCTTAGAGAAGGATTTTTTGCAGGTTTAAAGCTTTAGAGGCCTAGTAGAAATCTTAGGTTATCTCCATCAGCCTTCAGTTCAATAAAAATACCAAGAAAAACCCCTCAAAAATTCCCTTGAAGAGCACGCTACACTTCTGAGAAATTTTGTTGCACTTTTGTAACAAGGTAAAAATTTCAAGTTTTCTTAGTCAAAGTCATTTTATCATGATTTAATTTGTAATTTTATGAGTTGACATGATGTAATTGAATGTTTTAGTGCTGGTAAAGGTCAAACCTATGTAAATTCATGGTCATTAATGATTGTAAAAGTCAGTCAAAGGCTAAATGGGGAGTTAGTTCTTAACCTACCTAGTTTTAGGTTTGGTTGGAGGGATTGGTGTAATCAGCTCCTATCATGATGGATTCGACCCCTACGAGGGGGAAATGTAGTTTCTAATCTATATGTAGATTTTTTGAAGTCAGATTCAAGGTTGGAAATTAGTTAATCAAAGGCTTGGAGCTACTGTACATCATATTTTTGCATAAATACAAAGATAAATGTGGCTATTATCTTGGGATTCTTGTGGTATGCTTTAGTGACAATGGTTTTCCTCTGTTATATCATTATATTGAATATTTTTTTCTCCTTATTACAATTATATTACTTTCATGTGATTATCTCATAAGGTTTTAAATAAACTTCATAGTTTATATGCTCTGTTTTAATGAGATTTTCATGTTTATGTCTCATTTCTTCTGATAAATGAACTCATAATAACATGCTCATTTTGAACCCTCTCTATTTAAACCCTATACCATAATGAAAACTAAAATGTGTTACTGAAACATACCTACCTTGCCCCATTGTATCCCTGGAATTGAATCATTTGAAACCCTGACCTAGTTCCCTAGACCTTTGAGCCTTATCTAGCAAACCCTAAAAATCAAACCCTAAGTGAGCTGAATATCCAGCCTAAAATCTATTTTCCTCTCCTGTCACTTCATTGGCTATGAGATTTTAGAAATATCCCTCTCTGATTTGGTAGGGCTATCTACCATGTCGATAGTGGTTTGAGGTTACCTCCTTCGGTCTCCTTTCTCAGCCTTGGGACACTGTGGAGGATAACATGTCCTTCCTTGTTTCCTTTTTATCATCCGCACAATGATCAAGGTGAGGTATTCTAATTTACATTTTTTTTCTAAAAAATATTATAACCTTATCTCCTCCTACACAAATTTATCCTAAAGCTTCTCAAAATCACAAAAACTTTGGACAAAGAGTTTCCAATATGAAGCTAACCCATTCCAAGCAATGAGCAAAAATTCCTCATCCTCTTTTGTCCTTATGGTAACCAACTAATATTTCAACACTATTATCCTTTCCAAGTAGCTAGCCATTGTATATATATGGTTGAAAACGTGTTCCTTAAGAGAATTTTCCTATAGATACTCCCACTCTAGTATAATGCAACTAGAACAACATGCATGTCCTTACCATTATTCTTCTTTACAATTTTAGTGATCAAATGATCCTTCACAAAATTAACAAATTCTCACTTTTTTTTATCCTTCTTATTATGTTTGGAAAATATATTCAGATTAAATAGGTGTAGCAATGTTTTTTCAAAGTGATCTCAAATATAAATCTCTTCCAATAGCGTTTCCAACCTACACTACCAAGGTGTAAAATTGGAAGCACCTTTCATCATGTCATACTTTCTAATACATAGAGTAGTAATCCTTGAACATAAAAGGCACTTTCAAAGAATGGTAAAAAAAAAAATCAGGTAGCTTACCATTCTAGAGTTAAAATTATTATTCCCAAGCACATTATGGTTTCACATAACCTATAATACTAGATCAAGCACCTTTCTGGTATGAAACAATTGAGAAAACCATATTCTTCTTAATGAAATAAATGTTGAAACCATCTAAAATTTTTAGAAAATCCATGCTTAATATAAATTCAAAAGTTTTACATCAAATATTTAGGTTTCCTAATAGATAAGTTTCTATTTGAGATAGAACAAGCCATGGGGAAAATACCTCACTAAGACAACACCTTTCAATAGAGGTCACAAAGACCTTTTACCCCATTTTTTATCCACAAAAGCACCTAGTTTACCAACTACTAGCAATAAAACACTAGGAACTCTCTTCTCTTTACAATGCCAACCAACAATGGCCCAAAATAGGATCCCTCTTCATTTTTACTATAAGAGAGATAGGAAGATATAGATAAAGATAAGGGAATAAATAGAGAGATATAGGTGTTACACTAAATTTTGTCACCATGACAGTCGATTTAGATATCTTACCATTCGATGGAGTGTCTCAAGTGAATCCCCTATTAAGATTGATGTCAAAAAATATCAGGGGAAAAAGAAATTTTATTTTTCACTGTTTAAAACCCTTTTTTATCATCTATGCAGTTTTCCTGAACAAAACCCATGCATGCGCAATTTCTTCCACTATAAATTGTGCATATCTGCGTAGTTTCTTCCACTAAAAACTGTGTGTGTCTGTTCATGGAAGTAAAAATAAAAAAATAAGTTCTAGAAGCTTTGGTTGAGGAATATTATCCAAATCAGAAACCTCAAACCACTACATACCTGCGCCTCATCCCTTAGTACATGGAACTAATATCCTTTTCTTAAGGATCATATCCCTTGAGAAGAGGAACTAGAAACCTCCTCATATAAATTGAGCATAGGACTAAAGTAATGGAATCCTTGTATTTGTAAACTCATGTTGTTGGTTTTAGGTTTGAAGAGCTTGTCATCAAGGGAAGGAAAGCAGACCATTGGAAGAGGCTTGTGACATCAAGGCACCAAGTTGTAAGATTGTTTTCCCTTTTATTTTAATACAATGTAATCGTTATTTTCTAATTGCATCTATTGTTGATGTTATTTGTGGGATTCCTTGATCTCTCACATAGTTTATAGCTGATTATTGATTCAATTATATGTTGTATGCTAGATTAAGGATTTTATTTACCTTTGATTTCATATGCGAGATGCTTTGATCCCTTTGAATGTTTTTGTCTATGAAAATCTCTTTTGGAGCATCATGGAGAAGATGTGGAAAGCATTCAGAAAGCATCTAAGGCATTAAGGGAAAGTTGTTTGTGGAAAATGTTGAAAGGACTTCTACAAGCACTTCATTAATAGGTAATTGATCCTTCACATACTACATGTTTCATGTTTTAGTTATAGGATAAAGAAAGAGCTATTGTTTTGTCTGTTTGTTTCTAGTTTTCCTATAGAATTCTAGGGAGATCGCTTCTATTCGAAAGAGGGATTTATCAAGGTAAAAAATTGGCGACCATACTAGGGAATGAGATTTCTCCTTTGTGTCCTTTTGTGACCTTTGACACCTTTAGACCCTTTTAAGAATTGAAATTTTTGGTTTGAAACCTTTGTTTTTTTATTTTTTCTTAATTTTCTCAAACTACAAATTTTTCCTTTAGCCACATTGCGCAGATCTACGCACTTAGCCTTTAGAAACAATGCACATGTGCATTAGATTACACTAATTTCTTGCACAACCCTGTAAATTTTTTGAAAAAGTTGAGGTTTCTCTGATTTATGTCCAAATTTTTTGTTTTTATGATCCTGTTAGCTTGTTTACAGTCTCATTAATTCTTTGTTAAGTTGATTGGTTTTTTTTAATTTTATTTTTTGAGAAATTCTTAATTTTATTTCCTTTGGTAATTACTCAGAGGTTTATCTCAGTTTCTTAACAATTTTTTCATGCCTTTTTCTTTCATTTTTGCAAAAAAAGTCTCGCTCTGAGTGTTAATATCCATTGAGTGTTATTACTTTTGACCTTTGAATTTTTCACCCAATTTTCTTTACATACACTTGATTAGTTCTTTATATTACATTGGTGAAGGAAAATAGTCTTGTTGTTATTTTGCTAATTTGGAATCATCTTGTGTTTGTTTTTGAAGAATTCTCTTGCATATATTACATTTGCATAGTTTTCAAGAAAATTGTGCATATATTACATCTTCATAGTTTACATTATGAAAATTAAACCGTAGATTTAGATCAGTGTATTTGATTTCATTTTTGAGGAAAATCACTTATCTTTACAGTTTTGGGTTTTGAGTTTTTTGTTTGTTTGTTGATCTATCAAAAAAGAGTCTTTCACTTCTAAAATTGGTGTGTGAATCTCTTTCTTTCAACGAATCTCATGATATATTCATTTATTCCTATTTTAAAGAGTTATTTCAACAATTGAAAAGATAGTGTCTCTCATTGAAAGATAGTCTTGATTTGAATTTGCATGTTTTTATGCTTGTTTTAAATATATATATATCTATATATATATATATATATATATATATATATATATATATATATATATATATATATATATATATATATATATATATATATATATATATATATAATTTCTATGAATTGATTAGCATTAGTATATTCTCATTGAAAATTAGTGCATTAGAGAGTTACGTTATCATATTCAATTGCGTTCATTTTTGGGTCAAGCCATAACACCATTGGTTTCACCTCCATTTACCTAATGAGTAAATAATATCCAAATAACACAACGCTAATAAAATTAATCTAGAAATTTTTATATTTTTAGGGCTCTTTCCACCTACATAGATCAAGTTAGTACTTTGGAATAGGAAAGTGAGTAAACTTTCCAAAGCAATAAAAATATAGTAGAATCTTGTGGCAGGGAGTAAATCTATTTATTACAGTTTTTCTCTAGAAATATCTTCTTACACAAGAGCTAAGCATGAGGTCATATTGGATTCAGTGAAGTAATTGTACTTTCTTCATTGGTAAAGATAGAATATTTTCACGCATTACAAATAATGTCGAAAGGTACTTGGGGTCACTTGTCAGTAAACCTCATATTTACCATGTCGAGGAGCTCTCAAGGGGATTGAGATTAGTTACTTTTCCCTTGGACGCACGTCAGACCTATACCTGTCCCCCAAGGTTAAATTATGATAATTTTTAACTTTAGTGAACATAATATTAGGGTTTTTTCCTAAGGTTACAGTGAAGGGAATGTTCCACTGTACCTAGAACAGACGTTGACTAGACTCACTTGGACTTTTTGGAGGGTAATATTCACTCGAAATGGCATAAGTGGAGTTATTTGCATTAGATTGTTTTATTAAGGAGGATGTCAGGGTAACAGGTTCCATCCGCTATATTTTCACATTGATTTATGCAACATTGGATTTCATCACCAACTATTTATTTCACAGTGAAAACAAATTGTTTGTTTGTGGTTTGAATCCTAGATTTGTTAGCGCATGTTCATTTGAATGTTTTTACTTTTTAGAGACCTTAGGTGTGGATTATGAATTTGGATTGTTAATATTTTTAAATTGTTAGTAAAATTCACTGAAGTTGAAACTAATGGAAAAAGTTCTAGAATTTACCAGCCAAGGAACCCCTCTTAACAAGAATCCTAGTCCTTTTCCTTGCTTTGGAAATGTTGGTACTCTTTATATGGCTACATTGTCATTACCTAGATTTACCATAGGTTTACAAGTATGGTTATTTTCAACTTTGTTGTCCTCGAATACTCAAATTTTTCCACCTAAACCAAATGCTTCACTTCAACAGAGTTCACCATCTCAACATCGCCAACCTCACGTTGAATCTTTACCTTCTTCATCCAACATGTCTTCCTCCCTTTCTTCTTCTTTTCTTGGTAAAATCCTTGATGTTATTAACCAGGTAGCTAAGAAGAAGAAGAAAGGGAAGAAGAAGAAGAAGCAAGATAAGAAAGAAGTCAACCATCTAACCATGGTTGTAAGTATTGGTAATTTTGAGGAAACCTCCAACATGAATCATAAGTCCAAATACCCTTGCAAGCTTTGTAAGGCTGACCACTTCCTTATCAATTGTCCTAGTATTTCTAAGGTCTTGGAAGTATGGCCAAAAAGTTCTTATCAACTTACTGTTGATCCATCAACTAGTGATTTTCAGGTTTAAGGGGAAAAGGGTAAAGTTAAGTTTCCTTGTAGGTTATGAAAAGGGATTCATCAAAGTCACATTTTCCCTCATATGGATGAAACCTCAAAATTGTTGGAAAAACTTACTATTCCACAACAATAACTTCCAAATGGTTACTGTAAACTTTCTCCCAACCTACCGTCAGTTGACGAAGTGATTGATATAATTCAAAGTACAGTCAATCCCACTCATCCATTGGAGTGTGAAACACATATCACTTAGGTTGATGAACCATTAGTGTTACACAACATTTTGTCACTATCCCTGCAATCCCCATCCCGCACATTGGAGGATCATTTATATGACCAAAACAAAGTGCCATGCCTTGTAAAGACCATCATTGCATCCCTTGTCATGAGGAAAACATTCCTTATGTTGACAATTCCCTGAGCAGGCCATCAGAAACACATGTTTTTGCCTTAGCGCTAGTAGATTGTTATGCCCTCACGCTAATGAGGAAGATTAACACTAGTTCCCACACCAATTGGCACTCTATCCCAATGAGCTACCCGCACCAACATGTTTATGGAATGTTTTAAAAAAAATAGAGGTGAAGTTTCCATCATAATGACTTCGTGGGCGAGTCATATGGAGTGGTTTGACTGAATAACCATAGCCTCCCTCCTTTGGCCTCTTCTTTCCACCTTTTGGGGAAACCTCCCAAGGGATAAGGCCTCCCTTCCACCATTTTAGGGATCCCAACCTCCTCCTCTCCCTCTATAAATAAATCCATCTTACATTGATGAGCTAGCTGAATTGAACATATTATAGTTGAAACACTAAAGAGAATTCCTAAACATTTCACTAGAAAGATAGAACAGAAGAGACCTTTGTTGAGAGAGGTTAGGCTTGTGTCCTCACCCCATCTGAATTCCCCGACGATCGTTCGAAATGCACTTCGACTAAACCCCGCTGAAGGAGGTTGCGATTTCAAGGCTCCAGTTGTAACTCTTTCTTCTATTTATACATATACATGACTATTTTCTAGTTCCCATCTTGCGTTAATGTGTTTTATTTGATGCAATATGATTAACCGTCCTTGAATGAGTAGTTGATTATGAATGAAATCATTGTTTTGTATACTGCTCTTATTTGCTGATATTCGTGAAGGTATTTGAGCATTGTTGCAGAAGGATTGTGACCCGTTAAGACAGAGATCAAGAGGCCACCACCACTACAGTGACGACAGCGTTGGACTCCAAGTAGGTCGATCTACCCTATCCTTTTCATTCATTAATTAGGAACCTACACTTTAGCTTGTCTCTTTGTTGCTAGACCCACTCTAGGGCTAGAAGGATCGTCTCTGTCCACAGAGAGGATTTACCTTCCCAACAAATTGGCAACTCCACTGGGGATCAATGTGATTTTCTCGTTTCATTTCCTTTTAGGAGTTTTTCTTGTTAAGTCGACTTCGATCATTTGCTTGCTTGACTATCTTTCTTGGCTTGTTTGATTGTCTGGAATCCTCTTGTTCAACTCCAGAGTGTCAAGATTGACCTCTGCTCACTGGTTCTTCCCTCCTCCCATAGTTATCCGGCTTGGCGCATGTTTCTTTTGTTGCAGTAGCGCCAACCCCTGTTTGGCGCAGATTACCACCTCATAGTCGTGCTGAATCCTGTAGGATTTGGTTTGACCCTTGTGTTGATTTTTTGGTCAGTTGTGCTTGACTCTGGCTTGTATATTGATTTGCAATTGGTCTTTTTTGAGTTGTTTTGACTGCTTTAGGCTTGCTCTTCTTAGCTGTTTGTTTATTTTCTTATCGGTGCAATTCATAGCCCTAGGGTTCTAGGTGTCTTTCGCTCACTGAGCCTTCTGATTGAGGTTCGAGTCTTTTTATTTCCTGCCAATTCGATTCCCTGATCAGTTGCTTGAGTCTTTCTTGATCCTTTGAGTTTTTGGTTTGCTGAACGATTACTTTTGTGTTTGTTTGACTCTCCATCTCGTTGTTTTCGAGCATAGATCACATTGCTCATTTGGGTCATTTTGAAAGCTTTCACTTTGATTGAAAGAGTGAATCATTGGTTTGAGTGCATTTGTGTTTGTATTTCTTTTGCATCATTCATTTTGAGATCTCTACATTCATAGCACTCCAAACTAGTGTTTGATTTTATTTTTGATGTAATTAGTGCATTGTGTGCTTCATTCATTCAAAAAACAAAAAAATTGCATCCTTTCGTTTGCATCGAGAATGAAAATTTCTTTTACATAACTGGCGCTTGCATCTAGGAAATATTTCTTTGTTTCTCATTTTGATTGCATTAGATGCATTAGGGGATTTCTTCGTATGTTTTCATTGTTTGATACTTTATGAAAGATCTTTATCCTTCTCTTAGCTAGCATTCATTGAATGAAAAATGGTGTTCTATTGCATTTAGCTTGCATTTAGGAAATTTGAGATCAAATTCGGTAGGGCCTTGGAACTGAAACATTAATTCAAGATAAAATGTAAAATTTATTCAATTAACCTAAGGAAGCATTGGAACCTAATGTAAACATTTTTAGAGGTCTAGGCTAGTGACGTGTTCTGACATCATTAAACCTAGTAGTTGTCGTTTTCCATCTAGCCTTAGACAACACTAGTACGGACTTGTGCTCCCCATACCGCTGCATATATAAAGGGAGACCTTCATAGGTTCAAATCCTTTATCCATAGGAAGCTGAGTCTACCGCCATGTAACCATGATACACTGAACACAACATTCGGGGAGACTACCTACACGTACGTTAAGTCCTTGGTCATTTCTCTTTCATTTGATCACCAAGGTGTATATGGCAGTTCACGGAAACTTGGTACACCCTCTTGCTTAGATTACCTGAGTAGTCATTTTGATATTTTTGTGACTCCTTAAAAAGAGAAGAGATCATCGAGCACTTGTCCTTTCACGCTCATCTAAAATTGAAAGTGACTAGAGTCATATTTTGTTTGTTTCTTAACTCTTAAAACATGAAACAACAAAGTTTTGTTCTAGTGTCGTAAAATTAATTACCCACGATCACATGCCCGTTAAAAGTTATTTACTTGGATATTTTTTGTCATTCCTTAGAGTTTGGTATTGAAGCCTTGAATTGGCTATCTAATTTTCCTTCCTGTGTTGAAATACTATCATAGTGGCAGAACCACTAGTTTCATCGTCTTCTTCACTGCCTCCTAGTGGTAGTTATTTTCCTGACGTTTCTTTTGAAACTCCTCAGTCCACTAGGATTGGCGAGCTTGCACAGCCTATTCTCCTGAGCGTTCAACCTCTCACTACCTGGACTCCTCCTGAAGAGTCAGTTGAGTTTAATTGGCCTTGTAATATTCCAAATTAGTCATGAGCTAATTGGAATATTCAATTTTGTTTTATTAATTTGTTTAAGGAATAAAAGAGCAAAGGAGGCCCATAATACTCCCTAATAATGAATAAATCAATGCCAAATATGAAAATGCTAAATATTGGTTGTTAAATCAAGCACCCTTAGGTGTGAAAGGGGCTGGAACATTTTGACTGGTTCAACCTTGACCAAATCTACAACGCTATTATGGAGGAGTGGCCATCAATGAGGCACAACGTAGTTTTATATGGAGACGCCTTGTGTGGAAGAAGTGATCTCATTGGAAGTGGTTTAGGGTTTGCAAGCTCTTGTCTTATAAAAGGAATGGGATGGAAACACTAGACGGTTGTCGATGTTTATCATATTTTCTGAATATATGGTCTGTTTAGACATATATCTTTCTCTTGTTGTCTAGTTGAGATTGAATGTTGTTTAGCATTGGGTGTTCCTAATTGAGAATCCCACCTCTTCCCATTAAGTAGCTCTTGGGAGAGTTTATATTGTGTTGTCCACTATGCAGCTTAGGGCCAAGCTTCTTCTTTCAACTACAGCACAAATCCTGTTGAGGGTTTGGTTTTTTTTTTTCAAGCTGTAGCAAGTGGAGACTAGATCTTTCAAATCTAGGCCATTTCAGTGCTCCTTTTCAGTGGAGGAGGTTTCTACTTCATTGGGTGGGAAATATTAGAAGGATTGAGCCTCATTTTCATACCTTAGCATCAGTCCAACTATATTTTTATCCCTACAACGCAGTCTACTTCCAGATCTACGTTATTTCTGTAGATGCAGTTGCAGGGTGGTTCAACACACCATTTGGAGAGCAATTTTCTAAGTGTTGGGGATCTGCCCTTCACTTTGGAGATCTATTGGAGGAGGCTATTCAGCCACACTTTCTAGATCTGTATTTTTCAGTAGATCTGCAGTCTTAGATCTCATATCTACAACTTGTGCTTGGTGTTTTGCTGAAAACCCCAAGGGGGTTCTTTAGAGGGGCTTGTATAGTGCATGGATCTTATATGGATCTAACTTTATTTGCACATAGAAGCTCTAGATCTGATGTATAATCTACTATTGTTGTAAAGGAAATAAAATAATGATGTAAGGGTTTTCCAACTTTTATATATGGTTGTAGCACCTCATTTTGAGGGATTTATTTCATTGGAGGCTTCCTTTTCTTGTTATGCATCTTATGGGCCACTTTTTGTGTACATTTTTATGTTGTAATAACAAATTAAAAGTCTCCCAATTGGCCTCTTGCTATATAAATGACGATCTATGTTATTTTCCTATCTTTATTCATTGTATTGTTGCATTTCCCATTTGGGAATATTACAGTGGTATAAAAGCATCATCTTGGCACAACCTGCGCATTCTAAAGCCAATATGTCTTCTGAAGAAGGAGAACCTCTTACTGACAGAGAAAAGAGGTATCAAAAGAGAAGGCACAGAAATTTTGATTATACTAATGATAATGAAGACAAGGGTAAAGCCCCTTTATCTAGAGGTGAATGAAGAGAAGGATTTCCCTAAGATCCTTCTTAGAGCCATGCAAGACCTTGCTAGAGAGATCAAAGAGATGAGGATGGACAGAATCAAGGAATACCCTAAATGATTTCATCATGGAGAAGGCTTTGGCATGTCTCACCACTGGAATGATCAACCAGTGCATCAGCCACAAATTTCCCAACGCTCTACCATGCCTACATTTTTTGTTGTGGGAAATGAAGGGTTTCAAGAGCATGAATCCCTTGAAGACTATTTTGAAGAATATGGGTCTCAAAATCAGAGATTCAAAGATCACTTGAGTTTTCAGGAGTTTTTTCAAATAAAGGACAATATAAGACCAAGGCATCATCATAGAGGTGGTGGATTCATTCAGAATCATGATCGACACAACACAATGGGCATAGTATTTTTACCCAATTTTGATGGGTCATCCAAGTGCACTACCAAATCTTGGGTAGAAAAAATTGACATCTAATTTTAGTTGAACAAGGTTCTAGAGATGGAGGCCATTAAGATTGCAGTGCTGCACCTTGAAGGTGAAGCACATGACTGGTGGCTCCATGGCTTGTCTACATTGGGTCATGCCAATGTTACTGCTTATTCAGAGTTCACTAGAAGGCTGGTGGAAAGATTTTATAGAAGAGATCCAGAGGCACTATTCATGAGCCTTACAAAGTTGAAACAATCGAGTAATACAGAAACTTACATCTCTAAATTTTTAAGAATTTTTGTTATGGTTCCTAATTTTTCTGCAGCAAGAAGGGTGTACATATTCATTGATGTGTTAGATGAACCTCTTCATGGGTTGGTTAAATATATCAATCCCACTACCCTACATGATTCTATTGAAAGGGCTAGAGACCTTCTAGATGCCTTGCCAAAAGTAAAGGCAACATTTCAGCACAAGCCCTCTTTTCCTTCAAAGGGAAAGGAAGAAAAGGTTGCTCCTTCTAAGGAGAGTCAAAATAAAAAACCTCTTGATGATGATGTCCGAAGAGATCTCAGAAGAAGTAAGCATTGCTTCACTTTCCAAGAATAATGGGCACCTGGACATAGATGTGTAGCTCAAAAATCACATTACATAGAGGTCTTCTCAGATGATGAGGAGGAAGAAGAAGATGAACCAAGAAGAGGTCACAATGCTGACACTGAAAGAGGAGAACCAACACCATTAGGAGATGGGAATGGATAATTTTCTCCTATTGGAGGAGCTCTTGCATCTTTGAGAGGAGTACCTAAGTACTTGACCTTAAGAGTTCAAGGTTCCATCTTGAATCAGAGGGTTTCTATTTTGGTTGATAGTGGGGCTACCCATAATTTCATTGATGCCCAACTAGTGCAAAGGAGGGAAATACCCATTGATGATTTTTAGGGATTCTCTGTTTGGGTCCCAGGATATAGAACAATAAAATGCATTCATTATGTCCCATCCTTATCAGTCACCATGGGGACATATACATTGATTGATCACTTCTTTGTGGTTGACATACTTGACACCAATATGATATTGGGTGTTCAATGGTTGATTACATTGTGGAAATTCACTACTGATTGGGAGGCTTTGCAAATGGAATGGGTGGATAAGAAGAGTGGTAAGACTCAAATGATCAAAGGCATGCATACATATCCCTCACATAAAAATTCCACATAGAAAACATAGATGGATTTGCGCAGTGGAAGCAAGGACCTTACAGTCCTATCTATTATTCTCATGAGATTGCTGCATGGGACACTATTATCTAGTGGCAAACCACCTGGGAGGCCACATGATTCAGATATTGTGGGAGATGTCTCACAACATGATGCTCTATGCATAGATCCAGGAGGGATGAGAGCATTGGAAGACAATGATACAATGCTGGGAGTCTTGGGTAGGCTCAAGGAAGAGGGAGATCTTCTCCCAACATCATCATTACCCACTCTCATTTTAGATTCTGCGTTGTGGGAGGAGAAGCATGGAAGGAATTACCTTCCAACATGTACGTTTGGCATGGGAGATGTCAAGGAGGAGAGCAACCATATGACATACATTTCTGTTGGTAGATCATAAGCGCTGTCACTATGGGAGATTGATTCGTATTGGAAATCCCAACTGTTGGTGGATTACTCCAAAGATCTTCCACATGCATGATACTTGATGACCAACTACATGAAGAGGGATATTTAGTCCAAGAAGGAGACATCTATTATCATGGTAGGATCTGCTTATCTAGAGTCTCAAAGATCAAGGAGAAGTTACTACAAAGGGCCTATGAAGAGTTTTGTTTCAGCCACACATGTTCCATGAGAATCTACAACATCATCATGAGGAGCTACACTTGGAAGGGCTTTGCAGGAGAACTATATCAGCATTTTCAAAGATGTATGAACCATGTGGAGTTGGGACAACAACATAACTCTATAAAGGAGCTAATATAGCCATCTCTTCCTCTTTTTGAGAGAGGGGATAGATCTATACATCACTCCATTTTCTTGAGGAGGAATTTTGGTGGAAAATATGCTCATGAAAATAATGTTTTATTTGATTATTGTTTGCATTATTCCACCATATATATGCAGGAGATAAATCCAAGGAGGATTATTGTACCTTCTAAATTTCATGGCAAACTTTGGGCCATAAAAATTTCTGAACATGGTCACTCCCTTGGAGGAAAAAGGGAGATTTTGTTTCATGATGGATGCATTCCTAAAGCACCAAATATATCTCCAACTTTCGGCCATAGTGAGATGACTTGGACAACAAGTAAGTGATGGGGAAACCACTTACCACATCATGATCTGATGGAGACAAGAGATGCACTACGCTGGTTCCACATATGGGACTATGACCCACCATATGCACAAGTTTCTGTTTTATGTATGTAGTTTTTATCCCATACATTGATGATGTACTTGTACTTCTTATGGGAATGTATGGAGGGAAGAGGGGAGGTATGTATGTACCCTATGGGATGGAGATTCTCCATGTATCTTACTCTACATGTTTAAGGGGAACATTGGGCAAACCATGTTTGTTTCATTTGAGCTATTGTCTCCTTATGGGATGGATTATTTACATCTCATGAGAAATTTGGAGGAGCAATTCATGGAGGGATGGATTGGTGAACACTTAGCTTTTGGAGGAAGCTTATCTCATGTTGGTGTCACCAAAGGAGGAGGAGAAGATTTGCAACACTCACCTTTTCAGTTGCTTGAGGACAAGAAACATTTGGGAAGGGAGGACTATAATATTCCCAATTATTCATGAGCTAATTGGAATATTCATTTTTGTTTTATTACTTTGTTTAAATAATAAAAGAGCAAAGGAGGCCCATAATACTCCTTAATAATGAATAAATCAATGCCAAATATGAAAAGGCTAAATCTTGGTTGTTAAATCAAGCACCCTTAGGTGTGAAAGGGGCTGGAACATTTTGACTGGGTCAACCTTCACCAAATCTACAACGTTGTCATGGAGGAGTGGCCATCAATGAGGCACACCGCAGTTTTAGATGGAGATGCCTTGTGTGAAAGAAGTGATCTCATTGGAAGTGGTTTAGGGTTTGCAATCACTTGTCTTATAAAAGGAAAGGGATGGTAGCATCAGAAGGTTGTTGATGTTTATCATATTTTCTAAATATATGGTCTGTTTAGACCTATGTATTTCTCTTGTTGTTTAGCTGAGATTGAATGTTGTTTAGCATTGGGTGTTCCTGATCGGGAATCCCACCTCTTCTCATTGAGTAGCTCTTGGGAGAGTTTGTATTGCATTTTCCACTATCTAGCTTAGGGCCAAGCTTCTTCTTTCAAATACAGCATGGATCCTGTTGAGAGTTTGGTTTTTTTTGCAAGCTGCAACAAGTGGAGACTAGATCTTTCAGATATAGGCCATTTTAGTGTTCCTTTTCAGTGGAGGAGGTTTCTACTTCATTGGGAGGACATTATTGGAGAGCTTGAGCCTCATTTTCATACCTTGGCATTATGCCAACTATATTTTGATCCCTACAGTGCAATCTACTTCCAGACCTGCGTTATTTCTGTAGGTGCAGTTGCAGGGTGGTTCAGCACACCACTTTGAGAGTGATTTTCTATGCGTTGGGGATATGCCCTTCACTTTGGAGATATATTGGAGGAGGCTATTCTATTGCTCATATCAGTTTAGCCAAAATTTCTAGATCTATATTTTTCAATAGATCTGCAGTCTTAGATCTCATATCTACAACTTGTGCTTGGTGTTTTGCTGAAAACCCCAAGGGGGTTCTTTAGAGGATCTTGTATAGTGCATGGATCTGATATGGATCTAACTTTTTATACACATAGCAGCTCTAGATCTGATGTATAATATACTGCTATTGCAGAGGCAATAAAATAATGCTGTAAGGGTTTTCTATCTTTTATATATGGTTGCAACACCTCATTTTGAGGGATTTCTTTCGTTGGAGGCTTTCTTTTCTTGTTATGCATCTTATGGGCCACCTTTTGCATAAATTTTGCTATTGTAATAACAAATGAAAGGTCTCCCTATTGGCCTCTCACTGTATAAATGATGATTTTCATTATTTTCCTATCGTTTTGCATTGTATTGCTGCATTTCCCATTTGGGAATATTATAGGCCTCCTCAGGGTGCTTGGTCTGGTTTTGGGAGTAAGGAAGAATTCCCTCCTCTTACTTCAGGATCACCTTTTATAGCTGTTGATGTACCTCCTAGTCCTCATCATATTTTTGAAGATATTACAGCTTTGTCAGACATGGATTCTTCTAGTCCCATCAGCAATGAAGAAATGCATGTTTCCACAGGGGAATATCAGCTTTTTCTTGAAGATCTCCCGCATGTCTCTTATCAATCTTCTCCTCCATCTGTGTCACTTCCACTCGGTTATCAGACTTTGAGTCATATTGTTTTTGGTGTTGCATCCATAGCACATTCCAGTATTTTGACTCCTCCAAGGAGTTGGGTCCTTCCTTCATTAGGAATGTTGCCTTTGACACCTAGTTCGTTGGTTGTCATTACATCTGTCGCAGTCCAACTTGCTGTTTGTGTGGCTTCGTTTGCACCAGTCGTTATGCATTAGTTGTCAGGGTCTTTTCACACTCGTAGGTCCATTTTTCTTAATCCCACATGGCCTATCAATATCAACCTGGGTAAATCATAACCCCGTGCCATGGAGGCTACACCTACTTCTAGTGTGGCTACGACTTCCTCTGCTATTCCTGGTGGCATTAATTTTCAAGAGTATCTGTTGGATATTCAACAGCAGAAATCTCAGGGTTCTTAGCAGCCCCAAGCTCCTGTCAATCCTTTGCATCACTATGATGTCTACAGTAACCTAGTTTATTTTCCTCCTATTGATCCAAATCATGTTGTTTATCTACCTCCGGTTGATCCTTATCATACCATCCCTCATAGAGGGCCGATAATAAAAGGAAAACCCTCTGGTCTACAAGGAAAACCCTTACAGGGACAACCTTTGATTCAGCAAGGACAACCTTATGGTCCACAAGGACAACCCTTACAGGGTCAACCTTTGGTCCAACAACCCTACGGTCCTTCTGGTCAACCTCAATATCAATATCGACCAGGATCATCTTATGTTCCTGGGGGGAAAATGTATCCACCACAGGGACAACCTTTTGTGCAACAGTAGCAACCTTACGTCCAGCAAGGCCAAAACTTTGTTCAACAAGGACAACCCTACGGTCCTACTCTGGGTCAACCTAGTTATTAGGGACAACCTGGTCCATTGCAACCATCGGGCCAACCTATTCCATAAGGGCAACCTAGTGGCTCTCAGTATCTAGGCCAACCTGCTTAGCAGGGACAGCCTGCCTAGCCTCAACAGCCAATTCAACCCACTCAGTAGCCGATTCAACCTGTTCAACCAACCCAACAGCCGGTTCATCCTGTTCAACCAGCTCAACAGCCCATTCAACCTAGTTAGCAGGGTCCACCTGCTCAACCTCAAGGCGCTACTCATCCTCCTCAAGGTCAATATAAGGCGGTATATAGTGCGCCCCAAGGGTTTACTTATTACCCTCAAAATCAATCCCATATGGTGTATCATCCACCTCAAGGCAATGCTTAAATTCCACAACAGAATCCATACGTTGCTCAACAAGGACCTTAATGGTATGCTTAGAATCAGTATCCCAGTCCTCAACCCCAGTTTGGACAGAACTATCAGGCTTATAACCCCTATGGTTAGAATCCTCTGGAACAAAACATATGGGGGGAAATTTTCTCCCAGACTGGGTGGAATGTTAACACGGGTCCTTATCAAAGGCCTTCGACACCTTTTAATCCTCAATTACCATTTCTCGTTACGTTGGAACTGCCAGATGTGTCAAAGTTAAGGAACGATCCAATTCTTCATAACCCGTATTGGCCTCCAGTTCCAACTAAAATTCCTGGTGGTTGTCCTAAGTTTGAGGGCAAGTCTGGAGAAGACCCCCAAGCAAATGTTATGACATACCACTTGTGGTGTTCCTCTAACTCTTGGGTTGACGATTCCATCTGACTTCGTCTTTTCCAACGGACTCTTACTAGTGTCACTCCAAAGTGGTACATCGAATTATCTCGTGGCATTTTTTAAGATTTCAACTCTTTATCCATGGTGTTTCTTAGCCATTTTCAGTTATCAGTTCTCTATCTGACCCAGATGCACATCCTCACATCCTTGAAACAGGACCGAGCTACTCATATCTCAGATCATATTCATGAATGGAGGTGTCGTCGTCGCTTGAGCAAGTTTGACATTCCTGTTCAGCTTCTAATTGATTGGTTCAATACCTCATTTGTCAATCGAATCGCTAAAGGCATAGCTATGGGGGCATGTGTAACCGAAGAATAGGCCATTACTCATGCCCAGTACCTCAATCTCGTGTACTCTCAGCTTGGCAAGTTGTATGATATCTTGCCTAATGCTCCTCGACCTAGAATTTCTAAAGCACCGACGATGCCACCCATCAACGATATCATTGGTTTTGTGTCTCAGACTTCTCGGAAGTCTTCTCCTTCGAACCCTGGGAAGAAAAAGTATAATCCTTCTAATGATACTTCTTCTCAGTCTACCCCAAATCTTGGTAAAACCTTGGAAGTCAACGCCAGTCAGGCCAATCTAGCGGATAAGACTTCCAAGGGGAAAAAGAAGGGTAAAGGTAAGGCCAAAGCTGATACCCCAACACCAGATATTTCTAAATCTCGTACTGATGATGTTTAACCAAATGCCCTTGAAGCATATGATGGAAGAGAATCAAAACCTCTTGGTGTTCTCACTAGTTTAATGATTACATTAGCAGGGAAGACAGTGGTCGAGGTTGAAGTAGTTGATGCCAAGCTCAATTACAATATTCTCCTCGGTCGTAGTTGGAATCACACTATTCTGTGCATTCCGTCCACTATATTTCATGTTTTGAAATTCCTGCACGATGGAAATATTGTTACTATTGATCAATTTCCATTCTTCACTTCTTCTTCTGAGAAGAACGTTCCATATGTGGATCATATTTCTACACCCTACGAGAGCTTAGGGCCGGCTCTCTTCAAATATCCTACCCTCATGGGTATTTTTCTTCTTCCTCCACCCCATACTATTCATATTAATATGATCTCTCGGTCTAATGACCCATGGATCATCCCTTCGCCTGAGCAGATCGATTCTTTCGGAGATTCGATGCTATTGAGTCCAATCAAGATAGACTATTGTGAACTCATTTCGGCTTCGGACCCTCCACCTTCTGATCACGCTCCTTTGAGCATGTCTCTTGACACTTATTCTCAATCCCCTTGGCTCAGCGATTAAGATTTGCTCGATCCCTTGAAAGAGACATTTCCCTCCGATGAAGAAATCGTGGAAACTATGTGTCTCGAGGATCTTTCGTGGGATGATAATCATCATCTTTCCTCATTCATGCCTGGTCTCGGGGCCATGTCTATGTGTCTTGAGAGGTTTTCATATCAAGTTCCTTCTCCTCCGCTTCAAATGCCTATTTTGACACATGAAGTTTTTTTGGAGGGTAACTTGAGTAATATCATGCAAACGATGCCTATCGACATTTCTGTGAAACTGGGAATTGTCGAGGACATCCATAATGGGGTCACCTATTCTTCAGATGAATTTTAGGTTTATATTAGCCTTTTCCACGAGTTTCACGACGTCTTTGCATGGTCCTATGAAGAGATGCCCATCATCGATCCTAGCATAGTGGTGCCTGATATTCCTACCTACCCTGGTTTGAAGCCTTTTCGTCAGCGTCTTCATCCTGTGCACCCTAGAAAGGATGCCTCCATTAAGTGTGAAGTTGAAAATATTCTTAACGCTGGTTTTATCTATCTGATTCCCTTGATAGAATGGGTGTCCAACATTGTCCCTGTAGATAAGCAGTAGGGTACCATTCAGGTCTGTGTTGATTATCATGACATAAACTGGGCCTGTCCTAAGGATAATAATCCTACTCCCTTTATCAATCAAATCATTGATGACTGCACTAGGAGTGATATATTTTCCCTCATGGATGGCTTTTCTGGCTATAACCAGATTAACATCCTCTTGACCGATCAACACAAGAATTCCTTCATCTGTCCTTGGGGTACTTTCACGTACAAGAAGCTCCCTTTTGGCTTGAAAAATGCTGGGGCCACATTTCAGCGAGTGATGTCATATGATTTTCACGATAATAAGCACATCGTTCAGCCTTATCTGGATGACCTTCCGGATCATTCAACCAAACGTAATAACCACCCTGACCATCTTCGTTAGATATTTCTTCACCGTCGACGCTATAACATCCAGTTAAATCCACATAAGTGTGTCTTCTACATCTATTCCAGTAGACTCTTGGGGTTTATTGTTTCCAAATATGGGATTCGCCTTGATCTGCTCAAATTTGAGGCTATCATCAATCTTCCCTCTCCATCCTCATTACATTAGCTGCAGAGTCTGCAGGGGAAGGATAAATTTTTACGTTGTTTTATACCTAACTATGCCGAAGTGGCTAAAGGATTCACGTGATTACTAAAGTAGGGCATCTTGTTCCTTTGGGATGAGATCACCCAGAAGTCTTTCGATGCTATGAAGACGTTGCTAGTCAACACTCTTTTTTGCGTCCTCTGAACTATCGTTGTGATTTTTACCTCTATTTAGCCATCACTTTTAGCACAATTGCCATGGTTTTGGTGCAATACGATGATGATGGTGACGAGCATGTTATTTACTACCTCTCTCGTAACCTTCTCGATACCGAAAAGTGCTATGCTCATGTCGAGAAGTTAGCATTGGCTGCAGTTCAAGAAGTTCAATGTTTTCGTCATTACATTCTACTGCGTGCTGTGACTATGATTTCTGACTGCAACCCTTTGACTGATATATTGTCTCGACAATTGCTGGGGGGAAAATACTCGAATTGGATTGTCATCCTCCAAGAGTTTGATTTTGATTTTACTACTACCAAGTCGAAGAAATCGCTAGTCTTTACTGATTTGATATGTTCCCTCCCCTCTGACTCCATGTAATATTCCCAAAATTTAGACCTCATCTAAATGGAATATTATAGTTAATTTTATCTTTAGATAAATGAATAAATGGGTAGGGAGGCCCATTGACAAGAAGAATAACATTCCTCATGTGAAAAGGGGAAGAATAAGCAGCTAAAAGGAGCACATTTAGGTGTGAATAGGGAGGATATCATGTTGATTCAGTTATCTTTGACCAAATCAACATAGGTTGTCTAGATACATTGCATCTCCTTGATGAACAAGATATATTTGGTGGAGGACAACTTGCATGAGCTTGGAGGAAAATGTGGATGGGACCCAATGAGGAGAGGTTCACTTGCTATATATGGAGAGGGTGGAAGCCTTTGTTATTCATGTTGTGATATATTATTATTTGGTCTGTTTAGACATTTGGCTTCCTCTTGTTGTTTAGCAGGGTTGCAGTGATGTTGAGCACCAGGTGTTCCCAAGGGGGAATCCCATATCTTCCTTTGAGAGGCCTCTTGGGAGAGTATTGTACTGATTTTTTCCACATCCAGGCTTGAGGCCAAGCAGCAATCTTCATCCACAGCATTATTTCTGTAGCAGTGTAATGCTGTGTTGCAGGGTGTTGTAGTGGAAGATTGATCATTCCACTCCCGGGTCTGTTTCTCAGTAGAAGGTGCCTTCCTTCTCTTGAGAGATCAGCAAAGGAGATTTCTGAGCTCATTTCACATCTTAGCAGTAGTCCAAAGCACCTATGCACTCCTACACAACAGTTCCTTCTAGGAATTGCATAATTTTCTAGAGAGCTATTGCAACAGGGTTTTTACCCTTGTTTTGGAGCTAGTTTCCTAGGGAAAGGGCCAACCATTCTCCCGGAAAGCTAGAGGAAGGGATATTTATCCCTCTTTGTATTATTCATCCATATTCATATCATGTTGTAGTGATACTTCATTATTTTTGAGCTGAATAAATCTGATCTGCTCTTTTTGTACATGTGTCTCAAGAAACCCTTGCCGGGTTATCTCTATAATGCAATAAGGAGGCCAGATCTCTGTTTTCTTAGCATATTGTGCCATTAATCTCCAGATATATGTTTTTCTATTGTAATTTTTTAGAAACCCTCAAGGATTAACACTGTACATGCTTCAATAATTTCTGCATAATCAAATTTCATGGGATTTGGGTGTTTCTAAGACATTGTAAGGCCGGGAGACCTGTTTAACATATCAAAAGGGATTTCTTTCTAATCCCCTTTTGTATGTAAGGTCCTTAGTCTATATGCTAAGGGAGAAAACCATTATTTACCCTGGTTATAATGTAGTTACCTGGGAATAACGTTTTGGGGGTCTATTTTGCTGCTTTTCCCCACTAGGAGATAATGTATAAAGGCATACTTTTGCTGATATGTTCATAATCTAATAGAAGGGTGTTTAAAGACACATTTTATGAAATCATTTGCTATAGTACTTAATTTTGCTCATTTATTTTTGTAGCTCCACATTTGGAATATCTTAGGATATTCCCAATAGTGTAAATTTTCCCTATTTTGGGATATTACACTTCGCTCCGTCTGGTTCTGAGGAATGAATTCCAGAAGATTCACTTTTTCTGATTAGAACCCTCTATCCTTGGTACAGTGATATCAATGTATATCTTCAAACTTCTACTTTTAGATCTGAGTTTATGAAGGATGCTCGCCGACGCATCCATTATCAATCACAACCTTATCGTATAGTTAGGGATACACTCTACCGCATCGGAGTAGATTCCATTCTCCGCTGGTGTTTGACTCTCGAGGAGGCTGAGAAAGCCCTGAATGATTGTCACAATGGCGCGTATGATAGTCAGATGTCTGGTTATGCCATTGCACAAAATATTCTTTGTGCTAGGTATTTCTAGCCCTCGATCTTCAAGGATTGCATTGTTGTTGTTCGAAAATGTCATGATTGCTAGATCTATCAGCACAAGATGCGCGCGCCTCCGACACATATCCACCTTGTCATTATCGTTGGTCCCTTTGTGAAGTGGGGCATCGATTTTATGACGTGTAACCCTCACTCAACCAGGGGGGATGCTTATATTATTGTAGTTGTTGACTACTTCACCAAATGGGCCGAAGCAATGGCTACACTTGCCATTGACAGTAATATAGCAGCTCAGTTCATATTCAATCACATCATTTATAAGGTTGGTGTCCCTCAAGCCATCATTACTGATCATGGTTCCCATTTTCGGCATTATATGGTGGCAGAGTTGACTTCCAGGTTGGGTTTGCGTCACGACAGCTCAATGTCATACTATCCTCAGGCCAATGGCCATGTTGAAGTCGTGAATAAAGTTCTTGCCACCATGCTTCAACGTACGATTGGGATGCACAAATCCAACTGGAATCTCATGTTATTTTCGGCTCTCTGGGCGTACTGAACCTCATTTAAGGATGCAACCTTATTCACTCCATTCCATCTTGTTTACGGTCTGGAAGCTACCCTTCCGATTGAGTGTGAAATACCTTCACTCAAGTTGGTTGTTGAATTACTTCCGAACACTTTTCCAAAATAAGAGCATCTTCTCTACTTAGAAAGGTTGGATGAAACTCGCTGCTTTGCTGCTTTGGTCATCGAGGCACATAAGAAGTAGGTCAAAGCTCATTTTGACCAGTTTGTTTCCCCTCACTCCTTCATAGAAGGATACCTCATCCTCTTGCACGACTAAGATCATGATAAGCTGGGGGAAGGAAAATTTCAACCCATGTGGCATGGGCCCTACATTGTTAAACGTGTCTTGTAGAATGGGTCCTATGAGCTCATTGATTATGAAGGTCATCCTCTGGATCAGCCCAGAAATGGGTTGTATCTCAAAAAATATTATGCATGAGTCGTTCGTGCATGTTTTATGTATATAGGTGTTCTTTTAATTTTTGTACATTTTTGGCTTGGTGTTCTTTGCAAGCATTTTCCTGCTTATTGGTTCGTTTCTTATTGTGCAGATGTCTGTTACCCCTTATGTCAGTTTCATAGATGGTGCTTTTGTTGGAAATACTGAGAGGGGGGGTGAATCAGTATTTCTTTCACTTAGAGCATTAGTTAATATTTAATTATTATTAGTGTTTGTACAATGATAGCAGCAAACAAGAGGAACACAAATGCACACAGTTTTCAAGGTGGAAACCCACTCTGGGACAAAAACCACCTAATGCTTTTCTAATAATTCTTTTCAACTCCAATTGAAAATAAAGCTCCAACTTCCTAGAATCTAGAAAATAATTCTTCTCCAGCTCCCACTGGATGGATGCTCCAACGCCTGAGATTCTTCAGTAGTCACTGAACGGATGCCCCAAAACCCAATGAGCTACAACTCACCCTAGCACCACCCTACCACCCTATAGAAGAATAAAAGAAGAATGGACTTCCGTACCAGGGAAAATGGTCCACTTTACAATGATATAAAATGATGTAGAAGAAGAAGATATAATAGACCATAACCCCAACTTTGACACAACCACCTAATGATGATTTAGACCTCCCAACACTACCTCTTCAACCCTTGGCAGATAGACACTAGTACAATTTGTACAATAATGTATTTACAATGACTAAGTACAATGATTGTATGCAGTGATGCCTACTTGAAGACTTCATATGATGAAATTATTGCTGCTGTTATGCACCTTGGTTTCTTCTCTTGTCATGCTATCCTCTGCGACACCTTGTTTTTCTTTTCTGCCGTAGAAAGTCTGGTCCTTTGCAATCCTTGACAACACATGATCTAGCTTTTTCTTGCCTTCTAGGAGCTTGATATTGAATCTGGTGTATCTCTGTTATTTCAGATCCTCAATATCTTATTTTGGTCCTGTAGTATTCCTCTGAGTCTTCTTTCCAATGCCACAGGTCTGACCCAATTTGGATTCTTCAAGAGAGAGTTATAACCAATTTCTCACACTGCCCTAATTATGGACGGTTTCAGCAGAGCACACTTCTACGACATGCCACATGTCACTGTTTCTTCATTTGCATATGAAATTGATAGAGATAAAACTAGAGAATGTGCACAATCTTCCAATTTTTACGGAATTCCAATCTGATACTCAGAGAGAGAGTTATTATGATTTTACCAAGGTCACTTCTTTGAGATGAATTTTAGGAGCCTTCAAAAACCCTTACTTCCACAGATCATATCTCCAAAAATATTGTGCAAATTGATCTAAACTTTTTACTGCAGCTTCCTCAGGATTTCGGCTTCACCTCATAAAAATTTCAACTTCTGAGCCTTCGTAGAAAAAACGTTAGAGAGAAAATTACATGATGAACTATTTCAGATGGCCAAATCCCATGCATAAGGAGGAAATGAAGATCACAATTTATATGAATGCTTAAGTTGAGAGGGGATTCAACAAGTGAATGTGGGAGGGATCTTAGGAGCTTAAAAAATATTAATTATGACTTTTCAATGGCCCATGCCCCAACCCCATGGGGTTTTAGCGCACTAACTGGGGGTGCAAACTTCAAACATGAATATATCTCAAACCGTGAAGAATTACATGGAGTGCCATATATAAACAGAAACATCTCGACAAGTAGAAAACATCAAAAGCATTATTGACCTAGAATATATTAATTTGGTATGCCAAAATTCCCATGCAATATTGGGTTAGCCCCTGGTGCTGCTTGGGTTGACATCAATGACAACCGCTGATCAACATTCTCCTCCTTTGGCATTGATGGCAACACAAGTACTCCCCCTGCGATCATGACACCTCTTCCTACAACATTCTCTCCCCCTTTGAGATCAATGGCAAAGGGTAACTCCCCCTGAAACACAACCATCCTGCGGACCTGTACACACTTCCACTCGTGCTGACACACAACCGTCCTGCAGACCTGTAATCTACTTCCACTCCCCCTTTATATTCTAAAAAAGGAAAATCTAATGAGAACTTGGGAGGAACCCAAGCTTATGGTGAAGATATTCCAATGCTGGAAAATATTTAATATGTGATTCTTTTGGTGCTACTTGGAATCTTGATACTTGTCCAAGTGCTTGCATAACATCTGGTCGGGAGGCTGTTACATATAGAAGACTACTAATCAAAGATCTGTACAACCTTTGATCCACATCCTTAGATGAGTCATCAATGCTCGATTTGCAACCAAGTAAAGACATCTCTAAATCACTTTGCACCTTTGTAGCAAAATTATTACTTAGTCGATCATCATTGCTACCAATTATTGTATCATCCTCTTTAGCTATTAGACATGCTTTAGTTGCTTCATCCAGAACATATATGTCGTTTGGAGCTCGACTTGCTGTAGCCACAATTTCACCATACATGCCTTTCCTGATTTCACATTTCGTGGAGTTGAATAGTATTGTGTGTCCTTGATCACTCATTTGTCCAACACTGAGAAGATTCTGATTCATGTTTTCAACCAATAGAACATTCTTGGCTAGAACATCTTTGCTTTCGAGAGTGACAGTACATGATCCTATAACATTTGAAGATCCATCATTTCCAAAGGACACGGTTCCATCCTTTTTCTCTTTCAGAGATACAAATTTATTTCTATCTCCAGTCATATGTGTTGAGCAACCGCTATCAAAATACCACACATCTTTTTTCTTTTGAGCCTTGAGAGTGAGAGCACAATTATCATTCTTCTTCTTCTTCCATGTTCATTCATTCTGTGGCTTCGAAGATTCTTCTGGAGGATTTTCAAGTCTGCAGTCTTTGGCTATGTGTCCAAAGTTTCGACATTTGTAACATTCAATATTATTTCTTAAATGTTCAAATCTATTGATATTTCGCTGAGACCTGGGAGGTTCATATTTCACAGATCTCTTGGAATTGTATTCGTTCCTAGGGTACGTGTGACATTCTACAGCTTTATGACCAAGTTTTCCACATGAATAATAGTAGCCATAAAAAATATGTTGGTACCTGGATGGAAATTTTCGTCAAGGAATTGTCTTCCAAGGTTGTTCTTGCGAATCTTGTCCAATGAAGTCTACATGCATGTCAGATCTCATAGGTTCATTGTATTTTTTTGTAGAAGGTCCTGCTTCTTCTTCTTTGTAACCGATGCCAGTTTTGTCATCGTAAGATCGTTGATTGTTGATGAGTTCTTCCAATGCCCTTGAGCTATTGGCATAGTTTTGGATAGTTTTTCCTTTCTTCACTTCCTCACGCAACGAGACTACTTCAGCTTCTAATTCTTCCCTTTCTTGGTTGTTTTCTTCCAAATTATTTTGAAGTGACTCTTCAATGCATTTTTTTTCTTCAACTTCAATTTTGAGACCTTGAAATTGTTCTTCAAGAGTTTTGGAACGGATCTTCTCTTCCTTGAGATCTTTTATAAGCTTGATTGCTGCCTCATAAAATTCGTCTATGGTCCATCCTTCTTCTTCATTGTTTGATACCTCTTGCTTATTGTGCTTGGCCATAAACAATACTCTCTCATTGGCTTCTTCTTCACTATCATTGTCTTCATCGGATGATGAGCTATCTTCTTTAGAGAGAAAGTTCCTTTTGTATCCTTGGTTGTTGAATTTATTAAAGCCTTTCTTTCTTTTTAAGTTGCCATTACTTTTGTTTGGACATTTTGCTGCAAAATGCCCAACCTCATTACAGCTAAAACATATCAATGGAAGTTTACCTTTGAATTGTCCCTTACCAATTTGTAGTTTTCTCGTGAAGTAAGCATATTCTTCATCTGAAAGACCCTCTTCATCATCTCAATTTTCTTCACACTTACAGGTGCATGTTTTTTCAATTGAAGGTTGTTTATCCTTACTTGTTTTCTTAGACGCAACAAATGTAGTTTCTAGATGCGAAGTACCCTCTTCTTCATCAAGTCTCATTTCATATGCTATGAGAACTCCATGTAATTCCTCTTTGCTGAGTTTGTCCAGATTTGCACTGTATTCTAAGACCAATAACTTTGGGTTGAATCTCCATGGTAACGTTCTAAGAATCTTCTGTATAATAGTCTTCTCGTGAACTGGCTCTCCCAATCCTTCCAGAGTATTGGTTATTTCATCAACGTATTGAAAGTATGTAGCAATGTTGCAATCTTCTTTCATTTTGAGTTGCTCAAATTTTTCTCTATAGATTTGAAGCTTTGCTTCTTTGACATTTGAGTCACCTGCATATATATTCTCAAGCTTGTCCCATAAATTTTTAGCGGTTTTACAACCCAACACCTTATGATAAGAAGATTCAATAAGTCCATTGATAATAATATTCTTTGCTTTTGCATCATTTACAAAATTCTTCTTACCTTGTTCATTGGTAGTTGATGTAAATCCATTTTGAACAGTGTCCCATACTTCGTAACCTTGCGCTAAGAGATAGACCTCCATTCTTCCTTTCCAAAGTGCATAATTATTTTCATTGAATAGAGGTACACCATTCTTGGTATGCTCCATGACCTCCTTCCAGCTGTTAAATTGCTATTGAAGGAACCAAGCTCTGATACCAATTGTTGGAAATACTGAGAGGGGGGTGAATCAATATTTCTTTCACTTAGAGCATTAGTTAATCTTCAATTATTATTAGTGTTTGTACAATGATAGCAGAAAATAAGAGGAACACAAATGCACATATTTTTTAAGGTATAAACCCACTCCAGGACAAAAACCACCTAATTATTTTCTAATAATGCTTTTCAACTCCAACTGAAAATAAAGCTCCAAATTCCTAGAATCTAGAAAATCATTCTTCTCCAGCTCCCACTAGATGGAAGCTCTAATGCCCGAGATTCTTCAGTAGTCACTGAACGGATGCCCCAACACCCAATGAGCTACAACTCACCCTAGCACCACCCTACCACCCTATAGAAGAATAAAAGAAGAATGGACTCCCATACTAGGGAAAATGGTCCACTTTACAATGATATAGAATGATGTAGAAGAAGAAGATATACTAGACCATAACCCCAACTTTGACACAACCACCTAATGATGATCCTAGACCTCCCAACACTGCCTCTTCAACCCTTGGCAGATAGACAGTAGTACAATTTGTACAATAATGTATTTACAATGACTAAGTACAATGATTGTATGCAGTGCTACCCACTTGAAGACTTCATATGATGAACTTCTTGCTGCTTTTATGCACCTTGGTTGCTGCTCTTGTCATGCTACCCTCTGCTACACCTTGTTTTTCTTTTTTGTCGTAGAAATTCTGGTCCTTTGCAATCCTTGACAACAAATGATCTAGCTTTTTCTTGCCTTCTAGGAGCTCAATATTGAATATGGTGTATCTCTATTATTTCAGATCCTCAATATCTGATTTTTAATCCTTTAGTAGCCCTCTGAGTCTTCTTTCCAATTCCATAGGTCTAACCCAATTTGGATTCTTCAAGAGAGATTATACCAAATTTCTCACACTGCCCTAATTATGGACTATTTCAGCAGAGCGCACTTGTACGACATGCCACGTGTCACTATTTCTTCATTTGCCTATGAAATTAATAGAGAGAAAGCTAAAGACTATGCACTATCTTCCAATTTTTACAGAATTCCAATCTGATACTCAGAGAGAGAGTTATGACGATTTTACCAAGGTCACTTCTTTGAGGTGAATTTCAGGAGCTTGCAAAAACCCTTACTTCCACAGATCATATCTCCAAAAATATTGTGCAACTTGATCTGAAATTTTCACTATAGTTTCCTCAGGATTTCATATTCTCCTCATAAAAAATTTAGCTTTTGAGCCTACGTAGAAAAAAATTTAGAGCGAAAATTCCACGATGACTTGTTTCAGATGGCCAAATCCCATGCATAAGGAGGAAATGAAGATCACAATTTATATGAATGCTTAAGTTGAGAGGGGCTTCAAAAAGTGAACGTGGGAGGGAACTTAGGATCTTAAAAAATATTAATTATGACTTTTCAATGACCCATGCCCCAAACCCATGGGGTTTTAGCCCACTAACTGGGGGTACAAACTTCAAACATAAATATCTCTCAAACCGTGAAGAATTACATGGCGTGCCATATATCAACGGAAACATCTCAACAAGTAGAAACCATAAAAATAATTATTGACCCCTGGTGCTGCTTGGTTTGACATCAATGACAACCGCTGATCAACAGCTTCTTGCAGTACCCAGAACTTGTCTTTGGCAGCCTAGGTGATTTATGATCCTATTGGTGAGTTGGTATATCTACAAGGTATTTTTCTAGGAAGAACTACAAACAATGTCATTGAGTATAATGTTTTCATTGAACTATTAACTAAGGCGATTACCCTCGGCATTCGTGCATTGGTTGTAAATCTAGACTCACAAATTGTTGTCCTTAAACTTAATAGACATTATTCAGTTAGAAACCCTCATATTTTAAGTTTGTATTTATGTGTTTGTTTGTTGGAAAGACATTTTCATTATATCACATATCAACATATTCCTAGGCGAATGAATGCATTAACTGATATAGTGGCTAACATTGTATTCGATAGACATTTGCGTAATCTGTAAAATCATCATCACATGAAAAGATCCATATAGGAAAATATATGTGTGTGTGTGTATATATATATATGTCGAATGTTTGCATCAATGTGCATCATAAGTTGAAAAATATGTGTGTTTCTGTTACATCCTGAGACATCATGTCTCTAAAAAATATGCAAAAATAAATCCCAGGTGTCTAATTAGTGTGGTGCTCATGATAGCATGTCACTGCCCATACAAGCCGCCTCAGCAAGCGGTGAACTCGGTTTGACACCCGTACAGTGTGTATCTGGTATGCACGAGGAACATCGTTGAATCGCGCATAGTCCGGGACTCCACGAGAAATTCCCTCCAGATTGCGCATGATTTAATCCTCCTCGCCTCCCTTACCATGAGGGGAAATATCAAAGTCACGAGGGACTCACCTCGCTATCGGAGACATGCCTGTAGGTCTTTCTAGTCCATCATCTGCGTAACACATGGATTTAATGTCATAACATACATACCAAAAAAATCATAATACTCATAAAAATAAAAAGTGAGTCTTACCAAGCGCTTCATTCTAATCCTCTCCTTCTGGGAGTGGGAGGTCTAGATCACCAGTAAAATTTGTGCCAGAGTAGGGCCAGTCCTCGACGAAAATTAGCTGTCAACCCTATTTTTTACAAATTCCCCCACAAAATTCCAAAATTGGGGTTGCAGGTAATAAAAGAGGAATTCAAATGCAGGAAAGGATGTCGGATTTTACCTGGAACTGACAGATTCGAGATTGATCTGCTGGATTGCCTGCTATCGTCGCTGCAAAATCACAGTATAAAATGGGTAATTATTGCTCCATAAGAGGTAAAAGTGAAAAGTAATTATTTTTTACCATTTTTGGCTTTTTATAACTTTTCAAAACCCTAATTAGGTTTTAAGACATATTTTTCGATAATTACATTATATTTTTTCGAGAAATGGGTTTTACGTTTGTCTCTTGTGCAGCGACAGGTTTTTAATGAGATAGCGATGAAGTAACAAGTTGTATTTATACTTTTTTGGGCTTGGTAAAAACACGAAAAATTCACTACTGGAGTCATCTTTGAACTCTTTTCTCACTCCCTAAAACTAAAAATATTGCTGAGACTCTTTTCATTTTCAACTCGTTAAATGGCTGCGAAACAATATCTACCAAGTATACATTTACCCCTTTTTCAGGCTGGGATAGATTATTTATGAAAAAGGAATACCTTAGCCTATCGTGACTAAGAGGTTCTTTTGGATATTGTTTTCTACCTTTTCGAATCTGAGGGACTATTTACAAAAAGGGACATGCTGGAGTTTTCTTTTCTGCTTATTTTCAAACTCTCTAAACATGAAAAGGTTTTGATTTCTTCCTTTTTCAGACTCGTTAAAATCTGATGACATCGGAAATCGTCACCATGACGTACTCGAGTTCCTCCTTCCTAGGGCTCGTAAAATGTACTAGGATGGATTTTTCCAAAAGACAAACTTACATCACAAGCATATGCTATCCCATTCAAACTTGTTTTTCAAAAATAATTAGGGTACTCACCAGAAATGGTGGGGGAAAATGGAACCAACTTTTAGTTATGTTGGCAGTATGTTACTCTTGAACATGATACTCATCTGAATTTGTGTCAAGTTAGGGACATCTCATTTCGTCATGTTTTCCTTCATGGGTTTGGTTAATCTGTTTTGACCTCTCATATGCTCTTTTCCACATCATCATGACCTCAGATCCCTTGATGCCAAATACTACCAAATCCAGTGTCATGTTGCCGATATGTTCAAGAGAATTTTTGCCTCTATAGTTTTCAACCTTCCTCTGATTCTCTATTGGTCCTGATTCACTATCATCATGTTCCTCTGTCTCGTGTCGATGATGTGTGAAACATTATGGTCCTCCTTCAACCAGGTCACTTCCTGTCAGCTTTAGCTCATTATCTAGGAAGTTGATCTAGAGACTCCCTTCCAGTACCTTAGAGCTTGCATGCCTTAATGGAAATTTCTTTGCATTCGAAGACAGGTCCACATCATTGGCCTTCGATCGAGTGATTCTATGGGTGTTCGACGGTAGATTACTGTTCACATTCCATGGATTGTACCTATTGTACCTTGAGAGCCATTGTCATTATTGGTGGTTTCTCTCATGCCTATTAACAACTTTCATCATTGGATGGTAATCAGGTGACTTTCTTGCATGTTCAACTTCAGCTCACATATTCACATGCTTGAATTTGTACTTGTTCGGGTCGAGATGGAGCACAAGACCCTGGGTTTTGTTTGATAAGATCCAGGCTGTAGGATATTGTGGTTTATCATGACTTATTATGACTATTTTGATTGGATGGCTGTGACCATATCTGAGTCCATTTTTTTATCCTTACTGCTGGATGGATGCATCCATACCTCAGATCTTAGTTCATATATGTACTCTATTATGGATGGTTGCACCCATGCCACATGTTCATGTATCAGAGATATCGGTTGTATTTGTAATTGTAGGTATTTTGACAGTGGTGTTTGGTTCGAATGTGTTCTCGTAAAGCAATTCTCCCCTCCCTCCCTCTCGAACCTCATGCTTTAGGGGGCATCTGTTACGCAACATTTTATCACTGTCCCTGAAATCCCCATCCCACACATTGGAGGATCATTTCTATGACTAAAAAAAAGTGTCATTCCTTGCAAAGACCATCATTGCATCCCTTGCCATGAGGACAACATTCCTTCTGTTGACAATTCCCTAAGAAAACCATCAGGAAAACACATGTTTTTCCCTTGGTGCTAGTATACTGTTATGCCATCGCGCCAATGAGGAATATTAACACTAGGCCCCGCACCCATTGGCGCTCTGTCCCAGTGAGCTACCCACGCCAACCTGTTTATGGAATGTTTTTTAAAAAATAGAGGCAAATTTTCCATCATAACAGCTTCATGGGCGAGTCATCTCGAGTGGTTCGACTGAATAACCACGACCTCCCTCCTTTGGCCTTTTTTTCCACCTTTTGGGGAAACCTCCCAAGGGATAATTCATCCCTTCCACCATTGTAGGGATCCCAACCTCATCCTCTCCCTCTATAAATAAAGCCATCTTCCATTGATGAGCTAGCTAAACTGAACATATTATAGCTGAAACGCTGAAGAGATTTCCTAAACATTTTGCTAGAAAGATAGAACAGAAGAGACCTTTATTGAGAGAGATTAGGCTTGCATCCTCACCCCGTCCAAATTCCTTAACAATCCTTCGAGACACGCTTCGACTGAACCCCGCTGAAGGAGGCTACAATGTAAAGGCTCTGGTTGTAACTCTTTCTTCTATTTATACATATACATGACTATTGTCTGGTTCCCATCTTGCATTAATGTGTTTTATTTGATGCAATATGCTTAACCCTCCTTGAATGGTTAGTTGAATATGAATGAAATCATTGTTTTGTATGCTTCTCTTGTTTGCTATCTTCATGTAGGTATTTGAGCATTGTTGCAGAAGGATTGTGACCTGTCGGGACAAAGATTAAGAGGCCACCACCACTACAGTGACGACAACGTTGGACTCCAAGTAAGTCGATCTACCATGTCCTTTTCATTCATTAATTAGGAACCTACACTTTAGCTTGTTCCTTTGTTGCTAGACCCACTCTAGGGCTAGAGGGATCGTCTCTGTCTACAAAGAGGATTTACCTTCCCAACAATTAGTTTACCAAATTTTCAACTTGACTTCACATTTGGTCAATTCCACTCTCCCTATAGAGAGTGAAATTCATACCGCTCAGGTTCTTCTTGGTACTTCAGATTCTTCTATAGAAGGGGGCATTTCACCTATTTCTACAAAACCCCCTCCAAGTATTGAGGTATTTTTCTTTGATTGGAGTAGACTTAAAAAACCTCATATTACTTCTTCCACACCTTTCCAAATCATTGTCAAGGCTTATGGTAAGAATGTGCATCACAAAAATGTAGATGATGGTGCTTCTATTAGAATTTTATCCTCAACTGCTTGGCAAGCTTTGGGTTCCCCTCAGCTTGTGCCTATTACACAAAAATTTTAGCTTTTAACATAACCATTAGCGAACCTTTAGGGATCCTTCCTAAGTTTCCTATTACCTTGGAAGGTGAAACTGTCTGCATTAATCTTATGGTATTTCAAGTCACCTTGGATTTTAATTTTCTCCTTGGGAAATACTATGTATATGCAATGAAAACTATCGTATCGACACTCTTTCGCAAGATTTATTTCCCTCACAATGGAAACATTGTGACAATTGACCAAATTTCATTCACTAATCTTGAGTCGAATACCATCAACCTGACATCTTGAAATGTTCCTTATATGGAAGTGGTATCTACCCCACCATGGGTTAATTATGTGGAAATGATACCCATTTATTTAGTTACCGTGTAAGCTAGCCTCTCACTATTTTCTCGACTTATTTTTACTTAGATCCGATAATTTAAATGGTAAACCTGATGGGGGTATTCGAACATGATGTTCTTATCCAAATTGAGTCCCTTGGCATTTGTTCCTTCCAGCTGGAAACCATGATTACGGTGCATGTGAGGATATTTCCTTTTAATGTGTCAACCTCATTAAAAAATGAAACATGTCACTATGTCGATGGTTCTATTACTGTGTCAACCTCATTAAAAAATGAAACAAGAATCCATAAGGATAGTTATTTTACTATGTCAACCTCGTTAAAAAATGAAATAGATTATGTGGATGGTTATTTTAATGTGTCAACCTCGTTAAAAAATGTAGTAGGTCCTTATGAGGATAGTTCTTTTACAGTGTCAACCTCGTTAAAAAATTAATGGGAGCATAGTTCTTTTCCTATCTCAAGCTTGTTAAAAAATGAAACAAATACTCCCCCGATTGAGTCAAGTCTTTGACTAGATCTCGTAAATGTTAAGTCAAATATTTCATCTGATCTTATAAATGAACCTTCATTCCATCCAACTATTAGTAACTAGTAGTCTACTTAGGTGAATGGAATCAAGGTTGGGGGGGGGGGGGGGCATGTTCCCTTGCAGGTTATGCTTAGGGGGCATTGACACTTATCTCAAGCACAATTTTTTCTTTGTTTCAATCTTGTGTAAAAATGAAACAAACTTATCTCAAGAAAAATTTTCTCTGTTTCAAGCTTGTGTGAAAATGAAACCACTCTCAAGCATAATTTTTCATCTATTTCAATCTTGTATAAAAATTAAACCTATCTCGAGTCCATTTCAGTTATTATTTTCAATACTCGTTAAACTCATGAAAATCCCAATATTATTTTGCTATCTTTCATGCTTGTAAAACAAATAAAAATGCCAAGTTATTTCTATCTTTTTCTGCTTTTAAATCAAAACTGAAAGTCGGTCATATGAGTACACTTTTATCACTTTTTCGGACTCATTAAAACTTATGAAAAAGTGAAACCTTGGAGTTCATTTTTAAGCCCTTTTTAGACTCTCTAAACATGAAAATATCGCTGAGTACTTGACTATTCGAAGTCGTAAAAGTAAATGAACAATCGTCTATTTAGTGTAAGTTTACCCCTTTTCTGGATTGAAATAGACTATTTATGAAAAAGGTATACATTGACTAAGCATGGTCAATAGAGCTCTAGCCCGCATTATTTTATCCTTTTTTCAGGCTTGAGAGTCTAAATTCTTGAAAAATAACATTATGGAGTTTACTTATGTTTATCTTCTGACTCCTAAAATTGAAAAACACTGAGATTTACTTTCTCCGGGCTTGTTAAAATATATGTTGAAAGAACTGAATGAGTTTTCTTTTTGTGTATTTTCAAACTCTTTAAACATAAAAACTACATCGAGTTAACACTACATTGGACTCGTAAAACTTAAACAGTTCACGACCCGTCGATTACAATGGGACCGAACCACTCATTCCTAGGGTTCGTTAAAAATAATTCAAAGGACTCGTTTGAAGGATGAGATTATATGACAAGCATATGTTATCCTCCTGAAGATTGTATAAAAATAAATAGGTACTTGTCAGTAATGGTGGGGGGAAATTGGGAAAGAACACTAATTTTGTATTATTAAAGGCAGTATGTCGCTCTTGAACATGAAAATCCATCACATTTTTGTCTGGGTTGGGAAATCCATTTGTCTCGTAGTTAATAAAACCTCATTGAAATTCCTCAACTAGTTTTGGGTATTATTGTTGAGTCAAATGTTACCAAGTATAAGTGTCACGTTGCCAATATGTTCAAGAGAAGTCCAACCTAAGTCAATATTACCTTGCAAATCATAAAATTCAATCACATAAGTCATCCTTGAGTCAATCCTAAATCACTTCAAATATTATTCTTCAAAACTTGACCTGAAGTTTCGGGTCATAGGCCCTCATGTGACGGATCGCTTCCTATCGAATTCAGCTCATTACATAGGAAGTTGATTTAAAATCCCTTTTTAGTACCTTGAGGCTTGCATGCCCTAATGGCAGGTTTATCGCTTTCGATGATATGTTCTCATCATTGGACTCTGATCGAATTATTTTATGAGTGATTGACTTCAAAACATTTAATTACACTTCATATATTGTACTAGAGTACCTTGAGATCCATTCTCATTATTGGTTGTTTATCTTTCACTTGTTAATAGTTCACATCATTGACTAGTAATCAAGTGGTTTCTACCATGTTCAGCTTCGAGACATTCACTCACATGGTTAGAATTATACTACAGATTGAGAGATGGAGATCAAGAACCTGGATCTATTTTCATCCATCTAGGCTGTGTGGAGTTATTAAATATTCATGATTGTAAATATAGATCCACTGATGGTCATGTCCATACTATATCTATTGTTGACGTGTATCTTTGTGTATTTCCCTACTAGTTCATTGAGTTATGTTTATTCTATGTATGGGAATGCCTACCTCAATGATGTTTATATGAAAACATGATATGGTAATCCTTGATTGTTTGTTTTAGGTATTCAACCAATTGGTCTCTAATCTGAACCTTTGACATGATAAAGCACTTCATTCATCAAATATGTTTTATGGCTTTGTAATTTAGGGGTAAATATGTTACACTAAATTTTGTCACCATGACTATCGATTTAGATATCTTGCCATCTGATGGAGTGTCTCAAGTGAATCCCTTATGAGGCTTGAAGTAAAACAATACCAGGGAAAAAAGGAATTTTGGTTTTCACTATTTAAAACCCTTTTTTAGCATCTGCACATTTTTCCTAAACAAAACATGCATATGCGCAGTTTATTCCACTGTAAACTATGTATACCTACGCAGTTTCTTCCACTAAAAACTGCACAGGTTTGTTCACGAAGATATAAAAAAAAAATGTAAGTTCTAGAAGCTTTGGTTGATGAATCTTATCCAAATTAGAAACCTAGAACCACTACATACCTACGCCTCATCCCTTGGTACATGGAACTAATATCCTTTTCTTAAGGATCATATCCCTTGAGAAGAGGAAGTATAAACCTCCTCATCCTTCTTATAAATTTAGCATAGGACTAAAGGAATGTAAGACTTGGATTTGTAAACACATGCTGTTGCTTTTGGGTCCAAAGAGCCTATCATAAAGGGAAGGAAAAGATACCATTGGAAGAGGTGTGTGACATCAAGGCACCAAGTTGTAAGATTTTTTCCCTTTTATTTTAATACAAAGTAATTGTTCCTCCTTAATTGCATCTATTTTTGATGTTATTTGTGGGATTCCTTGATCACTCGCATGGTTTATAACTAATTATTGACTCAATTATATGTTTTATGCTAGATTAAGGATCTGATTTACCTTTTCTTTCATATGTGAGATGCTTTGATCCCTTTGAATGTTTTTTCTATGTAGATCTCTTTTGGATAATCATGGAGAAGATGTGGAAAGCATTCGGAAAGCATCTAAGGCATTAAGGGAAATTTGGTTGTAGAAAGAATTGAAAGGACTTCTACAAGCATGTCGTTAATAGGTAAGTGATCCTTCGCATACTACACGTTTCATGTTTTAGTTATAGTCTAAGGAAAGAGATATTGTTTCATCTGTTTATTTCTTGTTTTCCTTTAGGATTCTAGGGAGATTGTTTCTATCCACAAGAGGGATTTATCTAGGTAAAAATAGTTTCTTTTAGTATTTATAGTAGGAATAATAGTTCCTAGTTACTAGCTTCAGAAGTAGTCTCGAACCGCCACATAGAATCAACTTCTTCTTTTGTAAATAGATCAATCAACCTTATAGTTAGATTTGAAATATAAATTTCAATGACCAACCCTTCACTCATGTCTAACCAAATCCATAGAGAAACCTAAGATAATAATGAAAAAATGTAATTCAAGGGGAGAAGATTCATATCCCTAAGGGCATAATCCCCAACATATACCACATTTGAAAATTTCTTACGAAAATAGATTTCTTACAAGCACAAGTACCCCCTTAGTTTTTGTTTGTTTGTCAAATTATTTACTAGAAATGACTACTACTTAAAATTTTCAGAGTATGTGTTGAAAATGAGATCTACAAGTACACAAAGTTTGGATAATAGGGTACACTTCATAAATACACAAAATGAGTTTACAAGTAGATACAAATAAAACTATCACATATTGGTAAAACATGTCCTTCAAGCTTATCCAAGATAGGATACTCTAAATGCTTCCAAACCCTAAATAGGGTATATCCACCATCGAAAATAAAGTTTAACATCAAACATGGCCTAGCAAGACATCACACCAAGCTACTCCTGGCCACTCCAAAGGCTCAACTACAAAATAATGTCATCACTAACAAGTCGACCATTGATTTCCCACTTGCATTACATAAATATTCTAGAAAATATCCTCCAATCTTGCATCACAGGAGTTCTCTAAGCAAATAATTAATGTTAATGGATTTTTGTACAAGGATGTACTGCAAATAATGGCCTAATAGGTTGTGTTATTACATATAGTAAAACAATATTTTTAATTGGTTGTATTTTAAGAGGGTGTGAGTAAAAAATGTTACCCTCCCCACCCAAGTTCAAATTGGACCCACTTTTGTGACATGTTTTCTCTTCGTGGGTGAATTTGTATTGAGATATATCTAATTTATTCATAACTTGTTGATTTAGCCTTATGCCTTGATACATATAAGGTTTACCCTAGGTACCATACTCAGAAAGACGAACATGCAAGGGAGGTTTCCTATGGGATATAATACCTAGAAAGAATGAAAAGAAAGTTAAATAAATAAAATATATAGGGAAATGATGGAACCAAAGGAACTAATTCTAATGTAACTATAATCCTTGGAAACTACATTCAAGGGAAATAAATACTTTACAATATAAATAAACCTTTGACATCAAAATTTTGAGAGAAAATAGTTAATTGGATCTAGCTTACATAGTTGGGAGTATTAATAACATGCTTCCCTGTAACACTGTCCTCCCACACTTACCCATGATCACGGATCCACCAGGGTAAACATGTGACGGATAGTTACTATGATATGAATCAACCGCCTAGATCACCTTAAGGATGTGGAATCAATAAACCAAAACATTACTGACTTCCCTCAGGTGTTACAGGACCCCAAATGGCTAAAACACCCTTCCAGGTTCCAAAACCTTGAGTGAAACCTCTTTTTCAATGTCTTAGACTCCCAAACAATGGAAAAACACTGAAGAAATTTTGTTTGTAACCCTCCAATTTCATGCATAAGCCTACAAGGGATTTACTGCAGTATTTTCACCCTGTTCTATGCCTATGACTACGAGATCTAAGCCAATTTTTCAGGTCTAGTATCCAGATCACTACCCAAAAGTTGATGAAACTTTCCAGAACAATAAGTAACACCAAGAAAAATCCTTCCATACAAAACTTAGAAAATAACTTGACCTAGCAAGGCATAACCATGATAGAAATTTCGTCAAACACTTGAGAACATGTAATCTATAGGTCATGAATGCATATTTAAACATAGGAATTTGATATTTATCTAAAAATCATCAAGAATGTCTTGTGCCTTCTTATAATAACTGCAATAACATCTATTAGGTCATGCATTCAATAATCATTCATTTACCAATCAGAATATGATAAGAGCCATAAATAGAATCTATCATGAAACCATGTTTATAACTAGCATATAACCAGAATAATAAAAATGATAAAACAATCATCAAAGCCACATAATAACAAGTACAGTTACTCATAAAATACAAGAGGAAAATAATTCTTATTAAGATATGCAAAATCTAACTAAGTCAAAGACTTCCACATACCATCCGACCATAGATTGGGCTGAACCAAATCTCTCTTTTAGCCAATCACCTCCATGCCATATTCCAAGAATGAATGTGGGATCACATGGAATAACCCAAACATAACCAAACTAGGGCTTCCAGAGCCCAAACTGCCTCAAACCTCAACTAGTGATTCCACCTCACCATCATACATAACTAACCATCATCATATCGATCTCTACCAAATTTGTCGAGTGCTCCAGAGTGATTTTTCCAACCTAGATCCAAGACTAGTAACTCAACCCAGGGTTGTCCCGGGGCTCTAGAGAATTTGTCCAACCAAATCTCCAAGAATAGTAACTCAACCCACCAAGGGCTCTAAAGGGTTTTTCCAACCAAGGCTTCCAGGACTAGTAACTCAACCCAAGTTGTTCTAGGGCTTCTAGATAATTTGTCTAACCAAGGCTCCAAGAACTAATAACTCAACCCACAACCATAAGGAACATGAGCATCAATCAGAAAAAAAAATGGAAAACCCAAAACACCATGTCTATCTAGGAAATGGCAAGGCTAGGGAAAACCACTGTCAATCAAATCAGTCCCCCATGCCAATGATAGATGATAATGAAATAACCACATGCATACACTATGCATGCCAAAAATAGCAAGTAAACCATACATGCAACTCAGTACCTACAAATTAGTCCAGTTGTAACTATTAATCCTGTTGTCCCCTTGTGATTTCGTGCTTTCCTTTGCCTTATTTCTCCAAATCCAATGTGCTCCAGGATGTCTCTAAGTGTGTCAGAGTGAGAGAGAGAGAGAATAGAAGAGAGATCCAAGCTAAAACTGACAAAATATTTTGAACTAGTCCTCATAAGCCTTTTATCATTGAGGCCTCTATTTTCTTCATTTTCCTCTATTTTTCCTTTAATTTTTGTCACGTGCAATTTTGTAACCTTTCACCTTCCTTTTCTACTATTTTCCATTATTTTCATAAATAAATTCCAATTAATGCCTCTATGCTTTTGTCAATTCCTTTGCCAATTTCAATAGCCATAAATTAATCACCAATGATGCCCATCACTATGTTTTTGCCCAACTTTCAACTTGGAATATGTGTCCCATGACCTTGGTCTTATTTTTTCTATATTAGCTTTATTACATGGATTTTTAACTGTGGCTATTAAATTCCCACCTAGGTTCAATATTATTATATCCGGTTTTTCCACTTCACTTTAGTAGGAGGAACCTCAAAAAAAATCTCTTCATTTATTTACCTAAATGCATCCTTCATCGCCCTTGAATGTGATAAAATAACAAGTTCATTGCTCCCATTTCAATTTTCTCCATGTATCCCCCAATCGGGGTGCAGATTGGTAGGTCAGATCTCCCATCAGTCGTTATGACAAAGGCCTCGGTAATCATGCCAACCACCCTCAACATGAGTGGCAAGGGTGGTAGGGTTACCTTCAACATGCATGAAAGGGCTATGTGTAAGGAAAGAGGAATTCAAAGTTTTTCAAAATTGTCGCAGTTGATGGTGCGGTGGTTATGTTATGAAGGCAAAGGTTCACATAGGTGTGATCACAGAGCTCCAGTTTCTCCTCAGTGTTTGGCCATATTGACTTTCTGGTGAGTTTCTGGGATCAAGAGACTGTCAGCAGTCTCACCCTCCTGCACTACACAACCCTCCAACCGAGAAGAAAAATAACGTGGCTCGGTCCAAGAGCCTTGCTGCAAGAGGTAGAGGCCGAGGGTCAACCCACCTTGTCCTCAGGGTAAGATGCGAGGTAGAAGGACCATGGTGAGAATAATTCAAGATGCCGCGAAGGCATACCATGAGAACACTGCAGAGGAAATTCAGAAGTTGATTGAGAATTTGGAAGCTGACCTTAACCGGAAGGTAGGAAAGATGGAAATGGAAGCGGAAGAATGGAGGGGCCTCATTCCCGATGATAGGAAAATGTAGGGCAGAGTTACTTAGTTTAAAGGAACCATGTTCTTATATTGTTCCATGAAGGGTATTTTTGGAAAAGCCCTAGAACATATTTCAATGAGCCTGGCCACAATTGTCCAGGATTTTCCATATTATAGAATTGAATTTGACAACCTCAAATTCCAGCTCCAGAAACAAGATGGACGCCTCAGATGCATTGAGTATCATCTCCCATGCATCTTCAAATAGACTGAGCTCCCCGGAAATCTTGTGTAGGACCCAATGCATGTCGAATCTGCCTCGACTGAGGATGCATAGTAGTTTCAAGTTTCTCACTTCTAATAGTTTTTTGTATCTTATTTTTATATGCAGGCAGCATTTATGTTTTTATGGTTAACCAGTCATGCCATTAGGAAAGTAAAAGATAATATATGTATGAACATCTAGTCAGTATTAGCTTGGTATGATAAACTAAGAAAATTTTGTTTTTTTATGGCATACCACGCTATCAGATGGCCAACAGACTTGGTTTCTCACTCAGGGCAAGCTGAGGCCACCTATCAGTATTTATCTGGTTGTAACTTTTTGAAGAAAACTAATGAAAATGGAGGTAATACCAATATTACAAAAAAAAATTGTCTACATGTATACCACTATTCTCTTGCTTGTATGCAACTTGCACATAGTATACAACTTGCCTAATTAAGGCTAGGAGTGACTGAGCCTAGAGTTTATAGAGAACTACCTTCCCAAAAGGAATATCTCGACCTAGACTGGTATGAGTTGGATTGGGGCCAATAACTATGGAAGTTTCCTAACTTCTTGCATCCCTAAGTTTCTAGATACATCCTCCCAAATCTAGGAAAGGATTTTATAATGAGACTCTCTAAGGGGTGAAGAGGGAGGAGAATATAGGAAAATAACCTTATTTTTCAAAAATTCAATTTGGGGCCTAGTCTAGTGTTATTTTTGTAGCATAAGGTTCTTTTCATATATTCTTCTCCCTCTTCACCCCTAAGAGAGTCTCATTATAAATGCATTTATTACATTTAGGAGGATGTATATGGACACTTAGGGCCATGAGAAGTTAGGAAAATTCTATAATTATTGACCCCAAGCCAAATCATTCCAATCTCAGTTGAGTTGATCCTCTTGGGGAGGAAATTCTCTAGCAACTATATGCGTAGTCACCCTTAAGATTAAAATTTTCATACTATGCATAGGTTTCATACTAGCAAGGGAGAAATGGTATACAAGTGACAATTGACATGGGAGCGATAAAATGCCTATTTATCACATTTAAGGGTGATGGAGGGTGCATTCATTACAATGAATGAAGAGGGTTGAGTTGAGGTTCCTCCTACTGAAATGATGTGGAAAAAAGGGTTATAGCAACCTCTTCACAATGAAATTTGCATATGGATTCCCTCCAATTTCATTACCCTCTAAAACAACCATTTATGTATTATTCTTGGAAAATTGTGTTGAAATTTTCAACAAGAAATAGTGAAATTAGCATCTAGAAATAACACACACACTAGTGTGGGATCAAAGGTCACACAGTGGTGGATTCTAGCTACACATTAGTGTGAAAACCAATTTTTAAATAAACTGGAAAATTACTTGTAATAGTATCTCATAACAACTTGTAATAGTTAACTAAGTGTGATAGACTTAGTTAGCTCATGAATTTTGAGCTGAGGGTCAAAGGATAGGCATGTTGAGTGATTCTATTATTAACAAGTTCCTGTTGCAGTTGTAGCGCTAGTGTAGTGTGAGTGGGATCAATTAAATCACATTAATTGAGTTAAAATAAATTTAATTAGTTCTAACTAGTAATGATCTACCAAGTAATGAATGATTCACTATTTATAGCTTCATGCATGCTAATTTTGGTGGAGACCCAGTTGATACAAAGGTTCAAGGCAGGTAAACTATCAGTTGTATTTTTATCAAACTTTCCATATGTAGTTATATAATCACAAGAAGCCCATGATGAATTGTGAAATCAAGGAAGGTTGAATTTCCTATTTAATATGGGTTTAACTCTAGGGATTGCGTAAGCAGGGTAGGCTGATAATTGGCTATGTATTTGTCCAATTTTTCCTAGATCAGTGTGAAGCAATTGGTAGAGTGTATGAGGTTTTGGTGAGCACAAATACATTGTATTGTTTCATGGTTCCTTGATTGATTATACAATAAAGATGGAGGGGTTTTGAGTAGTTTATTTCCCCAGGAATATTTGGTGTTGTGTATTGATTTATTTCTTTCTCTTACTTGCATGCAATTGAGCAATCGTGTTTTATATTTCACAAATATTGTAGAAGGATTCAATATCTTGCTTTAGTACATTACATGATCAGATTGAGTCCATTGATATAATTTCTACATGGTATTATAGATGTGTTAGAGATTTTATACATGGTATCGGAGTGCAAGGAATCATAACAGTGAAGAAGAAATTGAGTTTGTGTTGAACAATATTCAAATTTGAAAATAATTTCTTTGGAGCTAGAAGCAGATCAAGATGTCTTTAAATGGCTTGAGACTTGAATATGCATTCGAGGGAAGTTAGAATTATATTTCATGGAAGGACATGATGGAGGTAGTGTTGGAAGAAAATGGGTTGAAGGAATTCATAGATAATGATATTCGCAAGCCCGCAGCAGTAGATGCCCAACTTCTTGATGCATGGCATAAGAAGGTAGAAAAGGTGAGGAGGATCTTGTTAGAGGAAGTTCAAGGTCATATTTTCTCGAGTATCCATGGAAAGGAAACTCCATATGTTATATGGAAGGCTTTAACCGATCTGTTTCAAAGTAGTAGTGACCATAGAAAATTGGCACTCAAGGAAAAGCTTAGGAAAATCAAAATGGAGAAGGGCGACACAATCCAGAAATACTTGACCAAGTTCACTCAATGTCAAGATGAGCTTGGAAGTGTTGGGATTACTATAGCTGATGATGACTTGGTGAGCCTAACACTTATAGGACTTCCCAAGGGTTGGCATAGTTACCGGGACTTTTTGAATGGGAGGGAGAAGTTACCAGATTGGGAGCGAATTTGGTCAGATTTGGTACAAGAAGAGTTTCAACGAAATATAAAGGATGGGTCCTCATACAAGACTAATGATGAGGAAAATTGTGCCTTGGATGGTAAGGTAAAGAAGGGGAATGGGAGGGAGTCCAATTCCAAATATGAGACCAAAAAAGAAGGCAAGAAGTGTGACATGTCAAAGGTGAAATATGTTCACTGTCATGATCATGGACACTATGCAAAAAATTGTCCATAAAAGAAGAAGAACAAAAAGAAGGCTTTGAGAGCTATAGTAGGTGAAGCTTTGACCTCACAATTTGAGTTGGAATTCTCTCTCATCACATGCATGGCATAAACTGTGATGGGATCTATGTGGTACTTGTATAGTGGAGCATATTTCCACATGACGGGAAACAAAGAACTCTTTAGTAGCTTGAAGGACAAGGATCCTTGGATGCACATCGAGATGGGTGACGATGGGAGGTATAGCGCTACAGGGATTGGTATAGTTAATTTCTAGAGATAGACAGGTATACCTTTCTTATTAAAATATGTCATGCATACCAGGCTTGAAAAATAATTTTGTTTCAGTTGCTATGTTGGAGGATCTTGGAAATGATGTGGTTTTAGTGAAGGAAAGGCATTCCTTCGTCACAAAGCCACAACACAGGTAAAGAAGATTGGGGTTTGTGTGAAGAACCTCTACAAACTTGATGTAGATGGCTACGCAACATTGATCAGTAAAGTAGGGAAGTGGTGAGTCGGGATACATGTGAGTTATGGCACAAGAGATTGGGCCATCTACACGACAATGCTTTGAGGATCATGCAACATATTTCTACAGGTCTTCCAAAGGGTACTCTTGCACAGATAGACACATGCAAGGGATGTACCATGGGGAATTATGAGAAAGCTATGTGATTTTCCCATGAGAGGGAGCTTGACTTGCATGCAGATGAGGAACTCTTAGTTCCAAAGGATGAACCTCAGCATGTGGGACAACCACAAGCAGAGGATCATTAAGTGACAAAAACCACTCATTCAAAGCCATCCACCAGAAATGGTAGGAAGCGCACCAGAGAGGTTGACAGATTTATGCTAGATGCGATAGAGCATGTAGGTGCACCTACATCACAACACAGGTAGAGAAGGTCCCCATACAGGTATACTAGCTACATGGCTCTTATGAGTGAGTGTATTGTGATAGAACCATCCTCTTTTGAGGAAGCAGTGCAACAACCAAAATGGGTTTATGCTATGGTTGAGGAGTATGAATCCATTATCAAAAATAGTGCATGGGAAGTGGTCCCAAGACCAATGGGGAAGCGAGTGGTTAGATCTAGGTGGATCTACAAGGTGACTCAAGCAAAGACCTCCAGGAGGGGGAAATTTCGAGCTAGATGGGTAGAGGAAGTACATTCAAATATACCTCTAGGTGTGAGGTGGGGTGATGTGTAGATATAATCCCAAGAAGAAATTTGGGCAGGGTCCATTGAGATGGTGTTGTTAGTCATCAATAATTTTTGCTATTTGTAGATTACTAAATACTTGTCCTAGATTTCTAAAAACAAGATTCATGAATATTGTGAGTTTTAGAAATCTCACTACCTTCATTATCATTAAAACAAAATTTTCACTATTTTACTACTCTGCCATTCCATGGTTAAACTACCACTCCTAAAAGACCCCTCACGGGCTCATGCCACTCATATTTATCCTATTTTCCCACCCATAACCTCAACACTTTGTTTTGCCTTTGCCTCACCCCTCCACTTTCCATCTAGGATTGCCAAACAACCTGCTTCTCATGTTCATCAATTGCCTCAAGATTTGATCATCCCAAAAATCTCTATAGGCTCTTTAGATAAATCGAGTATATTGGATTTTTTATCTTCATTACATCAATTTGTCAAAAACTCTGTTTTTTACAATTAAAGACCCCAAGGCAAGCTTTCATTCAAAGACTAAGTCAAAGGAGCCTCCCAATAGGTCATTAGGGTTTCATAGGTTGTAGGGTTATCCTTGGTGTTTTTAAGCTTTGATTTTCCTATGCTAGAGGTTGTTTCAAATGTAAAACAATAGCAACACATGATTTCCCAAGAAAGAGCAAAAAATCTCCAAAGTGGGCTACTTTGTCAATTTCAAGTTTTGCACAAGGTAAATGTGCTTGGGATTTTTGCAGGAATGCCAAGAGGTAGATCAACAAAGGAAATTGATAAAGTAACTAATGTGTTCCTAAAGGAAGATAGGGAGAAGTTTATGTCCAAAGAGAAACAAGGTTTATAAGACTGATTGGGCTAGTAGTGTGCCAAGAAAAGGTCCAATGTAGCAGGACACATGGAGGAGGAACACCAAATGAACCAAACATTGAAGAAATTTCTTAGAAATTATAAATAAGGAAAAAGGTGAGGTGAGCTAGATAGAAATGAATGAACTTGAAATGGCTATAGAGAAGTTAGAAGACAACACTGATAATTGTTCTCAAGCATCCCGGAAACCTAGGGTTTTGGTAAGGTGATCAAAGAAGGTAAAAGGGTAAGTTTGGACTCCATAATGATACTAAAATATTCCTGAAGATATCACTGTTTGCAAATATTCCAAACTCATCCCAAGGAGTTTTTCATGCCAAAGATGGTAAAAATAGGTAAAATTAAGTTGTTAAGCCTCCATCATGATAGAAGAAAGAAGATTTTAAGGGGCTACTGTGTATGTCATCCAAGAGTTTGCCAAGGTGACATTCCTTACTGTTTCAAAGGACAAAGAAGTAAAGAATATCAGTGATAAGGGAAGAAACCATGTTTCAAGTCACCCACACTTGGAAATTTCAAAAGGGGTAAAAACTTGATTACAAATTCATAATGCAAGCAAAAAGGGATGTTGACAGTGCTGCCATAAGGAGGAAATCCCTCAAAAATGTTGTAAGAAGCTTACCATTACTGAATGAGCTAAAGAGATGTGTTAGGTTCAAGATGATAGAAAGGGTAGTTTTGGTTTTCTTATATGTAAAGATGAGTGAAATAGACCCTCAGACTAAAAATACCCTTTCATGTTTCCAGCAAGATGCCATTAAAAAGGAAAGGGCCATTTAAATGTTTTTTTTAGGCACTTGCAGCAAAACACAAAGGAATGTTAGTTAAATGAAAAGGATAAAAAAACATTAGAAAAGTGGGTTTTCTGGGTTCAATTTATTTGCCTAGGCTATAGAGGACCATTTTGTCCTTCACCCAACTCATTATGTAATTGAAAAGACAGCCAAAGCATCCAAGAGATAATTTGGGCATTTCAGTCAAATTTTGGGCAAGTCTACCCAGTGCTGTGCATTCAGTGTTCGACGTTGTGCGTTCAGTGTCCGGTGCTGCGCGTTTAGAAGATTTTCCAGTGAAAAATTGCACTGTGTTGCACGTTCGGAGACACGCACTGCATGTTCGTGCAGGCACTATGTTTTCACCCAGGAAATCCTGATAGGCCTAGACTATGTTCAGGAACTGCACCCAGGAGAGCCTGACAGGCCCAGACTGCGTTCAGGCACTACACACAGGGAAGCCTGACACCTGAAAACACATGCAGGAATTACGTGTTGGGTAGGGAGGATGCAAATCTGCGTGCAGGTGCTATGCTTTCGCCTGAAGCTCCTCCTTCACCTACAAGTGCCCAAAAAACATAAAAAACTCCTTCAAGGTGACATCAAATCACTTTCAAGGGAATTGAAAATTGGTAGGTGGATGTCTTGCCTTTTCCTCCAGTGGATTTTGATGGTTTAATGTCAAAAGGAATTGGCCAAAACCTAAGAAGTGAAAAAACCCTAATATTCATGCTAAAAAACCCTTTTTTAACCTCCATCATCTACAAACAAGAATATATCAGTTAAGTAGGGTATGAAGTAGTATAGTTGCAGTGATTTGAAGATTGACCATTCATCAAAGCTTAAAAATCTCAGTCATATACCTACACCTTCCTCTCACTCACTTGAAAAGGTTGCCTTTCATCATCATTCCAATTCACTTCTCATATCAAGTTACACAAGCAGAGGTAGGGTTTGTTTAAAAGAAACAGTAATCAAAATGTCAGGAGAAGGAGGAAATGTTAGTAGTGAAGAAGGCCAAGTGCCTAGGAGGAAGAAACACAGAGGTGGGAAGGTTAATAGGTTTGAACCCAAAGATACTATGGAGCTTAATGCTTCTCCTATGATTATCACCTGTTTAAAAAATGTAGGGTGTTTTCAGTTTTGTGAAAGAGTCCAACAAGTACAAAGTCACCCAGAGCTCACAAGGTTATTCATCCTTAACCTACATGAAAAACAATCAAGATTTACAGGGGTGACCTTTGAACTCTCCTCGGATGCCATTTCACATGCTATAGGCATACCCAATGTTGGTGAAAAATGGTTCAAAATAGAAAATTTAGATATAAGTTTCTATGAGCCATTTCTCAAACCCAAATACAAAGAAGGCTACAAAACTATCTTCCCTTTTTCACATTTGTTGGAGAGGTATGCACCCTTGATGAGGGTCATCGTGAAATACTTTACATGTGAGGGAAGGTACTCTAGACTTTACTCCTATCATATCAGATTACTCATGCACTTCAATAGGGTCAAAATGCTTCATTTACGCTACTACCTTTATAGGAGTATTGATAAGATGTCTTCTGTTTTTCAAAGGAGGAACTATTCCCAGCAAATGAAAAGTTTGTTTCTTCATTCTTTAATCAAGATGGTTGTGCTACATCAGTTGGAGCAAAATGGCATACCATGGTAAGTGTTCATTGCTCATGAAGTGTTCACAAACTCTCAGCCCCATCCTTAGCAAAATTTTCCCTCATCATATCATCCCCCTACTCCCCCATCATCTCCTATTGATCATGCTTCATCTTCTACACATGTATCCTCACCTAAATAAAACCTTCCTTCCTCACCTTCTCCCAATACATCAGATCAAGAAGGAAGTGACCATGTTGAGCAATCAAATACTAATGAAGGAGAGAGAAATAATGATGAAACAAGCATTGAAGAAAAAGAGAGTGAAGAGGCAGAGGTTAGTAATGAAACATAAAACATAGAGGTAGATGACAATGAAGATCAGGCAGATGATAAAGAGGGCAGCCAAGATAATGATGATGATGTTGGAGATGAAGAGGCAGAAGACAATATGGACACAAATAAAGGAAGTGACAGAGAGATAGATGATGATAATGGTGACAGTAAAACTAAGAGCCATAGTGACAGTAAAAATAGTGAGGTTCCTAGTAGTGATCAGGGAAGTGGTGATGTTGGAAACAAAGAGGGCAGTGATGAAGAAGAATACATGGTAATTGATATCAATAATGATGCTAATGACAACATTGATACCAAGGATCAGAATTTTAGTGAAGCTGATGATAACAATGAAGAAAATGAAGAGGCTGTTAGCAGCAGTGAAGAAGAATACAACAAAGAGCATGACAGTAATGACAGAAACCATGAAAGCCACAAGAACAACATGAATATCACTGATAATGACAGTCAAGATGGAAAAAATAATGAAGACACTGAAATGGTCACAATGAAACCTCTTTCTTTGACTTATCAAAGAGGATAAAGGCACGTGTTTGCTGCATCTAAAAGGAAAGGGGCCATGCCTTCTGCATCAACAAAAAAGCTTTACAAAGGGAAGAAAAAGGTCACTGCTGGAGATAAGAGAGGCAAACATCAAACTAAACAAGAGATCTGTAGAAATTATATAACATATGCATGTATATATATCCATATTCTCTTGATCTAACAATATTTATCTTCTTGCTAAATACATAACCCTTCCACTGTCAATCTTTTGCATAAATTTAAAACTCAATTGCAAACACATGAAGCAATAAAAAAAATTGTACATAACACAATTGTTTAACGGGAAAGCCTGAAGCTAAAAAACCCAAATATCATATATTAATATATATCATTTAGATCATGTAAAAATCTCATACAAAACTTAGTACATGAAGCTCTCAATACAATCAACAATCATTACACACTGTCATGCATAAATTTTCACTTCCATGCAACAATTTCTTGCTTCCTGATAGCCTGCCTCCACTACGCAATCCCTGCTGAAGAATAACCCTAAATGAATTTGAATCTACCTTTCCTTGACTACGCAAACCTCATTGGCAACTCCAATGTGTGTGTGATGCATTTAATGCATCACTATAGTCACAAAGGATAGTCCATCTCACCCTTTCACCTATCTCTCCAGTGGGTCTCCACTGGAATTGACATGCACTGTAGTTAACTGTTGTTTATGTTCATTTGTTAGTGATTTATTATTTGCAAATTAATTAACTAATTAATTCACTTAACTCTCACTAGTGTATCTTTCAGTTAGACTAGATACAGCTAGCTCAATTGAGTTTAACTCCAATAACTAAGTTAAATTGAATAACAGCTCCATAAACTACTCTTCCAACTCTGTCATAACTTTGCCACTTCAGTTCTAACTGAGTCCTCCATGCATGAGCCACCTTAAACCCTAGGAATAGTGTAATTCCTTCAGCCCACTGATTTGTCAAATCTGTATACTGAAATAAAGTGCTCCAAGAGAGTAAGTTGATATTTAGAGTATGATTATTATTAAGGGCTAATAATAATTGACACATCTATTTTTAGATCATGATATATAAATAGACTTTGCCCAATCTTCTAAAAATATAATTCCATATATTTTTGCAACTTGACCAACCATCCACAAATAACATCCTGCAACTTCTGAAATATGATCACCATGTCTAAAAATAGACATATTCTAAAAATAAACTTACACCTAAAAATAGCCTGCGAGCCCACTTAGTGAAGGTGACTGATTTTCACTAAGCTCATCATCTTGTTGAATCTCGACACTCCTTCTCAAAAATACAGGGATTATCCTTCACCCTGATCCTGCCTCTATGGTATTCGAATTTGCTCCTGCTGAGCGCTTTCATCAGAATGTATGCATCCTGATCTTTCGTAGGAATGTACTGAAGCAACATGATCTTCCGCTACACACAATCTCTGATATGATGATACTGGATATCAATATGTTTAGATCTATCATGAAACACAAGATTAATCGAGAGTTTAATGCAACTTTGATTATCACAATGTATCACTGTAGGACCTAAATTTGAACTGAACAAACTGACCAGGATCTTCCTCATCCAGATAGCCTCACATGCATCTTGACTTGCTGCCATCTATTCTGCTTCTGCTGAACTGAGTGCCACAGATCTTTGTTTCCTGTTGTACCAAGAAACTGTTGTAGATCTGATACTGAAAACCCCTCCTGATGTGCTCTTTCTGTATATTGGGCTGCCTACCCAATCTGCATCTGTGAAGCCATGCAACTTCACCTCATCCATCTTTCTGTACCATAAACCATACTTAGATATGCCCCTGAGATACCTCAGGACATGCTTGCTTGCCTTCCAAAAGAGCTTGGTAGGCTTAGCCATCGCTTGTGAAAGCTGGTTCACCGCATATCATATGTCTAGTCTTGTATTAACTAAATACATGAGCGAACCCACCAACTTTCGATAAACAGTGGCATCCACTACCTCTACCGATGTAGCATCCTCTTTCCTCCAATTTCTTGGAAGAGGAGTATCAATAGGCTTGCAGCCTTCCATGTGAAACTTTTCAAGATTCTCCCAATCATACTTGCCTTGAGACACAAACAATTCACCTTCCCGCTGCCATATTTCCAATCCAAGGAAATAATGAAGGAGGCCCTAATCCTTCATCTCAAACTCCTTTGCAATATCTTCATTGCATGAGTGTATCAAATTCTCATCACTCGTTAGTATTAAATCATCAACATAAAGAACAATGATTAAAATCTTACCCTCCACCACAATTTGGTATAGGTTTTCATCCGCCTCACTCTTGGTGAAGCCAATTCCAGTGAAATAGCTGTCGATCTGAGTGTACCAAGCACAAGGTGCTTGTTTCATCCCATACAACACTATTTTGAGCCTGCACACATGTGAATCATTGTTGAAGATCTCAAATCCTTAAGGCTGCTCAATGCACACCTCTTCCTCAATGATCCCATTAAGGAACGTAGTCTTCACATCCATCTGATGAATGTGCCAACCCATCTACGCTGAGAGATCAAGGATGGCCCTTATGGAAGAATACCGGGCGAAAGGTGCAAAGGTTTCTTCATAATAAATCACCTCGATTTGTGAGAAGCCCCGAGCAACAAATCTTGCCTTATACTTCTCGAAGCTCCCATCAGCAACTTGCTTTACCTTGTAGATCCATCTTGATCCTACAACTGATTTACCCACTAGACTTGGAACAATTTCCCAATAATTGTTTCTTACAATGGAGTCATATTCCTCCACCATGGAATCTACCCATGTGGGCTCCTGCGCTGCTTCTTCAAAAAATATGGCTCTGTCACGACACACTTGCTCATAAGAGCCATGTATCCAATAAATTGGTCAAGTGACTGTCTCTGTCTGCGTTGTGATGTAGGGAATCCTAAATTTCGTGCCACATCAAGCTTCAGTCTCTCAGCTTCTATGGTATGCTTTCTACCTTGTTTGATGTTTGGTTATGCATGAGTGGACTCCTCCACTCCATGAATCTCCTCCTGTGGCTTATCCACATCTAGAGGCTCATCTTTGGGAATAGGCAGTTCCTCCACTACATGCAAGTCTAGCTCCCTCTCAAGCGACAACTTCATGGCTTTCACCTCATTGAATTTTATATCTCGTCGCACCACAGTCATTCGACTATTTGGAAAATACACACAATAATTATGGAGTGTTTCTATGTACCCCACAAATATCCCAACTTCTGTAGTCGGCTCCAGCTTCTTCCTGGCATCCTTTGTCACATGAATGTAAATAGATGAACCGAAAATATTCAAATGAGAAATATTAGGCTTCTTACCAGTAAAAGCTTCTTCAGGTGTACTCATGCCAAGTACTCTATGAGGACAACGATTTTGCACATAAACCACAGTGTTGCATGCTTCTACCCACAGGTGCGTTGGTAGGCCCTGGTCATGCAACATAGCTCGTGTAGCACCCACGATCATTTTTTTCTTCCTCTCCGCAACCCCATTCTGTTGTGGGTTATGAGGCACTATGATTTCTCTTTGAATTCCTTCTTTGGTACATAATTCTTTGAATTCATTCGAGATATTCACCACCATTATCGCTCTACAGAGCCTTCACTTGCTTCGTTGACTCCTTCTCCACCAATGATTTAAACTCACAGAACTTTGAGAATTTTTCGGTCTTCTTCTGCATGAAAAAGATCCAGCATCTACGAGAATATTCATCAACAAAAATAACATAATACATGTGTCTTTCTATTGAAGCAACTGAAAAATGTCCACACACATCTATGTGAATTCTCTCAAGGATCACCGAAGCACGGTCCTCCTTATCATGAAAGGTGGTCTTCACAAACTTACCCATATTACATCCCTTGCACTGATCTGACTACGCAACAGTACCCTTGGGAAGTCTAGTAGAAATCTATTGCAAAATCTTCAAAGCACCATGGTGAAGATGGCCCAATCTCCTGTGCCATAATTCGCCCTCATCCTGGCTCACCACTTCTTCTACTTTTCCCATCATTGCAGCGCAGCCATCTACCTCAAGCTTGTAGAGATTCTTAACTCAAATCCCTATCCTCTCGATTTGACCCTTTTTTTATGTCACAGGAAAGCTTTTCCATCGCTAAAAAAAATGTCATAACCTCTGTCTTCCAACATTGCGACTGAGACCAAGTTCTTCTTCAGACCTGGAACATGCATAACATCTTTCAACAGAAATGGATTACTTGACTCCCTCTCAAAGGTAATGGTACCAATGCTAGTTTCACTATATCGACCATCATCACCCTTCTCTATATGCATTTGGATATCCTTCTCCTCCAAGTCACTAAACAACTCCTTCTCTCTCGTCATATGGAAAAACGCACCACTATCAAGATATCACACTGATCCCATTGAGCTTGAAACCAAGCATGCAATCAAAGAGAAATAAAGTTAAAATTGTGAGGCTAAGGCCTCACCCACTGCAGCTCCAGCAAAATTCTTGTTCTTCTTCTTCTGTGGGCAGTTAGTGGTGAAATTCCCATGTTCGTGACAGTGAAAACACTTCACCTTGGACAAAACCTGCTTCTTGGCTTTAGCCTCAAATTTTGAAGGGAATTTCTTCCCCTTCCCTTTCCTTTATTTGGAAGCCAAAGAAAAATTCTCTTCATCTTCATTATTCGATGAAGATCCATCCCTGGTCCTTCACCTTATCTCCTCTTGCACAAGATCCGACCAAAGTCGCTCCCAACTTGGCAGTTTCTCCCATCCATTGATAGAGTCTTCGCAGCTATGCCAACTCTTCGGAAGCCCAAGGAGAGCCAAGCTCACCAATTCATCATCATAAACAGTAATCCCCACACTTCCCAGTTCATCCCTACAGTGGACAAACTTCGTGAGATATTTTGGAATACTGTCGCCCTTCTCCATTTTTATTTTTCTGAGCTTATCTTTCAGCACCAACTTCCTCTAGTTGCTGATGCTTTGGAACAAATGTGTCAAAGCCTTCCACATTACAAATGAAGTGGCTTTCCCATGAGGGCTGGACACAACATGGTCCTTCACACCTTCCAACAAAATTATTCTTGTCTTTTCTACCTTCTTTTTCCATGCGTCAAGTAATATAGCATCGCTAGAACCATACTTAGAAACATCACTATCTATGAACTCCTTCAGTTCATTATCTTCCAGAAATGCCTCCATCCTATCCTTCCAGGCTATGTAATTTGAGCTGCCCTCAAGGGCACATTCCAATCACAACCCATTGAAATACATTTCAATGTATACTCAACTGTCGCACCAAGAAATTTCTGCAACATATTCGAATTGTCCACCAACACAAACTCAACAATTCTTCACAATTGCAATCTTCAAGAATTAACACTGCTCCGATACCATGTAGAAATTATATAACATATGCATGTATATATATCCAGATTCTCCTGATCTAACAATATTTATCTTCTTTCTAAATACATAATCCTTCCACTATTAATCTTTTGTGGAAATTTAAAACTCAATTGTAAACACATGAAGCAATAAAAACAATAGCACATAACACATTTGTTTAATGGGAAAGCCTGAAGCTAAAAACCACAACTATCATATATTATGTATCATGGAGATCATGTAACAATATCATACAAATATTAGTACATCAAGCTCTCAGTACAATCAACAATCATTACAAACTGTCATGCAAAAATTTGCACTTCCATGCACCAATTTCTTGCCTGCTAACAACCTGCCTCCACTGTGCAATCCTTGCTGAAGAATACCCATGAATGAATTCGAATCTACCTTGCCTTGAATGGACAATCCTCATTGGCAACTCCAATGTGCGTGTGATGCATTGAATGCATCACTATAGTCACAACGGATAGTCCATCTCACCCTTTCACCTATCTCTCCACTGGGTCTCCACTGGAACTGACATGCACTGTAGTTAACTGTTGTTTTTGTTCAGTTGATAGTGAGTTATTAGTTGTGAATTAATTAACTAATTAATTCACTTAACTCTCACTAGTGTATCTTTCAGTTAGACTAGATACAACTAGATCAACTGAGTTTAACTTCAATAACTAAGTTAAACTGAATAACAACTCCATAAACTACTCTTCCAACTTTGTCCTAACTTTTCCACTTCAGTTCTAACTGAGTCCTCCATGCATGAGCCACCATAAACCCTAGGAATTGTGTAATTCCTTCAACCCACTGATTTGTAAAATTTGTATACTGAAATAAAGTGCTCCAAGATAATAAGTTGATATTTAGAGTCTGATTATTATTAAGGGCTAATAATAATCGACATATCTATTTTTAGATCAACGATCTATAAATAGACTTCAACCAATCTTCTAAAAATAGAATTTCATCTATTTTTCCAACTTGACCAACCATCCAAAAATAACATCCTGCAACTTCTGAAATATGATCACCATGTCTAAAAATAGACATATTCTAAAAATAGACTTACACCTAAAAATAGCCTGCGGGCCCACTTAGTGAAGGTGAATGATTTTCACTAAGCTCATCATCTTGTTGAATCTCAAGAAGCACCAACTCATTGACCTTGACAGTGAAAATGAAGATGAGGAGAGGATTACAAGAATCTTGCTCCAAAGCAAGGATGCAGAGATCAGAGACCTACAAATAAAACTTGGCATGGAAATGTATAACATTGAGCATTATAAGAATGAAAACAAGTAGCTGAAGAAGACACAAAGGGATCTTGGCCTACAAAAAAAGATGGCCAAGCACTATGCCTTGAAGAAAAAGTTTGCAAGGGCCAAGCTCAAAGGAGCCCTTGCCGAAATACAAGCACTCAAGGAGGAAAACGACCAAGAAAAACTTGGAAATATTTCTCAAGCTTCTCTATAGGCCTCCCAAATCCCATGAGGAAGATAGTTGCAAATTTTGTCAAGTTTTTGACATTTTTGGTTTTTTCACTGATATTAAGGGCTGAAAGCGCAACACCCTTGGCGCTACGTTTTTCCTACGGGCATCCAATAGAGGTAAATTTTACATTTTTCGATTCATCAAGCCAAGGAAATCATTCACACCAAATTTTAGAGCATTTGGAGTAGTTTTGGTCCCTCAAAAGGCCCCAAAACATGCCAATTTTCACCTTTCTGCCATGTTTTCAGGGCTGGCACTATGCCTAGAGAAGCCTTGGTAGATTTAATTTTTGAATAGGTTAATGAAAACCAATTAGAAAAAAAGGAAATTTTTGAAAGTAGACTCAAAAGGCTTTCCAACGAGCCATCACGGAGACAATTTTGACATCAGGAAGTCCATCAAAATTTGGCTGCAAGTGGACCCAGTTTTCTTGTGCAGTCGCTGCGCTTTCAAACCAATGAAGCTGCCCCCTTGGAAAAAATTCAACAAAACACATTGAAGGATATTTTCAAGATTTTGTTTGGAAAATCACTCCAGCTTTGATTAAGGAGTTATGTTTATGTTATCTTTCATTTATTGCAATAATTATTATGTGCCTTGGGCCTTGCATGGCCTCTTTGGACATAAATGACACTTATGGTGTATTTATGGTTTCTAGAAGCCTCTTAGGGTTTCCACCTCCTCATTTTCTGATTAAATATAGCCTTGAGGCCTTATTGTAAGTTTTTGGTTGGGTGTTGAGCATAATATGGTATAGACTCTGATTTTATTTGTGAAATTGGCTTTGGTGTCTTGTGATGGCTTTGGACTGAGCAGCTGTGAATTGAGCTCATTCTTAGGATTCATAAAGCTTTGTTTAATGGTGATGTATTCCACATTTTGTGCATGTTTTCTTCAGTTCTCATTATGTTTCTTTGATCATGGGATAGAGATCTTAGAGTAGGATATGTCTTTGGGCACCCTGCTTTGTCTGCATCCTTTGACCCTTATGTTTTCTTCCTTGAAGTTTAACTAATGAATTCTTCAGTTATCTTTAGTTTTACTGAGATGTTATGTTGAAAATATAATTGTTTGCAAGTAACTTTCAGAGAATACTTAACAGCTCTCTAAGTTTACTCATCTGTTGTAATGTTCCAAAATTTTCCGACAATAATTTGGAACATTAATTTTTGCTGATTTCACCTAGGAGGAGAATAAATGGGTAAGGAGGCCCATGAATAATGAAATTCTCAATAGAATCCATCATAGTATGAAAGGGGATTATCTTTGGAGTTGTTTTGCACACCCTCATGTGTGAACATGGTTATTTTCAAGTGGACAAGGTCAGGTTTGACCAAGTCAACAGTGCTGCCATAGGAGGAGTGGCTTACTTTGGAAGAAAACACAGTGTGAATGAGGAAAGGGATATTTGGTGGAGGAAATGCTAATGGATGGGGCCCATGGAGAAAGAGATTTGACTTGTTTAAAAGGAGGGAAAGCAACCATTTTTTCTCATGCTTTGTATTATTCATCTCAATTGTCTATTCAGAAATTTGTGCATTCTTTGTTGTTTAGCAAGAATTGCCGGGGGAATTCCTGTTTACGATTCCTTCTCCTTCTTGAGAGGCCTCTTGAGGGATTTATCTAATTTTCCTCACATCTAGGCTTGAGGCCAAGCATCCTCCATCAAGATAGCATTATTTCTATAGAAAAGTAATGTTGTGTTGCTGGGTGTTGCAGTGAGGGTTCACTACACCACCTTCATCAGCTATTTTCAGAGGAGGAGTCCCTCTTTCCTTTGAGATATCATATTGGAGGCATTCCGGAGCATATTTCAGTTTTTGGAATTAAGGCAAACTATTTACCTAGCCCTATAGCACAGTTCCATCCAGTAACTGCGTTATTTTAGAGGAGCATTTGCAGTGGGGCTCTTACAGATTGTTGGAGGGTGAGATCTTTGGTGAAGGGATTAGAATTTCACTTGAAAGATCCATTGGAGGAGGCATATTCAGTTTGGGCATCATATACAGCCATCTCCATCCATTTATATTTCTGAGTTGTTGCAGCTACCCAACAACTCCGACATTTTGCAGTTTTTGTATTTTATTGCCAATCCTTCCAGGATTGACATGAGGTAGTCTTTGGGAGCTGATATCTTCACTCCCAATGTTGTATTGGGCCATATATTGATTATCCATGTATTTTACATATGTATAATGCAGTTGCTCTATAAAAATGTGCTATCATAGCTTGGTCTACATTGTGTAGCAGTGGTTTTGTCATGATTCCTGTACTAGTCTCTTGAGGTTGAGCATTTCTTATCTTGAGTATCACTTTCCTCAAGATATTGTATTCTCTTGTTGCTACTATTATTTAATAAGAAGGCTATGGATTTCTCTCACATTTATATGATTTCAGTGTTGCTGCTGCACCATTATTGTGTTTAATTATTGCTGAAGCTCCAACTTTAGAATATCTTGAGATATTCTCATTGTTGTAGCATTTTCCTAATTTGGGAACATTACAGTGGTATCAAAGCATGATCTCTGGCTCAGCCAGTGGGTCTCAGCCATCATGTTATCAAGGAGAGAGAATATGAAGACTTCATTTCATGGACAGAAGAGGGAAGATAAGCTTACAAAGCTTCTTCCAAGATCTGTATAGAGCATTCATGAAGAATTTGAGAAGATAAGGAAGGAGATATGTACAGGATCTCCAAGAGGGTTTGAAGCTGAGTCAAACTCTATATTTTCTTATGGGGAGTGTGAGCATGTAGCCACACCTTATGAGGTACAGCACAGTCACATGGCCAACTTTGACATGAGAGGAAAAGAATTAGGAGGAATGCCGAAGCAAGGAACTCTTAGTGATTTCTTACATGAGTATGAATCTCAAACTCGAGGGTTTAGAGATCATATTAATTTTCCATGGTTCTACAAGATCATGGTGAGGAGCAAGCATCATGATGAGGATAGATTATCTTTGATGGTTCCCCTACTTGTTCAGCCGGGGCTTGGATAAAAGAGCTAGACACCTTTCTGCAACAGCATCAGATTCCCGAAGATGAAGCCATCAGAATAGCAGCGCTGCACTTGGGAGGTAAGTTCTATGCATGGTGGTTATTTGAGTCATTTATTTTGAAAAATGTAAATACCTCTTCCTATGCGATGTTCGTTAGAACTTTGATGAGGAGATTCGGTAGGAGGGATTCTGAAACACATGTGGAGGAAAAAAACACATTCAAACAAACAAAACCCTTGCATGTGATGAAGGAAACCATAGACTCAAAAAAATTTCAGAGAACCATGAAGGAGGCTGATATCTTGCATAATACTTTAATGGAGGCAAGACCTTCATCTTGCATTTTGGCACAAGGAGGCATAGAGATCCCTTTTCCAAAAGAGGATCCAATCATTGGAGGCTTACCCAATCATGTTGAGGAAGCTGAGGGAAACAACACTGTCATTTCTAGAGTTGATCTAGTACCTCATGCAGAGGAAGGAGGAGCTCTTTCTCCCATTAGAGGGATTCTTGCATATTTTCAAGGAAGTCCCTAGGATATCATACATGGAGGTCCAAGCATAATCAATGAGTAGCATGATTGTGCAACATAGTAGCTAGAAGGAGGAGGAAGGGAGGAAAAGCAACATCATGTGATGAGAGGCACACACCATTCTCTATTCAGAGAGCTAGTGCAAAGGGGAGGTAGAATGTATTGTGCTGTGAGAGCAAGGGAAATATTTCCCAACCATATGAGCAGTCCTCTCTTGACATTGATTTCTCACTACATAGAGGCATTCCACTAGGGAGGCCACCAGATCTATCATTGATGAAAGACATCTTGTCTTTGGATTCACCAGTCTTGGATTTTGGAGAGGTGAAGAGTTTTGAGGAGAAATTTGGCATGAGGGATGTCAAAGTAGCAGGCAACAACATGAGGAGAGCTTCACATGCCAAATCACCAGCGCTGTCTCTTAGGAGGATTGATCCTTACTGGAGATATCAGCTCTTAGTGGAGTACTCCAAGGATCTTGGTGCATGGATGGTTCTTGATGACCTGGATGGAGATAATGAGTGTATGGTGGATGATATGGTCATTTATTCACATGGCAGAGTCTTCTTGACTAGAGATTCTAGTCTCAAGGAGAAGCTGCTGCATGCAACACATGAGGACTTCTTTTCCATGCATCTTGATGCATATCTTGCCTTGGAAGAGGAGTTCATTTGGGAGGGCATTCAACAAGACATATTTCAGCATATGGAGAGATTCAGAGCCTAGATGATGATGCAGAGGATGTCCCAACCACCTTCCTACTCATTGCGAGTAAGGGAGGATTATCAGTTGAGCCATTTCAGCTCAAGTCTTCGAGTACATAATGGAGAATGTAAAATTTCACCTTATGTTTTGTACCTCTTGTCTTTTTATGAGTAGCATATTGTACCAAGGAGGATTATAACTTCTTGCATATTGTATATTGATGTACTTGGAGCCATTTGCAACATTGAGATTAGCTATCTCATTGGTGGTTTGTGGGGAAAGCCGCATGATTCTTGGTGTGCACCATTGGCACCAAATTGTACTTTCATGTTTATATTTTGTAAAATGATTGTGGAAGCATACAAGTGGCTAGAAAAGCACTTGTTTTTATTTTATTTGATGTAGGCAAGGGATGCACTACGCTGGTTCCATGGGTGGAACTATGATTCACTCTTTGGTTATCATTTGGCAACTTGTTCTTATTGTACTATGCTTCCATGTATTAATGATATGTTTATATTTATGGGGAGATTTTATTGGAGAGTGGGCTTAAGATTGAGGATGCCCATTGGGAGCATGATTATCCTTACTATACATGTTGTACATTTTAGGAGGAACCATGGGCCAACCATGAATGCCACATTACATTTCTTTCCTTCTTGTGGGAAAAACCACTTGAAGACTTTGAGGAGGCACTCCATGGATCATAAGGAAATGGAGGTGTTAGCACAGTCAACTCTTTTCCCTTTGAGGATGAAGGAAGACTCATCTATGAGCCACTCCATTGATATGAGAAAAACATATGGTGAGATTATTGTTGATTTTCATGATGATTTGTCTATATATATGCATCTCTTAACCATATATGTGCAGGGATTTGCTCAAAGAAGGATTATTATTCCTTCTAGATTTTATGGTCTACATAAGGCCATTATGGATGATCACTCCCTAAGAGGATGTGGGGAGGAGAATTATCATGGAGAACATACTTACATTGCACACTATATCATTCACCTTCTTCAGGTTTGGGAAGAGATTGGGGCAGCAAGAGGATGGTGGGGAGGCCACCCATCATTTTGTTTTCTATGGCAGTGGAGATTCAAACTGCGTTGGCTACACTTGAGAGACCATTGTCCTTCTCCTTTACTTCACATGGTAGCCAAAATGATTCTCCTTATGGTTCCCTTGATTTATATTTCTAGAGCTTTCCTTGGGAGCATGATTGGGAGAGAGACACATTGGGTGAATGTGTCCTTTGAGGGAGAAATTCCTCACACTTTTTTCACTACATGTTCTAAGGGGAGCATGGGACATGATATGGTTACCTTAAAAACACATTTGTCACTTTATGAGGTGAGCCATATGATGGAGGAGATTCCATATGATGATGACTTCCAACTCATCATATATGGAGATACTTGGGCCGGCATGATTTGTAGCATTGGAGGAGAGATCCTTGGAGATCTAGTCTTCATTTTGCCACTTTAGGGCAAGTATTTTGCAGCCTAGGATCATAACTTTCTCTACACCTATCATAAGTGGAGAGATGGAGAGCATGGGGTAGGCTACATTGTCTACCATGAGCAGATTTTCATCCCATCTACTTTGCTAGAGCCAAAGGTGGAGGACAGTTTCCAGGAGTTGCCTAGTTGGAAGGTAACTCATTTTTTATGGATGATTGCTTGGGGATGGAGGATCCACATGAGGGAGATGTTACTAAAACACTTCATAGAATCCATGCCTTGAGAGGAGGCTTTCTAGTTTTGTCCTTGTAGTTGCTTGAGGACAAGCAACATTTGGGAGGGGAGGACTGTAATGTTCCAAAATTTTCCGACAATAATTTGGAACATTAATTTTTGCTGATTTCACCTAGGAGAAGAATAAATGGGTAAGGAGGCCCATGCATAATGAAATTCTCAATAAAATCCCTCATAGTATGAAAGGGTATTATATTTTGAGCTGGTTTGCATACCCTCATGTGTGAACAGGGTTATTTGAGAGTGGACAAGGTTAGGTTTGACCAAGTCAACATTGCTGCCATAGGAGGAGTGGCTTACTTTGGAAGACAACGCAGTGTGAATGAGGAAAGGGATATTTGGTGGAGGAAACCATAATGGATGGGGCCCATTGAGAAAGATCTTTCACTTGTTTAAAAGGAGGGCAAGGTGACCATTGTTTCTCATGCTTTTTATTATTCATCTCAAATTTCTATTCAGCCAATTGTGCATTCTTTGTTGTTTAGCAAGAATTGTCGGGGGAATTCCTATTTAGGATTCATTCTCCTTCTTGAGAGGCCTCTTGAGGGATTGCTCTAATTTTCCTCACATCCAGGCTTGAGGCCAAGCATCCTCCATCAAGACAACATTATTTCTGCAGCAGAGTAATGTTGTGTTGCTGGTGTTATAGTGAGGTTTCACTACACCACCTTCATTAGCTATTTTCAGAGGAGGAGTCCCTCTTTCCTTTGAGCATCATCTACAGCCAGTAACTGCGTTATTTTATAGGAGCATTTACAGTGGGGATCTTGTAGATTATTGGACGGTGAGATATTTGGTGAAGGGATTAGCCTTTCACTTGAAAGATCCATTGGAGTAGGCATATTCAGTTTGGGCATCATCTACAGCCATCTCCATCCAGTTCTATTTTTGAGATGTTGCTGCTACCCAGCAACTTCGACATTTTGCAGTTTTTGTATTTTATTTCCAATCCTTCCAGGATTGACATGAGGTAGTCTTTGGGAGCTGATATCTTCACTCCCAATGTTGTATTGGGACATATATTGATTTATCCATGTATTTTACATATGTAGCATGCATTTCCTCTATAAAACTACGCTATCATAGCTTGGTATACATTGTGTAGTAGTGGTTTTGTCATGATTCATGTACTAGTCTCTTGAGGTTGAGCATTGCTCATCTTGAGTATCATTTTCCACAAGATCTTGTATTCTATTGTTGCTGCTATTATTTAATAAGAAGGCTATGGATTTCTCTCACATTTATATGAGTTGAGTGTTGTTGTTGCACCATTATTGTGTTTGCTTATTGCTGGAGCTCCAAATTTAGAATATCTTGAGATATTCTCATTTTTGTAGCATTTTCCTAATTTGGGAATATTACATCTGTTGCTCTAAGGTCTGCTTAGTATTGTTTGGTTGAATAATCCTTCATTGCTCTTCAATTTTTTACTATGCTAATCATGCTGAAAGCTTTTCCTTGTTATTAGTTTGTTAAAGGATCCTTGATTGCCCCTTAACTACTATATTTAACTTCTCCATGTTCATTTCACTCACTCAAAATCTACTTAGATCCATTTGGCCCTGTTTAATTTTCCTATGAAGCACCCTTGAACTATTTTTTCACTCTTCAAAATCTTTGCAAACTCCATATCCCAATGGATTGATCCTCTCTTACTCTACCTATTTCCCTTGACAACCTACCCAACCAAACAACAAAAAAAGCCTAATCCTTATAACTAGCCTAAAATAAAAACCTAAAAGCTATCAAGTTAAAAACTTTTACAAGAAAACATTAGAGAGAGCCCTCTCTGAGTCTAGGAAGGCTAGGTCCTAGGACTCCAAAGATTGGTTTGATGTCACCCTTGTTCATTTTTTCTTGCCAATATGAAAATTATGGGGAGCTAACAAGTGTGTCTCATGGATCAAACCTAGATACAAGAAGCCCATAGTACAACATTAGCAGGAAGGATCAGTTATATTGATGCAATCAGATGTCAGGCATACATAAATAAAAGTGACAGGTGTTGGATACTTGAGTGCAAATTAGAGTTGGTAGCAGTGCAAAGTGCATGGATGTAGATGTTAGCATCACAGAGAGTCCAGTAGACATGTGCAGTAGCTAGCAGCAGTTAGAAGAATCTAATGATAGATGCGTTATACTGATTCAGTTGTTTGGAGACTATTCAATTTCAAGAGAGTTTCATGTGTGAACAACACAATGAAGTGTTGCATGCAAGTGTAATATTCTCAAATTTTCACATGATATTTGGAATATTAGAGTTCTTAATAAAATTAATTAATTAAGTAAATAAAAGGGTGGAGTGACCCATAATCCTCAAATATGAATAAAATCCGCTTTTGATGTGTGTGTGTGTGGATATTCTAGATCTAGATCTAAATCATGGAGTAGTGGAGCAACTCCATTAATGATAAAGTAGTGGAGATCATGTCTCATTTATGAGATAGACCATGGAGGATGAAATAGTCAAATAATATCATGGATCTTAAATATAAAATCATGAGGATCTTTGAAGAGATCAACTAAGATCGTAGTGGAGGAAGTGATGTATTTAATTCACACATGATGGAGAGGGTGATCACCCCATATGAACATGATGGAGGACATGGAGAAACAGAGTAGTCAACCATGGAGACTTATGTCCACATGTACAACACAGTTATGGATTTTTCCTAGACTATGGAAGGCTCATGATCTATATAATGAAGGTGAAGGCACAATAGAAGGCAGATTCAGATACTTGGATTATTCTTTGATCTATTTAGATCTGGATTTGTCTTAGGACATTTCTATGCATTCTTGAGCTATTTATCAAATTCTGCAGTGTTGTTTATCACAGGGTGTTTCCAAGCAGAAATCCAACCCTTACCCACGGGGGCCTTGTGTGCCTACTCTGGGAAGGTTTTCTATTGAGCTCTATTCCTCATCAGGCATTGGTGCCATCTTCAAGAGGTTGTTTCTAGCATTCAGCTCGGAAACTAGCAGAGGATTCATCCTACCACTTTGTTCTTCAGATTTAGTCTTCCAGGAGCAACAGATCTACATCCGACATTCAGGCCATTAGGTTTTAACTCCATGCAGCAGCTATCCCTTCAAGGATTGCGTAGTCTAGTCCTATAGATCTATTGGAGGAAGCAAGTTTCTATTATTTCAGCTATAAATCCTGTGAGGGATCATCTCCTCACATTGGATCTATTTTTTCGATCATTTAGGATCTGTATTGACACATTTAGCAGTAGGCTATTGAGCCTCCCTCCCTTACAACGCAGTTTTCTGAAGTTGTTTTTCATCCAACAACTATTTTCAGTGGAGGAGATTAGGGGAGCTACATCTTGAGCTTTTAGCCCAAGGATCTAGTGAAGGGATCAACCCTTCTTGCATAGAGCTTATTGTACATCATTGCAGCCATCATATCATCAGTTCATGTAGTAGATATGCATACCAAGAAGCTACATAGTGCAAGCCATAAGAGGGTGATTTTATTAGTTTGACATATCTGAGAAATACTTTTTGGGTTATCTTGGGTATCCATCATAGAGCCCAGATCTGTACTTTCAGCATCACTGGAGCTCCCATACTGCCTAGATCTGACTTTTTATCTTTCTGGCAGTTATAGTCCCAATAGTTGTAGCAGAGACAACGTATTTTACCTTCCAGCAGTTCAGCAGTTACGAAGTCCCTCTTGTGGGATCATTTCAGGGCCATTCTAGGCGATCTCTTTGGCTTGAGTGTCTCATATTTTGAGCATTGTTGTACTAGCTATTCACCTCCCATATAATAAAATCGCTCAAATTCTTTGTACATTCCGATGTTGTCTTTAGATTAATTTTTTACTTTGTTGTAGTTCTTATATTGTGTTTTGGTATTACTACACTCTCCCTTTTGGGATATTATAGTGGTATCAAAGCATGATCTTTGGCTCATCTTGTGGTCACTTCATCTTTAGCATCAAAAGAAGAAGTAGATATAACAGATCCATCATGAAGGAGGATTGTTTTTTTTCCACTCTTCTCTTTAGATCCCTGCAAGATCTCTCCAAGGAGGTCAATCAAATGAAGAGGGAAAGGAAAAGGGAGGATCCAAGAAGAAGATTGGATGAGGAAGGTCCAAGCACTTCCTATCAACAACAAATAAAACCGAAGAATCATAGATATCCTCATATCTCTACTATGCCAAATTTCTTTGAAGAAGGTGAATGGTATAGAAATGAAAGAAGAAGAGAACCTGAGGCTCATGAGACTCTCAATTTATATCTTGAAGAGTACAAAGCATAGTCTAGACTGTTCAAGGAGAATCTAACTCTCCAACTTATTCTTCCAAATCAAAGAAGAAAGAGGATCATATAGCAACAATAGAAGAAAGAGGCACAATAGATTATATTTGCCTACATTTGATGGATCTTCCTCAAGGACTGTTAAGGCTTGGATGAAAGAGTTAGATGCATTCTTCAGGCTACATCCTGTAGCCGAAAGAGAGTTTATTCAGATTGCAGCACTTCATCTTTATGATGAATCCAATGGTTGGTGGTTTGGTCACATGGAACATGCAAAGGTGACTAAATATTCAGATTTCTTTCACAGGTTGAGAAAGAAGTTTGATGTGAGAAAACCAGAGATGTGTCCCAAAGAGACATTCCTAAGGAAGAAAAGGAGGATGTCATTCTTATCACTTTGGACAAAGAGTCACTACATTCACCACCAGCTGCTAAGGTACTTGTATTTGGAGGAGAGACACTTGCATCTTTGCAAGATAGTCTTAAGCTCTTGACACATAAAGTGCATGATTTAGGAGATGCACAAGGAAGAGGAGGTAGATTCCAGCGTTGGTACATTAATAGAAGGTCATCCATCCCTCTCACTAGCAATTGGAGAGACCATTGTACCGGTTGGAGGAACTCTTGTGGTCTTGCAAGAGGCTCCCACACATCAATTGATCCAAGGTATGCATGCAATTTTATCATATATTGTTTCAGTAGATCTTATTGAAACTTATGGGGACATGCCATCAGGGCCATTTCATGACCAAGGATTAGAACAACATGTTGATTTGAAGCAGCAACATATCACAGTGCAGAGGACCCTTGATCTAATCAATGAGGAGATGAAAAGCTATCCTAGTTCATCATTGTTGAGCTACATTCAGTCCTTTAAGTTGAAGTGTAGAGTTTCAGAAGATGGGATGAGCATGATCCTATGTACAATGGCTGGCTATGAGTTTAACATTGTGCCTTTCCATGAGACAACATATGTATCACCATGCAGATATATAGCGCTATCACTTAGTAGCAGTGATGATGAAAGGGCACCATTATTCTTGGAGCATTTCGAAGGTAGCTTCACTAATGAAGCAATGGAGGAAAAGATGATAGATGGTAGACATCTTGAGATGAGGAATATTTTATCCTTTCTAGATGACACTTTCTAAATGAGCATGTCACAGCTCAAAGAGAAACTTCTACCTGTAGCAGATCCAAAATCTTATTGGTTTTGGAGGGACATTGATGAGAAGAAGGTCTCATGGAGAGATCTCATTAGAGGTGCACTTCAACATATCATGGAGTGGAAAGTTTTTCATCAGTTTGAGGAGGATGGTATTCTACAAAGGGAGGATACCATTTTTATGCAGAACATCATTCATCATCCACATTGGGATGAGTGGGTGAGGATGACAAGCAACGGGTTGCATGACCACTTGCGGATATATGACATGGGCCAACAAGAATCTTGGTTATGCTGGTTGCTCTTGGGTGAGTTTGGTTACTACCCAAAAACACATATTTTCATGATCCATGCCTTGTACAACACTCATCTAATGAAGAAGGAGGCATGGCTATGCTGGCTACTCTTGGGTGAGTATGGTTACCACCCAATAACTCATATTTCCTTGACTCATGCCTTGTTTATTAATGACATAATGAAGCAAAATAAGGAATGTTCACTTTGGTTGAGAGAGTTTAGCCATCACATGACATCTCCCATGGTTATGTGTTTTGTATTGTTTGTAATATGGAATAATACTCTCATGATGTGTGATAATGGAGTTTGTTTGTATTGGGCTGATATGACATTCCATATGTCATCCAGTATGTTGTTGTTGCTCCATGATTCACATGATGATGTGAAAAGGCAACAAGAGATCTTGTTGCTTTGGCTTTTATTGGGGGACTTTGGTCCTACATACTCCCCCACTTTTCATGATAGTGTTGGAGGATGGTAGCAAGAAGGATTCCTTCGATGGCTCTTGCTTGGAGAGTATGGAAACCATACTTGGTATTTTGATGGTGTGGTGTGGCAACAGGGAGAATTGTTGCATTGGTTACTACTAGGAGAATATGGTTTGAAATCTTTGTCTACCCATATGTTGCTGCTTCTTATTTTGCACAATGTTGGGATAATGATTGGATCCAACAAGGCCAACATTGCTAAGGATGGAGGCATGAAAATTCCCTCTTTACTTTATGTAGCATGGGATGGAGGTATAGTTTTTGAGTTGGAGCTTTCCTTTTGTGGAAGGAACCATCTATTTTTATATATCTCATGTATTATGGAGAATGTTGGACAACTTATGGTTGTCACTTGGAGCTTCATGGTTGATGAGGGACATCTAGCTACATAGTTAGAGGTCACTCTAGATATTCTAGAGAGGAAAATTTCATGCTGGGCATACATAACGCATTGTAGCAAATGGGGAGACCTTCCTTGTGTGGATGCCATTTGGAGGGGGACAGATTGCTCTAGCATCTACTTTTCTAGTTGCTTGAGGACAAGCAACATTTTTCCGGGGAGGACTGCAATATTCCCAACTTTTCACATGATATTTGGAATATTATAGTGCTTAATAAAATTAATTAATTAATTAAATAAAAGGGTGGATGGACCCATAATCCTCAAATATGAATAAAATCCACTTTTGATGTGTGTATGTGGATATTCTAGATCTAAATCTAAATCATGGAGTATTAGAGCAACTCCATTAATGATAAATTAGTGGAGATCATGTCTCATTTATGAGATAGATCATGGAGGATGAAACAATCAAATAATATCATGGATCTTAAATAGAAAATCATGAGGATATTTGAAGAGGTCAACTGAGATCATAGTGCATTCACAGTAAGATCATAAAGCACATATGATAAGTTAGTGGAGGAAGTGATGCATTTAATGCACACATGATGGAGAGGGTGATCACACCATATGGACATGATGGAGGACATGGAGAAACATCACAATCAACCATGGAGGCTTATTTCCACATGTAAAATGTAGTTATGGAGTGGGCCTAGGCTATGGAAGCCTCATGATATATATAATGAAGGTGAAGGCACAATAGAAGGCAGATTTGGATACTTGGATTATTCTTTGATCTGTTTAGATTTGGATTTGTCTTAGGACATTTCTATGCATGCTTGAGCTGTTTAACTAAGTCTGAAGTGTTGCTTAGCACGGGTTGTTTCTGAGCATAAATCCCACCCTTACCCACGGGGGACTTGTGTACCTACTCTGGGAAGGTTTTCTATTGAGTTGTATTCCTCATCAAGCATTGGTGCCATCTTCAGGAGGTTGTTTCTAGAATTCAGCTAGGAAACCGGTGGAGGATTTATCCTACCACTTTGTTCGTCAGATTGAGTTTTCCAGGAGCAACAAATATACATATGGCATTCAGGTAATTGGGTTTACCTCCATGCAACAATAGTCCCTTCAAGGATTGCGCAGTCCAGTCCTGTAGATCTATTGGAGGAAGGAAGTTTCCAATATTTCAGTTGGAAATCCTATGGGGGATCATATCCTCACATTGGAGATTGTTTCCATCATTCAAGAGATATATTGACACATCTAGAAGTAGGATATTGAGCCTCTCTCCCTTACAACGCATTTTTCTGAAGTTGTTGTTCTTCCAGAAACTATTTTCAGTGGAGGAGATTGGGGGAGCTAGATCTTGAGCTTTTAGCCCAAGGATCTAGTGAAGGGATCATCGCTTCTTGTATAGAGATAATTGTACATCATTGCAGCCATCATATCTTTAGTTCATGCAGCAGATCTGCATACCCAACAACTACATAGTGCAAGCCCTAAAAGGGTGATTTTCTTAGATTGACATATCTAAGAAATCCTTTCTGGGTTATCTTGGGTATCCATCATAGAGCCTGTATCTCTATTTTTAGCATCATCGGAGCTCCCATACTACCTAGATCTAACTTTCTATCTGTTAGTATGAACCGTTTGTCGAAGTGTACGAAAAAGGACCACTTTAGCTACGCATAACTAATAGCCCTAACAACAAAAGTGGCTGCCAATATCTTCAGATCTGCAGTTATTTAAACAAGAAAAGAGCTGCAAACAACCAGATCTATGCATGAAAAGACATTAAGCAGTAAAAACAAGGGTTTGCTCCATATACCAATAGACAAGACAAGAACAATTTTTTGAAAGAATTTTTGTATTAATTGGGCACCTGGGAGGAAAACAAGAAGGCGTATCCAATTCTCCTCATTGGGATGGGTTCTTGGAAGTCCTCAGCACTTCAGATCTAATATTTATCTCTCTTGTTGGTGTAGAAAACCCAATGCAAAGAAAGGAGCTCAATGGGAGCTCACACAGCAAATGATGGAAAAATGTGACCAAGTGTGTAGATCCAGAGTGATCTAATAGGCAACAAAAGGTGAAGAATGGTAGGAAAAACCTTGCTATTTATAACAAAATATTGGGTCATTCTAGATCTTGGTACATGGGTTAACCAGATCTAGATCCACTTTTTGTGGAATATTTTATTATATTTGTTGGAGGGAAAAGGTATTTGACTTGGGTCAAATCCCTTGATTTGTCAAAAATAAATAAATAAATGATTTATTTATCTTTTTAAGGAAGCGGTTAGAAGATAATCAAATAAATAATGATTTATTTAATTATTTAAGGAAGTAGTTGAAAGATAATTAAATAAATAATGATTTATTTAATTATTTGTGGGTGATTTGGTCATATTTAACAAGGAATATTATCTAAATAAGATTTAAATAATTATTCCTAGAAAATAATAAGATAAATGAAGGTTTATCTAATTAATTTCTTTGTTTTTGGGTTAAACATGACTGTGAATAATAATTAAATTATGGTTTAATTAATTATTCCATGAGGAAAATCAAACAAATATAGGTTTTTTTAATATTTCCTTTTGGGGTTTCCCGTTTAGACCATAAACAACCTAATAAATGTGGTTTATTAAGTTATTTTACCATAGTGAAGGCAATTTTACTTAGGGTAAAATTGGTCTTACATGGTGTACTTGGGTCCATCTAATGGTAATAGGTTAGATGACCAAAAAATGGTGTAACACTATCTTTCTGGCAATTGCAGTCCCAATATTTGCATCAAGGACAACGTAGTTTACCTTCCAGCAGTTTAGCAGTTACGCAATCCCTCTTGTGGGATCATTTCAAGGTCATTCTAGGCCATCTCTTTGGCTTGAGTGTCTCATATTTTGATCATTGTTGTACTTTCTATTCACCTCCCATATAATAAAATGGCTCAGCTTCTCTATACATTATGATGTTGTCTTTATATTAATTGTTTACCTTGTTGCAGTTCTTATAGTGTGTTTTAGTATTATTGCACTCTCCCTTTTGGGATATTACAACAAGAACATTCGAAAGGTACCATATCATGACAGATTGATTCCTTTCTTATTGAGAGGGAGTGTTGAAATTTGTAACAAGGAAAATTGAAATTGGCATCCAGAAGCAACACACACATTGGTGTGGGATCACAGGTCACACAATGATGGATCCTAGTGACACATTATTGTGAAAACCAATTTTAAAATAAATTTGAAAATTAATAACAACTTGTAATAGTTAACTAAGTGTGATAGACTTAGTTAGCTCAATAATTTCAAGTTGAGGGTCAAAATATAGGCATGTAGAGTGATTCTATTATTGACAGGGTCCAGTTGCAGTTGTAGCACTAGTGTAGTATGAGTGGGATCAGTTAACTCACATTAATTGAGTTACAACCAGTTTAACTAGTTCTCACTGATTGATGAGATAGTGGAAGATCAAGTGAATTAAAATAGATTTAACTCACCAGTAGTGATCTACCAAATAACTGATGATTCACTATTTATAGCTGCGTGCATGTTAATTCTGGTGGAAACCCAGTTGAGACAAAGCTTCAAGGAAAGTAAACTATCAGTTGTATTTTTAGAAAACTACCCAGATGCAGTTATATAACCATAGGAAGCCCGTGATGAATTACACGATCAAGTAAGGTTAAATTTCCTATTTAATAGCAGTTTTATTCTCTAGGGATTGTGTAAGCAGGGTAGGCTGATAATTGGCTATGTGTTTGTGCAATTTTTCCTAGATCAATGTGAAGCAATTTGCTAGAGTGTATGAGGTTTTGCTGAGAACAAATACATTGTATTGTTTCATGATTCCTTGGTTGGTTATACAATAAATATGGAGGTGTTTCGAGTAGTTTCTTTCCCCAGGAATATCTGGTGTTGTGTATTGATTTATTTCTTTCTCTTACTTGCATGTCATTGATCGATTTTGTTTTATATTTGGAAAATATTGTAGAAGGATTCAATATCTTTCTTTAGTACATTTCATGATTGGATTGGGTCCATTAATATAATTTCTACATGGTATTATAGTTGTCTTAGAGTTTTCTACAAATTGATCCCAAAACACATCTTACATAGTTTGCAATATTTTGATTCATTTATCTTCATTGTATTTAGTAGTTTTATCAATAAACCAGATATATTTGTTTTTCTTCTTAATAAATTTTTTCTTTAATCCTATAAATTTCATAAATAAAACTCTCTCGTCAGTTCCATTTTTTACTGACCAAATTCCAACTTGCAATTTTATATCACATAATTCCAAGAAATATAATACATTCAATCATGACTGTTATAACTTTGACTGATATTTATATTCACTCTCTCAATTAACACTTTCAAATACTTTATTTCCCTTCTAAGAGGTTTTCTAATTAAACAAAAAATATTCCAATTCTATTATCAATGACACATTTTTATATGAATCTACACAAAGAAAGGGTGTGTCATATATTATACAAGAAATTTTCTATATAGTTTGAAGGACTTTGAAAGAATCATTATATTTATTATTTGTGGCTAATTTTCTAAGGGGAATTTGGTGATTAACCACACGAGAGTTAGTGGATATTGCTCAAATTTATTGGACTACTTCTTTGTTTGAATGCTATAGCATGGAACTGTATACTTGTTCTTATTTTTGAGCATGGAACTAACATTTTTTTTTAGTATTCTTTCTTGTATATCCATTCCCTATAAAAAAAAAACACTCGCAATTTTTTTTCTTTAAAACCCAATTTAAAAAATATAGTCTATTAAAGAACATTAATTCAAACACAAAAAATTACCTCCTTTCTAACCTTCACTATTTTTATCTTGATCATCCAAATTTGAATTGTGATTCTTAGTATAATATATAACACCCTCATCATCTTGATCAAATTCTCCATTTTTTTAAAAATGTGGAAAATCCGTGAGGAGTTTTTTATGAAACCCAACGTTTCAAACTTCAAAGTGAGTCCATATTCAGAGGATCATTGTGATCTATGGACTCACTTTGAAGTCTGAAACTTCGGGTTTCATAAAAAATTCTCTTAGATTTTCCACATTTTTTCAATCAATTCACCTATATGGAATCATTATTTCAAATTTTCCATTCTTATTAGAATATTCTTGTGATTCATTGTCATCTATAGTTACAACTAAACATAGTGATTTAAAATCAATTGGTTAAAAAAGGAAAGTAGATAAAATGAGTCTTAATCAAGTAAGTCTGTTGAAAATACAATAATATAATATATCATTCTTTGTAATCAGTTGATAGATTTATTAAAACTTCTCATGCGCAGTTCCTGAAGAACTTTATCATTATTGAAACTAATCAATTATTTCTTAATTTTTCATAACATAAACAAGTATACATTGAACTTATAATAAAATAACCATATTTTTGTGTTTCCATCTGAAAATAACACAAAACATAAGATGAAATTTATAGATCAACGGCTAGATATTATTCCACTTCAAGGGGGAAACCTCCTTTACATCAAATAAATGTACAATTCTTGGATGATTCAAATGAAAACACCTCTTTGGTATAAATACGAGTCTAAGGGGCCAAAATATAATTAGGGTATTCATAAAAATAATAATGTAAGGGCACAAAAATAACAATAGTTGGCTTTTATGGGGAACAACAATAACAATATGGGGGCTACACTAGTATTATAGGGACCTAACATGCCCCTCTCCTTCAAAAAAAAAATTTCCTCAGTGCTTGAGTAGTTATGGATGATTTTGAATAAAATACTTATCTTCCCATGTGGAGACTTCAACACATAATTTCTTCCACTTAATGAGGTACTTTGAAATTGATATGTTTCGTAGTTGTCATATTATTTTTTTTGTGATTTCTATAGGCTCCAATATGATTTTTCCTTCCTTGTCAACTTTTGGAAATATAGCATGAACTAGAAGCTTGTCACTTATAACCTTCTTTAAGCATGAAAAATGGAAAATTGGGTGTTGTAATCGTGAATATGCAGGAAAATCCAATTTTTATGCCATAGTACCAATATTTTACAACATCTTGTAAGGGCCATAGTACTTGGGTGATAATTTATTATCCTTCTTAGCTTGCTTGAGGGACATTTTCTTGTATGGTGTAGTCATAAAAATACCCAGTCGCCCACATCAAAATTTCTTTCATTGTGATATTGATATACATGTTGTTTCATTAATTTTTTCACTAAAGTTACATTTTTATTTAAGAGCTGGAGAACTTATTGTTGATGCTCGATATGATATTTCACTGCTTGAACCTTAGAATTGTCTCTTAAAGACGATGTGATGGACGATGGATGATATCCATAAAGGGCCATAAATGTGGTCATTTTTGCTGCATTATGGAATGAAGTGTTATACCAACATTATGTTAGGGGTAACCTCTTGATCCATTGTGTTTTTTTACTAGATACTGTTGGATGGATAAGTCGTTATTGCGGACCAGACAGATCTCCCAAGTGTCCTGTTGGGGTTCCCATGTTTTGGCTAGATTGGCAAGACCAAAAGATGAGACAACATAAAACCACTTTCATACCTCAGGAACTAGCCCTCTTGGGTCTAGAGAGGGATCTCTCTTTGATATGTCAAAGATGTATGACTTTGAAGCTTAGATTTTAAGATATTATGCTAGTTATAAGGCTCAGGGTTTGTTTGTTTGATAGTTTGTTTGGTTGCTGGTTATTAGGAAAGAAAGGTTCAATGTAAGACAAGGATGAGCAAAGAGGGATGAGGCAGAGGTGAAGTATTCCAGGAAAGCATTCAAGACCATTGGGTAATGGAGTCAGGAAAGGATTTTCTTACTATCCAATGTGCAAGCTTTCAATTGGGCTAGTCATCTAAAACATTGGATCTTAAAGATTATTGTGTGATATGGAATGATAGGAGATGAGGAGACATACACAGGTTTAGGGCACAAAGTTAAAGACCAGCTGGTCACACAAGGATCCTAGTGGAAAGGGCTAACTCTAATCCCCAGTGTTCCCAAATCTTCCAACTAAATCCTTAACAAGAAATATCTAAGAACAAACACACCTAATTCATACATCACAGAGCAGACAATAAAATCCACTACACTAGTTAAATTAACTGAAATCAATTCTTAGATAACACATTTAGAAGAAAAACATCAATGGAAAGGAGAGCAGAAACATAGGGTACCTAACAAGGGTAAATCCTATGCCAATATTCTGATGCAAGCCATTAGAAACGAAATGAAGTGAATATAAACACATAGATAGGAAAACATCACTGCTGCTTTAGATCAGGATCCAAAGAAATGTTCTTGTCATATTAAATAGCAATACCAGTCGAGTACAACATTTCCAATAGCTGAATACTCAGTCTGAAATCATATTCCTCAGCCTATTTAACACTTTACACAGAGACTGTGTCTTAAAAGAAACTACTTTCAATTCTCTGATAACTGATCAACAACCTTTACAATGAGTTTCTTCATGAATTTATAGCTCCAGAGGAGTAGAGAAGGTAGGTGAAGAAATAAATGCAGCATTAAAGACTCCAAAAGAGGAAGAAGGCCGAAGCCCACTCTGTATAAATTCTGTGCATTAATCTGGGACACCCTTGGGTGAAAGAGTGGTCTTTGTCAGGTTTCCATTAACTCCAGGTATGTCTCTGATGTACTTTGGCTGCAGTGCTCTGTAGTACTTCTGGTGATCTTAACAAAAATAAATCAATGATTCAAGTCTGCCATGCTGTGTAGCTAATGCTATTGATATCGTAGGACTGTTGTCAGGGTGGGAAATCCTTTAGGAACACAATATAGAATAAAAGCTGTATGGGCATTCTGTCCTTTACGAGGAAAAAATTCTGCTGGTGTACAAACCCTGATATACATGAATTTTTGTATGCTGTACACTCCGTGTGATTCATGACATCGCTAATATGGTGATTTGCCTTTAAATCCCTGTATTAAGGCTCAAATCTCTTCGTTGAACTGGTTTATCACTAGCTGGTATTTCTCTGCCACTTCATAAATGTCTTGATCTGAAAAATCTGGGCTGTAATGGCACCGGATAGGTTTTTTGCGGAGATTTAACTGTCCTGGGATAATATTTATGCTGTTTATACCTTTCCGAGTATTTCCATTGTAGTACTGGCTTTTAAATTCAACCTTCCATTCGCAACACGCCATTACAATAGTACAATTGAACCATGTCGGTTTTCTGCCTCTCTGAAACCATGAAAAATGCGAAAACAAGTTAAGAAAACAATGAATGGGGTGGTTGATGCGGTGCGGATGATGAAAATGGTCATGTAGCTGGTGAAATGGTGGAGAATGCAGAGGAATGATGGAGGGAAGCCTTGGTGAAGGTTGGCGGAGCGCAGAGGAAATTTAAATGAAAAAACCTTAACAAACTTGACTTTGAGCAAATATATGCAATGGGATAGGCAGATGTACGGTGGATACACGTGGGGGTGACGTGGCAGGACCGGGCGATGGCGGAAAAGTCAACAGCGGGGAAAAAAAATCTGGACCGTCAGATCTCAAAGGAGATCGACGGTTGAAAATGCAGCGGGGGGTGACGAATGGTGGACTAGGGGTACGGTGGTCATGGATTAAACCCCGCGCAACTTCATGGAGCGACGACCGTTGGATGGGCGATTGCAGATCGGATGGCTGAAAGCAATATTTCTCTGCGTCCTGTACCGAACGATAACGTGCGATGAGATAGCGGTTTTGAAATAGTGCGCCTGACACGTGTCGTTTGCTGAGTGGAATCGCTAGGTAATAGGAAAATACCTCCTACTGCCCAAAGGCGGTGCGATAGATACCACTGGGTTTGTGAATAGTGTTTGTGGCGGGGACCACCGAGACGGATGTACTACGGACCATCAGATCTGCGGGTAAATAGATGATGATGGTGCGATCGGGGCGATGAACAGGGTAGCCCACGGGCGCTGCAGAGTTAACATGGACCATCTGATCTGCGCCGATCGACGGTTGATATTGCCTCCGATACCAATTGAGATAAGCACTTTTTGGTTAGCGCTTGGTTTTGGCACCCAGGTCACAAGGTGGAAGAAAAGCCGAGGGGCTGGCCGAAAGGTGCTAGCCCTATTATAATGTCAAAAGTGGGTTTTTAAGGGGATTTGGGGAGATTAAGGGGACCATAAAAGGGGGAATTTTGGGATGGAAAGGGAACTTGGGAAAAGGGAAAAAAGGGTAAAACGAGGGAAATCTGTAGAGCTACAAGGGGAAAAATAAGGCCTTTTTGGAGCATAAATTATGTAATCAATGAGACATCATAAAGGGAGTCAGCAGAGGGAAATTTATCAAAGGCAAAGGCATAGGAGACTTCAAGGATGATGTGTCTTCAGGGGAGATGCATTCCTTGAAAGCTCAAAAACAATTTAGCCCCCTACTTTTCCTGTCAAAAATTTACAGGGGGGCTAACAGTGGCTCCACATGGGGATGGCTTCTTCTTGAAGCAGTCAAGAATTCAGAGGATGAATCTTTGGTGTAGGACAGATGCCTGCTGCTTGGCACATCCCTTTCTTTCTTTAGATCAGCTGCCACAATATGAAGACATTACATCAGCAGAAACACTTTCCCAACAAACTACCTACCCTTCCTACAATCCTAACATTTTCTTCTAGGGTGCATTTGGACTTGTAGACCCTTTACGTCATTTATTTTTTACAAACAGGAAAATAAACCTATTCTATTTCTACCCTTATTACTCCATGAGACCAGATTAGACTGTTGGTCTCATATGTTTCTCTACCTAATCTAATATCTGCTGGGATTAAACTGTTCAACAGATTTCTTCTCTATATTCTATGACAGAAATTGAAAAACAGTCAAGCCGGGATTAGACTGTCTGACTTGTTGTGGGTCCAAGGCATAAAGACAGTTGCACATGGACAAAATTTGTAGAAAAATGAAACAAAACTGTGAAGGCTTGAAATCTGAAATTTGAAGTATCCTTCTTCTCTTTGTGACTCGAGTTTTGAGCATGTTAGAGTCACTTCTTTTCTTCATTTCAACTCTGGTTTTGGGCATGTTAGAGCTGATTCTTCTTTCTTCTTTGTTGGTCCAGGTTTTGGGCATGTTAGGACCAGCTGTTTTACTTTCTTTGGCTCAGGTTTTGAGCTTATTAGAGCCAATATTTTGCACATCAGAGGTTCATGTTTTAAGCATGTCTGAACCTCTCTTTTTCCTCTGTTTTTTGGAACATTTCTCTTTTTTCTTGAAAATAAAAAACTGCACTGGTATGTACAATGGAAATGGAAACTGGAAATTGAAATCAGCAGAAGTAGTGTTTGAGCATCCTTCCATTGATAGGACCCCCAAACAGCTCTGTACCATCTAATTCCTGTAGGAAGAAGGCATTTGGGCCCACAGTGGCCTGGATGATGTATGGACCTTGCCACAGACTGTCAAACTTGCTGTGTTTTCCTTTATCCTCCCTTCTTGAGTCCCACTTCAGAACTTTATCCCCAATTTTGAAATCGGCAGTTTTGGTCCTTTTGTGAAACAATTTCTTTATATTCTCCTGAAATTTCACTGCTCTGTTGTAGACCTCTTCCCTCGTTTGCTGGAGATGAATTGTTTGGTTCATTCTTCTCACCATACTTTCTTCTTCTGTTTGAATCTCTTGGACCAGTTTAATCATTGGTACCCCAAGGCTGGTAGGAAACACTGCTTCCGTTCCATAGACAAGCTGATAAGGTGACATGCCAATAGATTTCTTTGTTGTAAGCCTGTCAGCCTACAAAGCATGTACTAGCTTGTTATGCCATGACTTTTTGTTCTCTTCCAGCAGCTTTTTGATGATGATCACTAGGCTCTTGTTTGATGATTCAACTAATCCATTACCTTGAGGGTAATAGGCAGTTGAATGACGAAGTGCTATTTGATACCTGTGACAAAAATCAACCATTTTCTTGGATCTGAAAGTAGCAGCATTATCAGTGATTATTTTCCATGGGCAGCCAAATCGAGAGAGGATATGACCTTCCAGGAAACTAATGATGACTGAATCTGTGGCATTCCTAGCAGGTATGGCCTCTATCCACTTAGTGAAGTAGTCTGTGGCTGTTATGATCCATTTGTGTTGTGCAGAAGAATCGGGGTGAATCTCCCCTATGAAATCTAGGCCCCATTGTAGAAAGGGAACTTCAACAGTGATGGGTTGTAGAGGTAAGGGGAGGAGTTTTCTCTTTCCTTCAAAAATTTGGCACTTGTGGCAGGCAATGATCATTTTATGGACATCTTTGAAGAGTGTAGGCCAATAGTAGCCAGCTTTGAGTATTTTGTTTGCAGTGGCTTTCCAACTCAGGTGGCCTCCACATTCTCTAGCATGGAATTCTTGCTTAATCCTCTTAGCTTTACCTTCAAGCAAACATTTAAGCAATAGGCCATTTGGATTTTTCCAGTATAAGCAGTTATTCAATATGCAGTAGCTTCTGGCTTTTAGTTTTAGAAATCTGGCCTTGGTCTTTGATAGTTCAGGAGGGGCATTGAGGTGTGTAAGCACATACAAAATGTCAGAATACCAAGGAGAGCTCTGAAACTTTTCCTCAACAGTGGGATTAGGAAATTCTTGTTGCTCATCCAAGGTATTTACCATGTTAATGTCTAGGGCTTGTAGATTTGATTCAACCATTAATTGAGCTAGGCCTTGACCTTTAATTAGTTTGGTGGGTTTTATCTCAAGGTCGTGTTCTAAGATCACAACAATCCATTTGCCCCTTTTCCCATCTGGGTCCTGGGACAAAATGTCTTTAACCACTATATTTGGCACATAGGCTATGGTGTGGGAATGCAGTATGTACACCCTAAAGTCTTTCAAGGCCTTAATCAGAGCATAGGCTTGTTTCTCCATTATGTTGTATTTCAAGGGTGCATCTCTGAGTGATTTGCTGAAGAAAGAAATGGGTTGTTCCATTCCCTCTGGATTTTTCTGCAGTAGAACTACAGCTATTGTATGCTTGGAGGCAAATGAAAAAATCAGGAAATCCTTCGAGAAATCTGGGTTGATTAGAACAAGATCTTGGGTGAGTGCAAGTTTTACTGATTCAAAATATTTCTTATCTTCAACAGTCCATTTAAATCCTACACCTTTCTTCAGCATGTTATTCATGTTCCTAAGGTGTTCAGCTAGATTGGGAATAAACCTCCTAAGGAAGTTAATCTTCGCAATGAAGGACTGTAATTCCTTGATGTTTCTTGGGTGTGTGATCTATACTATTCCCTAAAATCTTTGTGGGTCTATCCTAATTCCTTTTTCAGATATAATGTGGCCAAGAAGTTTTCCTTCTTGTAGCCCAAAGACAGTCTTTTTAGGATTCAGTGACAGACCATACCTTCTGAATTTTTCAAACACTCTTCTCAGGTGTTCTACGTGTTCTTCCTCAGTCTTAGAATAGACTGTTATGTCATCCAGATAGATGATAATGAAGTGTCCTATTTCATCTGAAAATTCTATGTCCATCGCTCTTTGGAAAGTTGCACCAGTTCATCAATCCAAAAGGCATCTTCACATACATAAAGGTACCCCATGGAGTGGTAAATACTATCTTGAGTTGATCTTCTGGGATTACTAATACTTGGTTGTAACCTGAAAAACCATCTAGCAGGGAGATCCTTTTAGAGCCTACTACCCTCTGAAGAATATGTTCCATTTTAGGAAAAGGGTAGTTGTCTTTGAGTGAGGCTCTATTAAGATTCTTGAAATCGATGCATAATCTGATCTCACCTGTTTTCTTTCTCACAGCCACTAGGTTTGATACCCAATCAGAGAACCTCACAGGCATGATTATACCTGCCTCATACATCTTCTTAATCTCTTTTTCTACTGCAGGAAATTGTTTTGGGTTTATTCTGCGAAGTTTTTGTCTAAAGGGCTTCTGATTTTCTTTCAACGGTATCTTATGCTGTATGATATTTGTGTCATAGGCCCTTAAGTCCTCATAACTCCAAGCAAACACATCAATGAATTCCTTGAATAGGTCAATGTATTTCTTTTTCATGTTTGCAGGCAGAGACTTAGCCAGTTTGATCATTTTGGGTTTGTCTTCAGTGCCTATGCTGCATTCCTCAACATCAGAGTCTGCATGTTCTATAGTGGGCTTTTTTGCTACATCATCAAAGTCAAAAAGGTCTTCTAAAGGGGCCAGACCTCAAGGCATGTTCTTATCTTTGGTCTGCAGCACGTCTACTTCTTCACTATCTGTGTTTTCACATTTTCTGTGTGGATTTCCAATCTGTTCATTTAAAGAGTTTATTTCTATGTTACAGGGTGTTTCTTCCTCATCTAAGGACTCTTCATTTAGGCAGCTACTATCAGATTTGGAGTCTGAATCAGAAAATTCAAACTCGTTTCTGCCTACCAGGAAATCTTCAATCTGTTTATCTCCTTCAAAAATCTGCCAATATTTTTCATTGTCCGGCACTGCAGGTCTGAATTTGGTCTGAATGATGATTTGTTGGTCACTGGGAGTCTTAGGGTAGGAACTAGCTAGGCAAGCTAATCTGTTTGCAATGACATTTTGACTCCTAGGAACAAACACTAATTCGTATTCAACAAACGTTTTTAGTAAATCCATAGTGTCGTTCCTGTAGGCTCGTAGTCTAGGATGTTTCACTGTATATTCACCATTCACCTGTTTAATAATCAGCTCAGAGTCTCCATGCACGGTTATCCTATGGGCTCCTAATTTTTTCAATAGGGTTAAGCCTAGGATCAGAGCCTCATATTCTACAATATTGTTCATACACTTGAAGTGCAGGTTGCAGGCATGGCTCTCTGCATAATCGCCCTCTGTGTTATGTATCCACACTCCTGCCCCAGCAGTTCTCCTGGTGCATGACCCATCAAAATTCATTTCCCACAAGGGTTAATTTTCTGTTTTATCTTCACTTCCTTCCCTACAGCCGGGTTCACCATCATGTAGCATTATAGGAGCTGCATTAGGCTGTGGGTCAATTTTTTTTTCATTATGGGTGTGGAAAGTAGAGAGGTGACTAGTTGGCTGATTGTATTCTGTTTCTGGTTCACTTTGCGTTGTTGTTTCAGTGCACTGTTCAAATTTTTCTACGTCTTCCTCCTCTGAGTCTAGGGTAGCCATTATGTTAAATTCCATTGGCTCTATTTCATCATGTGTACCTTTTCTTGTATCTATGTTTTCATATTATGGTCCCCCCAAAGACTCATCATTGCAGAAGATAAAGGAATCCAAGTCTGTATGTACAGAGTATAGAGGAGAATTTTCAGGATTTTCAGGGCTACTAACCAGCAATTTCATTTGTGCTTCCCTGTACAGTCTTCTAAGTTGGCCAAATATTGGGATTGTGGCATAATCCCCATCCATCTGCATTGTTCCTTGCAGCTTGGCTCCCCATGATCTTGATAATAACATGCCATATTTGGGTGGCACATCTGCCACAACAACATCCATGACCATACATTTTGCTAGAATCTCGGCAAGGCTCACACATAAATCTTTGATCAGGCCAAGAAACTTTACTCTACTAGAGTCAAATGAATATAGGTCTTTATAGGGATGGGTTATCTCTAGGCCTAATCTTTCCATTACTACTTTAGGCATCAAGTTGTGTGGTGCCCTAGAATCATGCATTGCATTGTGGAGAATCTTATCATGGATATTAAGACTGATATAAAAAGGGGGCACTACCCCTTCCTGAAACTTTCCTTCTATCTTTGGACCAAACAGAAGGGCAGGTTGATCATCACTTAGATTTACAGTGTCACTGTTCTCACCTAAATTTAATGCTTTCAAAATTTGGCATTTATATACATCCTGAGTGGCCAGCTCAGAGAGTGGGAAAGAGATTTTAATTTTTGCAATCTCCCTCTCCAAATTGAAAGTGGTCTGACTCTTTGGAACGTTCAACTCTGTTTTGTTAGTCACCACCTTAGTGGCTAAATCAGTGTGCTGATTCTCACTATGTGCAGTGTTTGTGACAGTTTTATCAGGAGCACTAACTGCAGTGCCAGTGCTGCTAGTTGGTTTACCTTGTGTGTCAGTGTTTTGGTTGTCCTTTTCTTTGTCCTTTCCAGAACTCTCAGCTGCTGATTTGTTACTTTTAGTAGTTGCTTTAGAAGTTTTCTCAGGTTTTTTCTTGATGGTGACCTCAGAAGCTTTTGGTTTGGCAGTTTCCTGGCTCTTTTTACTTCTAAGTTCATATTTCTCTCTTACCTGCATCATTGCATTTTAAAATCCCAACCTGTAATCCTTAGTTTCTAACCATTCCTCATCCCAACCAAAGGGTGAAGGCTGATCTTCTTCCATGTAATAGTTATGGATTGAATCCTCTATTTCAAACATGTTTATTGTGTTCCCTTTAGACTCTTCAATGATTCCCTCATCTTCATCAAGAAATTTCTCTTGAAATGGGGGTATAACCTGCTGATCTGATTCTCTTTGTCTATTGGGAGTGGCATTGTTTCTTCAAAATTTTTGGTTCTGGTTATGGTTTTGATTTCTATTTTGGTTACTAACTGTGACAACCATTTTTTCCATCATTTGGTATAACTTCTCCACTTTTTTAGATAGATGGTCATGATTTGGATAAGATGTGGAAGCTACATTGTCGTCTCTATATGTTACCCTTTTCTCAGCTCTTAATCTTTCTCTTTTCTCAATTAGATTTGCCTCTATATTCACTGCTCCTTTCTGCATGTCTTCCAATGTGTTGTATTCTTTATCCCTAAGCTGATAGGCCATGTCAGCATCAAAGCCTTCGGGGTATTTCGCTAGAGCGATATCTTGGGAAGGTTTCATATGTGGAGGGAGAGCATTGTAAATGATGTTAAATCTCATTATGTAATCATGGACACTCTCTCCTACATTTCTTTTAAGGCTCATATATTCTGCTAGGAGTTGGCGAGGGTTGGCCTTAACTTCCCATTTGTTTATGAAGGTCTGATATAGAGCTGGGAGGTCATTAATGCTACCCGGGGGTAGGCCCTTAAACCATTTCTTCACATCACCCCCTAAGCTCTGGGCAAAGATTCTCATTTTGACTGTATCATCATCTATTTCCATGTAGTTAAAGGAATCTTCCATCCTATCTACATGATATTGTGCTGTGGTAGACTCTTTTGTAGTGAAGTGTGGGATCTTTGATTGATAATCATTAGATAAGGGAACTAGAGGCTGAGGTAAAACCAAAGGTGCATACCAAGCTGCCATGATGTTTTGATGAGGTAAAGGGTTGACTTGGGCAGCTGGTATGTGGATGATAAGGATATTATGACCAGCAGAAGACTGATGAGAAGATCTAGGGTGACTGAGCCCCAAGTTTTGTATGAAATGTATATCAGGAGGTGTAGAGGGAGGGGTCTGTCTATTCCCAAGGTGTCCACCACTTTGGGGTGGTGAACCAGGAAGCTTAAGGTCAGGCTAGTCTAGGGCAATGAATGACCTAGTTCTTGGCAAACTATTTTGAGTGCCTAGGTCAAAAAGTGGGTCTGATAGAGCTGTAAAGTTTTCTGGTGTAGAGTTAGCTCTATGGATATGGTTGGAAATAGTTGGTCCTTTAGGTGTAGGAGATCTCTTGAGGATGCTCTCAGTGTTATCAACTATTTCAGGTGGGTCTGGGTCAGGGTAAGCTCTTGTATGAATGGTTCTTGAAGCCATAATGTTGTTTTCTAACCAAACATCTTAACCCTACTTGTTACTTCTACCGTGGTTGATGTTGTAATGGCTCTGGTCTCCCAGTGGAGTCTTATGTGCAACCAAGATAATCAGCAGGCCTACTGATCACCAGTGGAGTCTTTGAATCATTTAGGAATTGTGGAGTCACCAGGTGGAAGGTTTAGAATGTTTTTGGAGGGAAAACTGTCCACCATAGTGATTATGAGATGTCCCCTTTCAGGGATATCTTTTAAACACAGCAAACTCTAACCAGAGATTGACTGGGCGGGCATTCACCAGATATGTCACCTCTGAAAGAGTGTGAGATCTGGAGGCTACCTGGCCCTTTCCAGACTCTGTCTAAGAGTGTGGGAGAACACAAAAAATGGTGTAGAGGTTGATGTGTGAATATGAGTGCTTAACTGCAAACCTAACCAGATATTTTAGGTTTCTGAAGTTCTTATAATGTAGTAGGATGGAGAGTATTTCAGAAAGTCCCCAGTGGAGTCGCCATTATGTTGGGGTTCCCATGTTTTGGCCAGATTGGCAAGACCAAAAGATGAGAAAACATCAAACCACTTTCAGACCTCAGGATCTATCCCTCCTGGGTCCAGAGAGGGACCTCTCTATGATATGTCAAAGGTGTATGACTTTGAAGCTCAGAGGTTAAGATATTAGGCTAGTTATAAGGCTCAGGGTTTGTTTGTTTGATAGTTTGTTTGGTTGCTGGTTATCAAGAAAGAAGGTTTCAATGTAAGACAAGGATGAGCAAAGAGGGATGAGGCAGAGGTGAAGTATTCTAGGAAAGAATTCAAGACCATTTGGCAATGGAGTCAGGAAAGGATTTGCTTACTATCCAATGTGCAAGCTTTCAATTGGGCTAGTCATCTAAAACATTGGATCTTAAAGATGATTGTGTGATATGGAAAGGTAGGAGAGGAGGAGATAACACAGATTCAGAGCACAAAGTTAAAGACCAGCTGGTTGCACAAGGATCCTAGTGGACAGGGCTAACTCTAATCCCCAGTGTTCCCAAATCTTCCAACTAAATCCTTAACAAGAAATATCTAAGAACAAACACACCTAATTCATACATCAGAGAGCAGGCAATAACATCCACTACACTGGTTAAATTAACTGAAATCGATTCTTAGATAACATATTTAGAAGAAAAACACCAATGGAAAGGAGAGCAGAAACATAGGGTACCTAACAAGGGTAAATCCTATGCCAAAATTCTGATGCAAGCCAGTAGAAACGAAATGTAATGAATATAAACACAGAGATAGGAAAACATCACCGCTGCTTTAGATCATGATCCAAAGAAATGTGCTTGTCATATTAAATAGCAATCCCAGTCGAGTACAACATTGCCAATAGCTGAATACTCAGTCTGAAATCATATTCCTCAGCCTATCTAACACTTTACACAGAAATTGTGTCTCAAAAGAAACTACTTGCAATTCTCTGATAACTGATCAACAACCTTTACAATGATTTTATTCATGAATTTATAGCTCCAAAGGAGTAGAGAAGGTAGGTGAAGAACTAAATGCAACATTAAATACTCCAGAAGAGGAAGAAGGCTGAAGCCCATTCTGTATAAATTATGTGCATTAATCTGGGACACCCTTGGGTGAAAGAGTGGTTTTCGTCAGGTTTCCATTAACTCCAGGTATGTCTCTGATGTACTTTGGCTGCAGTGCTCTGTAGTACTTCTGGTGATCTGAACAAAAATAAATCAATGATTCAAGTCTGCCATGCTGTGTAGCTAATGCTACTGATATCGTAGGACTGTTGTTAGGGTGGGAAATCCTTTAGGAACACGATATAGAATAAAATTTGTATGGGCATTCTGTCCTTTACAGGGAAAACATTTTGCTGGTGTAAAAAACCTGATATAAATGAATTTTTGTATGCTGTACACTTCGTGTGATTCATGACATCGTTGATCTGGTGCTTTTCCTTTAAATCCCTGTATTAAGGCTCAAAGCTCTTCGTTGAACTGGTTTATCGCTAGCTGGTATTTCTCTGCCGCTTCATAAATGTCTTGATCTACAAAATATGGCTGTAATGGCGCCAGATAGGTTTTTTGCGGAGATTGAACTGTCCTGGGATAATATTTATGCCGCCGCTACCTTTCTGAGTATTTCCATTGTAGTACCAGCTTCCAAATTCAACCTTCCCTGTGCAACACGCCATTACAATAGTACAATTGAACCATGGCGGTTTTCCGCCTCTCTGAAACCATACAAAATGCGAAAAAAAGTTAAGAAAACAATGAATGGGGTGGTGGATGCGGTGCGGATGATGAAAATGGTCGTGTAGCTGGTGAAATAGTGGAGAATGCAGAGGAATGATGGAGGGAAGCCTTGGTGAAGGTTGGCGGAGCGCAGAGGAAATTTAAATGAAAAAACCTTAAAAAAATTGACTTTGAACAAATATATGCAATGGGATAGGCGAATGTACGGTGGATACACATGGGGGTGATGTGGCGGGACCAGGCGATGGCAGAAAAGTCAACAGCGGGGAAAAAAAATCTGGATCGTCACATCTCAAAGGAGATTGACGGTTGAAAATGCAGTGGAGGGCGACGAACGGGGGACCACGAGTACGGTGGTCATGGATTAAACCCCGCACAACTTCATGGAGCGATGATTGTTGGATGGGCGATTGCAGATCAGACGGCTGAAAGCAATATCGCTCCGTGTCCTGTACCGAACGATAACGTGTGATGAGATAACAGTTTTGAAACAGTGCGCCTGACACGTGTCGTTTGCTGAGTGGAATCGATGAGCAATGGGAAAATACCGCCTACTGCCCAAAGGTGGTGCGATAGATACCACCAGGTTTGTGAACAGTGTTTGCAGCGGGGACCACTGGGACAGATGTACTGCAGATCATTGGATTTGTGGGTAAATAGACGGCAATGGCGCGATCGGGGCGATGAATGCGGTAGACCACGGGCGCTGCAGAGTTAACACGGACCATCTGATCTGCGCCGATCGACGGTTGATATTACCTCGATACCAATTGAGATAAGCACTTTTTGGTTAGCGCTTGGTTTCGGCACCCAAGTCACAAGGTGGAAGAAAAGCCGAGGGGCTGGCCGAAAGGTGCTAGCCCTATTATAATGTCAAAAGTGGGTTTTTAAGGGATTTTGGGAGATTAAGGGGACCATAAAAGGGGGAATTTTGGGATGGAAAGGGAACTTGGGATAAGGGAAAAAAGGGTAAAACGGGGGAAATCTGCAGAGCTACAAGGGGAGAAATAAGGCCTTTTTGGAGCAGAAATTATGTAATCAATGAGCCCTCATAAAGGGAGTCAGTAGAGGGAAATTTATCAAAGGCAAAGGTACAGGAGACTTCAAGGATGATGTGTCTTCAGGGGAGATGCATTCCTTGAAAGCTCAAAAACAATTTATCCCCCTACTTTGCCTGTCAAAAATTTACAGGGGCCTAACATGTCCTACGGACAACTAGCAACAAACAGACAAATAAAACCATTTTATCTAGATATTGTTTGACATGGAATTAATTATAACAGGGTTTTAGAAACCTACTTATAGTCCAGCACTGATCTTCTTTCCAGTGGGTTGAAGAAATTCGTCGTCAAGGATCTGTAATCACAAACAAAAGAAAAGATCAAAAGCACCTGTATAATAAATCAATTCATAAATCAAGCATCTATCAAGATGATCAAGGAATTCAATAAATTATATAATCAATTAAATAGCCCATTGAGAAAACAATATTCATTCGTATTAACTTAAATAAGAAGAGCCTTACAACCATGTTCGCCTTGATGTCATACAGGCCTTCCTGGGGTCCGGAATAGGCGTTTCCTTTACTCTGACCAGCCTTGCACTCTTCAAACCAAGATACATGTAGGTATGTAATCTTTCCCACATGAAATATCAACTAAAAGGGTCTAAGTTTCAACAGCACTTCACCTCCAATAATAATAAAGCTTGAACTCCTTTTGAGGCTGCCCTATTCTTATTTTTATAGTGAAAGAGAGGAGGTTATGGTTCCAAAAAAGAAGGGATAGAATCCTCCTTCAAAGGGATTAGTTCCTTACATCAAGGGGTTAGCTCCTTAATGGATGGGATGCATGAACCTGAAAAGAGCAGACCTTCCACTGTAGGAATGTATCTAGAAGCTTCCAAAAATGACTCAAACTAAGCTTCTATATTTTACTTGCGCCTTTTTTTACCTTTTAGAGTGGTCCGCACCTTTAATAAATAAAAAGTGCATTTAGCTCCACATGATTTAGAGCAAGAAAATGCGGCACCGCAGGCAATGTTAAGAGAAAGTGCAGTACAAGTGTTTTTTAGACTTTTATGAGCTTTTCTCTTAATTTCAAGGGTTGAATTTAGGAAATTTGATGTTGTAGACTTCTAAGGGAGTACTAAAATGTCATGGTGACAAATTTCAGTGTAACAAATTTCCCCCTAAAGTGCGAATTCTGAGAGCATTCGAAGAGTGATGTGATTTCATTTCAAGGATTAGCTTGTGGACACCCCACTCAGAACCTTGTAAAAACATTCAATGCAAAACATATATATCATTGCTGAGGTAGGCATTCCCATACTCAGATCAAAACCAACTAAACTTGTTTTGATACAGAAATGATTTTAATATTACATCAATCGTGTAGACACAACATGGGCGCAACCATATGTAATGAATCATCTACTGCATAATGAATAATAAAAACTCCTCGCATCCTGGATGGTGGAAACTAGATCCAGGGTCTTGATTTCTGCTTCCCAAACTAGTACAATTCTATCCATGCAATTAAATGTGTTGAAGTCGAACATGGTAGAAACCACTTGATTACCAGTCAATGATGTGAACTGTTAACAAGTGTGAGAGAAACCACCAATAATGAAAATGGTTCTCAAAGTACTCAGTACAATCCATGAAATGTGAATAAGTGATCTGAAGTCGAACATTTCACGGAATCGTTCAATCGAATGTCAATGATGAAACCTGTCGTCGTAGGCGAGAAACTTGCCATTAAGGCATGCAGATTTCAAGGTATTGACGGATTCTAGATCAAATTTGTAGATGATGAGCTGTCATCGATAGAAAGTGATCCGTCGTAAGCAAGCTCACAACACAAAACCATAGTTCAAATTTTGAAGAATGTTTTTGCAAGGACTGACTCAGGGATGGTCAACGCGAATGGAGACAGATGTTTGTAGATGAATGGTTCATTTGGCTGTCCTCTTAAACACATAACGACACTGCAGATGATTTGGTGACAGTTTCCCTAAGCTAATACCTAGAAACCGACTGAAGACCTTCAATATGGTTTGATTAACTGATAGGCAAAGGATTTCCCAACCCAGGTAGAAGTGTGAAAAAAAGTGTCGTGTTTAAGAGTGGTGTAATGCTTTTACAAATAAAAGTGTAAAAAATGAATCTGTTTTCTCTCTTTTCCCCCACCATTTCTGGCAAGTACCTCTTTATTTTTTGACAAGCTTGAGGAGGATAACATTTGCTTGTTTATAAGCTCATCCTTCAGATGAGTCCAACTTAGTTTGAAATCGAACCCTAAGAAGGCATGGTCCGTTCCTGTTTGAAATTGACAGGTCCTTTACTATTAAATTTTATGAGTCCAGTATAGGAGAAACTCAGTGTTTTTCATTTTTAGGGAGTCAGAAGAAAAAACTTAAGAAAACTCCATGGGTGTACTTTTTCGTAAATTTAGTCTCTTAGGCCCGAAAAAGGATAAAATAATGCAAGAGAGAACTCTATTGACCATGATTAGTAAACGTATACCTTTTTCGTAAATATTCCATTTCAGTCCAGAAAAGGGGTAAAATTATACTGAAGGGACGACCGTTCATTTCCTTTAATGAGTTTGAATAGTCAAGTACTCGGCAATCTTTTAATTTTTAGAGAGTCTGAAAAGGGCTTAAAAGAGGACTCCATGGTTTTTCTTTTTCGTAAATTTTAAAGACCCCGAAAAAGTGATAAAAGTATAATCTTTCGTCAAAAGTGATCATTTTTCCTGAAAAATCCGATATTCTGCACAAAAAACTCAAAAAATTAAACATACCTGTTTCAAAAATATTTTGAAAAACCATCTTTTTAAAGTGAAAAATAAACAAATTTAAAATTCATTTATTCAAAAAAACTTATAAAAAGGAGTTTTTCAAGTTCATTTTTACCGTTTGAGTTTGGAGTGAAGATTATAGAGCTTTTGGAAAAAAACGCTTCGGAGAAGATTCTGGACAAACCGACCGTTGGAATCAAAAATCCAATACTCCAGGTAATCCACAACCTCTTTCTCTTGCTTTTTATCTGTTCATTTTCTTAAATTAGGGTCTAAATTTCATTTTTGGGAGGAAAATTGGTTTAAAAATTCACCCTCGGGGGTCCGTAGGTAAGACACTAGGTACCTGCGGACCCCGACATTTTCTCACAAAGGAAAATGTCGGGGCCCTACAATTTTAACACAGAGCCCGTGTAGAGCTACGCACTGTCTCTGAGCGTAAATTACGGGGGTGCCGTAATGAATTTTAAAATACAATTTTTTCCAAAATTACCTAAAATTTTTGTTTTAAAATGATTCTAATCCTTCATTTTACTCATTGTAGGATATTCACAATGCTCATTTGGTGAGAACGGGAACATGAGGAGGTAGATGAAGCAGCAATGATTCATCAAACTAGTTTGTAAGTTTTAAGAGCATGCGAGCTATTAAAATTTTGGGCTATCAGTGGCACGAGAGCTCAAGTAAATCTTCTCACTTGGTTGGTAAGCAAGTGGGATGTTCAGGACCAGTGTTTCGTGATTGGAGGCCACCGACAAAAATTGAGCTGGAGCACATATATTTTTTTACTGGTTTGTCTAAGAGAGGCGAACCACTTTCTCTATTTGGGGCTAGGCCAGGTGGCCAGTCTGTTGCCAACCTGCAATTAGAGTTTTGTAATGATGAAGCCAATCCTAGAGACAAACGGATTAACATTAAAACTATCATCCGTCCCAAGTTAAAAGTGATTGATTTTACCATTATCAAGTTGTGTGGAAGTGTAGCTTTTCATGTAGCTACTGGATCTCAGATGCGGATTGCAGTAGATTGTTTCCAAGACACCGTATTCAACTGGTGTGAGGCAGTGTTGGCTAATGTCAAAGGCCAACTAACTAGAGCCAAAAATTGGAAGTTAAAAAACTTCGGGTATGGATCTATCGTGGTTACCTTTGCTTTACATAGGATTCCTATGTTAGCCCCGCAACATATTCCTGTTGATGCTGGTAGACCTCGAGAGCCTCAGATGGTTCGATGGGTTGCTTTGATGGCCCACCACAACTAGGGTGGGGAGATTGTTCGATTTCCCTCGACTTATTTTCGTTTGTTAGAACGCCAAATTTTTGTGATAGAGTATTTTCCTTATGCGAGCATTGATTTCTATGGTGACCGGGATATGGTACTTCCTCCGGGAGCTCAGTGGGATGAGTCAGGTAAAAATCTCTTTGACATGTTCTAATTTTTAATTTTTTTTTATTTTTATTTTTAAATCGTCCAAAACTGATAACAAAAAAATTCAAATGCAAATGTGGGTCCAAGTCGACCATCCATTCTCCGCCCCTTTGACCAGAGGCAAAGGGATGCAGCAACACCAACACCACCACAGGATCAGACAGTAGAGATCCTGACTGATTTAGAACACCATTTGGAGTGGCTCACTATGGATATTCCTGAGACTACCATAGATGACATCCCACTCTATTTACCAAGATACGTCATTGGTGTTCTTGGACCATTTAGGAGATTTTTGACTAGCGTGGCACGAGCAGTAGTGTATTATCATGATCATCACCACAGATAGTGGATGATTGACTATGTAGACTCATTTTTGTATCACTTTTTTCTGATCATAAGGAATTTTGAACCTATTATCGAAGACAATGTACTATTTTTTGAACACCACATCATACTATGATATACTATTATTTCCAATTACCTGTTCAATCATGTTATCGAATGTTGATTTACTATTTTATTATTGCAAATATCTATTTATAACACTAGAAGCTATTGCATCTGCTAATGTGTTTAAATTTCTTGGAATGTGTTGATATTCAATATAATAGAACTCTCGTTCCAAGAGACGAACCCTTAAAAATAATCTTAATAATACTGGGTTTCTAATGGCATAGACTCGGTTTAACTGTAATACAACGAGTTCAGAATCTAACCTAACGATCAAAATCTGAATTCCAAATGAAATGGATTCCGACAATAATTTAATAAATGCACTATATTCAACAATATTGTTTTTTGTTTGACCGAGGCTTACCCCATGCATAGATACTAACTCGTCAGTGGTTGAATAAATAACCCAAGCTGCGGAAGAGATGTTTTCTATACTATGACAAGCGCCATCAGCAAAACCAATATATGTTTGAAAGGACGTCGACATCTGCGGTATCAAAAGTATCCCGATAAGCAGAAATAATAGTAAAAGCACACTTCAGCTAGGCACACATTTCTAATCTATAGCACACTAGCTAGAAAGTAACTAATATACAGAGAAGATTTCCACACAAAAATCAAGCGTAATATCTCTTCAGATAAAGTCCATTTCTGGGTTTACCTAAAGAGACCCCGTCAAAATCAATCAATTCATAGGCCCCTTTTGCAAGATGTCGCTTGAAAATATAAGGACCATGCCACATGGGTTCGAATTTCCCAGCCCCTAGTTTATCGTTGGCTTGATCATAAATCAAAACTAGGTCTCCTTCTGAAAAATTACGAGGGGTGACACTTCTATCATACTGAGCTTTCATTATTTTCGCATGAGTCTCAGTAGCTAATGCAGCGGTGTGCCGATTCTCATCTAATTGAGCCAAGTATAAAAAATGTTTCTCCTCTTCAGAAGTGGCTAGTAGTAACTCTATGGCTAGTTGGAGTGACGGTATCTCGCATTCAATGGGTAATACCGCTTATAAACCGTAAACTAGTTGAAAAGGGGTAAAACCTGTCATGTTTTTGCTGAGGTTCGATATGCCCAAAGTGCTGAAAAGAGCATGGCATGCCAATTTGACTTATGAATTCCAATGATTCGTTTGATCATGGTGACTAAAACTTTATTAATTGCTTCAACTAAACCATTAGCCTGCAGATAATATGGTGTGCAACTATCATGGTGCAGGCCAAGTTGGTTTGTTAACTCAGTCATCATGATATTTCGAAAATAGCTCCCGTGATCAGTAATTATTGCTTGGGGTACACCGAAACGAGCAATCACATGATTGAATACGAAAGTAGCTGCAGTTTTTCCATCTGCCGCAAATGTAGGCATCGCCTCGGCCCATTTGGTAACATAATCTACCGCTAGAATAATATACCCATGCCCCCTGGCTGAGTGAGGGTTACATGTAATGAAGTCAATGCCGCATTTTTCAAAAGGACCGAAAGCAATTATAGGGTGAAGAGGAGCAGGTGGTGCAAGCATTTTTCGATCGAATATTTGACAATTATGACATTTTTGGACTGCATAAATACAATATTTAAATAAGGATAGCCAAAAATAACCCACGCACAATATCTTATGGGCAGTGGCTTACCCAAACATATGACCGCCACATGCTCCAGAGTGATAGTCATTTAAAACCTTTTTGGCTTCTTCCTGGGTTAGACAACGTCGAAAAACTAAGTCCGCACCATGACGGTATAGTGTGTCACCAACAATATGATATTTTTGAGACTGGAAATGTATTTTTTGTCGTTGCAATTGTGAAATCTCGAGCCGAAAATATTGGGTCTGAAGATAAATAATAATATCTCCATACCAGGGATCAATGGTACTAATAAGAAACAAGGATTCATCTGCGATTGGTTGTTCCGCCACAGTTTCTATATCAGTACGTGGGAAATCACACATAAGTTCAACAAATATCAATGATTTCTTGGATTTGGATTTTTCAAACTCCAAATGAAACTCCTGCAAGATAACAATCCATTTGGAGTATTTTCCCCCTAGCAACTGTTTGGTCAAAATGTACATCATGGGGTTACAATCAGAGATCATTGTTGTTTTGCGTAAAAGTATGTAATGGAAAAAACGTTGGACAACTTGAACAACTACCAAGGCCAATTTATTCACATGTGAATATTTGATCTCAGTTGGATGCAAATTTTGACTCAGAAAGTAAATCACATGTTCACCATAGAATTCATCTTCCTGAGCTAAAACCATCCCTATCATGGAATCGGAAGCGGCGAGATACAAAAATTAATCCTGGTTGTAGTTGGGAGGATGTAGTAATGGTGCATGGGTCAATGCAGTTTTTAGAGCATCAAAATATCTATCAGCGACCTCGTCCCAAAAGAAAGGAATATTTTGTTTCAATAACCTAGTGAAACCTTTCGTTAACTCGGCATAGTTAGGAATGAATCGACGTAAAAAGTTTGCTTTCCCTTGCAAACTTTGGAGTTGGTGAAGAGTAGAAGGAGGAGGTAAATTGATGATTGCCTCAACCTTCGATGGGTCGAAACTAATTCCTGCTTTTGATACAATAAATCCTAACAACCGTCCGGATTATACGCAGAAAACACATTTGTGAGGATTCAGATGAATCTTATAATTCCTACATCGTATAAATATGGCTCATAAATGAGTAATATGATCTGCTCTACGTGAAGAATGAGCAGGAAAATCATCGAGGTAGGGTTGCATAATGTGCTTAATGTCATGAAATTCATAAGACATGGCCCTTTGAAAAGTGGCGCCAGCATTCTTAAGACCAAAAGGTAGTTTGCGATAAGCAAAAGTTCCCCATGGACAAATGAAAGTTGTTTTAGGTTGATCTGTAGGGAGTATGTTGATTTTATTGTAGCTGAAAAATCCATCCATGAATGAGAACATTTCACTTCCAGCACAATCGTCAATAATTTGATCGATGTAAGGGGTTGGATAATTGTCTTTTGGACAAGCTCGATTTATATCCCTATAATCGATACATACTCGTATTTTTCCTTGTTTTTTATTAACCAAAACAATATTAGATACCCAGTCCATGAGTCAAATTGGATAAATAAAACCTGCATGAAGTAATTTTTCAACTTCGGCTTTAATAGCGGTAGCTTTTCTCAGATGTATTTGACGTAATCTCTGTCTAACGGGGTTAGCATCTGGGTATGTCTTAATTTCATGAACAACAATTGATGGATTGATTCCTGGAATTTATTCATATGATCAGGAAAAAATATCACGGAATTCCTGAAAAAGGGCTTTATATGCTTGAATTTCATCAGGCATACAAGAAGCACCTATGTGAATGTTTTCAACAATTCCAGGTTTTACTGAAAAGTCAAGAGGAACCGTTGTAGAAATATATTCTAAATTAAATTCAGAATCGATATGTGAGAGAGGATTCTGAGGTTCTTTAATGTAATCAGTGGTAAAAATGGAGGAAAAATCATTCTCAAAATGATCAAGATCAGGTAAAAACGAAGACCTATGATGAAGATCTTCCCATGGCAACTCATCTACCGATAAGAATTCACGAATATGTTCATCAGTATTGAATACTTGTTGAGCAGGATCTGGAATTGGTGTCAAAGCTAAAATCGATATTGAAAATGACTCTTGATTGATCACATCCACTGGATCAGACTCAGTTGAAGGAGTATCAGAAAATGACTGTACATTTTGATATGCTAACTCAAAAGGAATCAAAGGCATTGGGCCATCGAAAGAATCCAATTATGATTCTGAAGGTACTATCAAAGGATCATCAAAGGACATAGTACTTGATGTAATCATATTGATATTAGCAATAGGAAGTTGTATGTTGGGAGTAGGCAGGGAAAAAGTTCCCAGTAAAGCGGAATCTTTAAGCAAACCTACTCCGACATCCTTATAAGGGATAATCGATTTTTCGATATGTTGGATACTATCAGTAGAGGTTGGGTTGGATGAGTAATATGAGAGCTGATCTACTTTAACAATCTTTCCTTTATGAGGAAACATGATGAGATGAAAGATTGATGATACAACAACAGTCATAGCGTAAGACCAACTGTGACCGAGGAGAAGGTTGTAATCCAGAGGGGCATCAACTACTTCCACATCTAGATTAACCATTTTACTTTTGACTTCTATTGGTAGATCTTGTAAGATACCATACGGCTAAAAACCTTTTCCGTCAAAAGCTTTGAGAATAGTGGGTGATTTATTAATGGTCGGAGAACCAAGTGATTTCAAACATTTTAATGACATAATACATGTAGAAGCCCCTTCATCAACAATAGTACGAAAGATACGTTTGTTTTTTACTATTACCAGAATCTGAAAATCCATTTGATGGGGTAGGCAAGGTGTAAAATTCTCTAAATCGAAGATCATGAGGTTTGAATCCTGGAGATATATGGCTCCTAAGGCTGACAAAAGTAATTTTATTTGAGCTGGGTATGATTGCTATACTTCCAAAGCCAACATTTCTGAAGGAGAAATTGCCAAATCTTCAACAATATTATAATTCTGAGCAGCTCTCGCATGTGGATTGAAAGCTGATTGACCGAAGTACACCTTTTGCAAGCGGTTTAATCACTAAGTCAGGATTTTGTTTCTCAATCTGTAATGGATCAGAAACAGAGGGAGATGTAGTTGATGCAGAATTGGATGTTTCTGCTTCTTTACCAGTATTTTTACTACCATAATCTTGCGATCGCGTCACAACCAACAAGATATTCTCAAGCGCATTGGAGGAAGATCCAACCATGTTACTTTCTTGAGCGGGAAAGGGATCCTTCAAGATAGAAGGTATAGGCGAACCCTTAATGAATTTTGATACCTTGGCTCTATGTAGGCACTATTTTGTAAAATTATCCTCATCACAGATGAGACAAGGATATCGAGGTTTACGTTTTTCGTCAGTTGGTTCAGTTGTTTCGTTTTTATCTTTTGAAGATTTTTTCTTTTTACTCTTACCTTTCTTCTTACCACTGGTTTTAGATTTGGTTGTAGATGACTATACAACATGAATATCGGCGGAAGCTTCTAGGGAAGAATCTCCTTTGGGTGAATCGAGTAAAGTGATAATAGGAGAAGTGGTCTTGGAAGACTTCTTCTTACTTTTACGAGTGCTAATAGAACCAATTACACCATCAGTGGCATGAGAGCCAGAAGGAGTTGTAGTTAATTGAGCAGGTCTTGGTAAATCGAGGATTTTATTATATAGAGTACCTGACTGAGTATATACAAGGTCAAGGTACTGAGCCTGAGCAATTACTTGCTCTTCTATAACAATGCCTCATTTGGCCACATCTTCAGTAATTTTTGGCAATAACAATTTAATAAACCATTCAGCCAAAATTTTATCCAGAATAAAGACTTTCACTAAACACCTTCTATGTCTCCATTCATGAATATGATCAGATATGTACGTAGACGTAGACTATTTTAATGAAGTCATCAATTCTGTGTTGTTGTTGTATCTGACAGGAAACTGAAAATGGGTTAAGAAAGCAGTAGCTAGCGTATTAAAATTATTAAAAGAGCCGTGTGGTAACTCAATGTACCATTTGGCAGCTAGACGAATGAGAGTTCTCTAAAAAAGACGCAATCTAATCGAATCATCAATTAGTGAATTGGATGCGCACCAGAGGTGATAAGTCATAACGTGATTGGATGGGTCCTCTCCTTACTTACCTTCAAATTTCAGAATATCACTGGGCAATTTGTTTGGCATCGAAGGCCAATATGGAAGATAAAAAATGGGATCGTTTGTAAGGCATGATAGATCCAGTAAATCTAAAGTTGCTATGAATGGTAACCGATGGCTAGGGTCTTGATAACCTATGTGATCAAACCAGTCCCAGGAGGAGGATATCCAGGATATCCTGGAATTGGATGCGCATTTGGAATCGTGAAACCTCCTGGGTAACTAGGATTAACCGGACCATACTGGGGTTGTTAACGTACTTGATAAGTATACCCAGGGTACGGATGATACTGATATACTAGATTTTTAGTAGCCTAACCAAATTGATATTTTCCCTAGTACGGTTGATAAGTAAACTGTGGTTGACTAGAGACAATCGTACTAGTACCAGCTTGTCCTGTAGGCATCTAGACCGTAGTCTGAATTGTAGGTCTTCACTATGGCAAAGAGGCTTGAGGAATTTTCACTGATGTAGGGATAGAAGAAATCGGAGCTACAGATACTCCAGAAATAGGTGTTGTAGTTTGAACAGAAGTTGCAGTAGCTACAACAATCTGAGGTGGAGTCTGAGGTGTACTAGGCCTGGGCTGCTGAACAGAACTAGGTGTAGGGACTTGAACAATAGGCTGGACAGGTTGCTGGGTTGGACCAGAAACCAAAGGTTGTCTGGGTTGATTAGGTAACTCCACATTAGGTCTCATAATCTGTTGAATTTGAGATGGATTCCACACCATGTTCATTCCAGGGTATTGACTCGTAGAAGGTTGTGCATATGAAGGACCATAACCTGGTTCAATGTAGGGTTGATAATTAACTGGTAAAGTTCCATCTCCTTGTAATAATGGTTGACCGGAAGGAATTTGGAAACCTTGAGTTGGGTACTGACCTTGAGGTTGATAACCTTGAGGCATGTACTAAATATGGGGTTGATAAGGACCCTGAGGAATATACTAAGTCTGGGGTTGACCTTGGGGTATGTACTGTCCTTGAGGTTGATAACCTTGAGGTATGTACTATCCTTGGGGTTGTTCTACAAGTAAATACTATTGTCCTACAGTTTTTCCTAGTAAAAAATTACCTTGAGGTTGCCCTCCAGGTAGTAACTGACTACCTTGAGGTTTCCCCCCAGGCGGCAATTGACTACCTTGAGGTTGAGGATTTGGAATATTACCAGACATCATAAAAATTTTCTCCGCATTCAACGTTTCAGTTTTAGTTCCATTTGTACCAGATGATAAAACTTGTTCAGTTGGTCGAGGAGTTGCTCCTGAGAAAGTACCAAATAGTGATTGGTACCCCGAAGGAATAGAAGGACCACTGTATAAAAATGTTTTCGGGGATTGGGAAAACATAGATGACTCACCTGACATAGTTGATGAAGGACAATAACCTCTTGGTGTAGGATGAAAAGGATTTCAGGGTGGTGAAAAACTAAGACCCGGGTTTTCTAAAAAATCTGTCAATGATAAATACCAAGCGTCAGTTCTAAAAGGATGTATAATATTGATTCACGCTCCCTAAGATTCAAATTTTGTTGGGTTTCGGGAAGAGTTACGTCTTCGTCTAGACCACCAAGTTCTTCAATAGATATGAGGTCAGAAGGAAGATTTTCAGTAATGCGATGTCTTACCCTAGGTGAACTAGGATCACTAGAAGTCAGAGTAACAAATCATGAAGATGGTTCCAATATAGCAAGTTCAGTGTCAGGCTCAGAAATTTCAGGTTCTTCAACTAATTCACTGGAAGGAGAAATACTACTAGTAACTTTGGAAACTAAAATTGGCTCTTGAATATGCTCTGTTTTTCATGATTGATAATTAGGATGAATAACTATAGATGATTCACCTGTTTTGGTTGAACTAATTCTACTGTCACTAGGAAATACTAAAGCTCGCAGCCCTTCAAGTTGGCTTGCTGTATACTCAATGGGCTTCCCTTGGAGTCTACGCAATTGTCTTAGTAATTCAGCCACGATTAAAAATTATTAATCACATGCAATCAAAGAAAATTTCAATGAAAAATCCTAGAGTCGCTAACGAAACAAGCAAATGAATCACACGCCTAAAAATCTAGGAGATTAAACCACAAACAAACAATAACTTCCCACACTAAAAACACTAGTTGGTGATGAAATCCAACATCGTAGTATTTTAATGTAGAAAGGGTGGTTGGAACAGTTACCTCGACAACCTGCTTAATGAAACAGATTGGTGCAAGTTTCTCCACTTAAACCATCTTGACTGAAGATAACCCTCAGGAGAGTCCAAGTGAGTCTAGTCAACGTTTGCTCCAGGTACAGTGGGATCTTTTCTCCACCATCACCTTAGTAAAAAACCGTAAATATTATGGTCACTATGGTTACCAACAGGAACTAATATACCTGGGGGAACAGTCTATGATCCAACATACACGCAAGGGCAGAGTAACAAATCTCAATCCCCTTGAAGGCTCCTTGACATAATCCAAGGTATACCGACAAGTGACCCCAGGCTCCTTGACAATGGTCTATCCAAGGTTTACCGTTGTTAATACATGCATATCTTCTATCATTCCCAATGAGATAGAATTGATTATCCCACTAGTTCAGATATGACCTCGTTCTTGACTCCTTTAAGAGGAGCTTCCCAAAGCATACAAGCGACTATTGGATTTTTTCCTACCGCAAGATCAACTACTTGTTTGTTTTAATTGTCTTGGAGAGTTAATTACTCCCTACTCCAAGACATTAGCCTAAGCTATATTGGTGAAAAGAGCCCTAGAAATATAAAAATTACTAGATTGATTTTAATTTAATGTTGATTTTAATAAGTTGTTTCTTAGGAAAATAGTTGCGAAAGTGAAACTGATGATATGTAGTGACCCAACTCAAAACATACTAAAAATGCATCTATTATGAGAAACAATTCTTGTTCTTTCAATGAATTCTATCTAAAGAATGCAATATTTTAAAAACAAATGTTTCCTTCAAATAAGAATAAATGAAAAGAAATCTAATTTCAATGAGAACTCAGAATGATCTATTTCTCAATAAGAAATCCATTTTATTCAAGATCGAAACTACAAACTGTTGAGTCTCAAATCTGCATCTTTCCTATACACCTTTCTAGACCTTTTTCATTCACCTGAACCTTCTAAGTTGTCAATATCATTGCATATTAATTGTAAAAGAGCATCTAAAATGGTTTTTAACTATGTTTTGTGTCTGCTGTTTGATTTAGATTTTGCTCATTTAGCTGCAGAATCTTGCCACTTTCTGCAGCTGCTGCAACTTTCCGCAGCCATTTTGTGAAATTCTATGTTGCAGGTGTCTTCAGGCAAATCGAGCCACATGGGCAAGTCAGAAATGATGTGGACATGGATCGTGTACTATTGGCTCAGGCAAATTCACCTAAGGAGGCTGTGGTCAAAGGTGGCCAAGTGGAAGTCAACCGTAGAGTCCCACGGTGACAGGACTCTATTTCTCATCACGTGAAGATTTGTATGACCGTTTCTAATTTACGGGAGACACATCAACACATGTACATGGCTCCATAAGCCGAATCCAACATCCACTCTTCATAGATTTACTCCTCACCACGGCCATGATGCTGGATCTCTGGATGTGACGGTTCACGTGTCTCTATCAGCACAAACTTTAGGGAATTAGTTATATCACCTTTGTTATAAATAACACGTTTTCATACGCATAATAGTTAGCCTCCATATAGCTCTGTAATGTAATTGCATTGCCACTGTGCTGTAATATCATTTCTCTGTTATGACTGCATTTTAATATATAAGAGGACTCTGTTTCCAAGCGTAATTTGTATTTGAAGGCTGTTTCCCGAGGCTGGTGCAGAGGGCCCCTGCACACGCTGAGGTTTTGTGCATTACTGTATAGTTTCTTGTTTTATTTCTTTAAGTTCATTGTGCAATAAGTCATTCACGTGTTTATACATTGCATCTTTCATGGTATTTATGCTTCATCTCTGTTCATAATCTTTCATGCTTTACATTTTACTTCTGTCCACAATCTTTCATGTTTTATGTTGTTGTTAACTGATCAGTGTTCTTGTTTCAGATTACAAATAGGCAGCCCGGGCATTTGCATATCTTTTGACTAATGACATGGAATCAATATTGTTCTGCTGCTAATTTAATTTTCTTAGTTTTTGTTTAATTCCAGTACTGCTTTGTTTATTTCAGTCTTGCACATTTGCTTCAGTAGTTAGATTTAGATATATTAAATTTCTCATGTCATTTTCAGTTACCTCCGAAATCCATAGCTGGACTAATGGTGAGGGATTGAATTATGAGTGTGTAGTTTGATATTAGTTTACTTTCTGCAAGTTAGAAATATTAAATTTCTCATGTCATTTTCAGTTACCGCCGAAAGCCATAGCTAGACTAATGGTGAGGGATTGAAGTATGAGTGTGTAGTTTGATATTAGTTTCTTTTTCTGCAAATTAGATATCAGGTTGCTCAAGTTGTTTATGGTTACCTCCGAAAGCCATAGCTGGACTAATGGTGAGGGATAAGAATATAAGTTGATGTAGTTTGATTTAGATTTACTTTGTTGCAATTCTTGGATTTCTTTAAGCATAGTTTCTTTTGTATTTGGACAACAGCAAGGATAATGAGTTTCATGATCAGTAGTTCACTGTTTGTTTGACTAGAATAGTGATGCAATTTCATTTTATTTGAAGAATTAATTTTTTCATTGTGTGTTTTAAAATTCTTTTGAAGTTTGGAAAATCATTAGAAGGACATCATTGTCTTGAATATTTGTTTCCATACTTGTCTTTTAAAATTTCATAAAAATCCAAAAACGACAAAAAGTAAGAGATAAGTTATCTTGCACATATAGTGCGCCACACTTCATCAGCTTACGAATCCCGGATTGATAAATTAATGTAGCAATTTAGGACACACTAAATTGACCAAACATTTTGGTGCCGTTGTCGGGGAAGTGTAACTAGGTAGCCAATTTCTTAAAAAAAAAATAATAATAATAATAAAAGAAGGGAAAACTTGATAACTTCTTGAAGTATGCTCTCCTCTTGCACCTAGTGTGACCTGGAGGATCAGAAAAGAGAGTTATTGGTTCAGTAATTTCTTAAGTATGCTCTCTTCTTGCACCTAGTGTGACCTGGAAGATCAGAAAGAGAATTATTAGCCCAACTTTTAAAAATAAAAATAAAATGACATGCATAGAGCAAGAGATTCTAGGGGAAGGTTTATAGCTAAAGCCAAGAGTTCGATTTTCACAACTCCATCTTCTTCAAGGCATAGACAAGATTCACCACCATCTACCCCTAGCTTTAAGATTTTTGGAATTCAAGGAGCAACTGAATTAGAGGATTCTCCTATACCACCTACTAAATCTCATTTAGAAAAGGAAGAGACTCCCTCTCATCCTCTTTTGATAGAAGAACCAGAGGAATTTAAGGACTCTAAAGAAACTATCATGGCAGAGGAAATAATAGATGGATTTGGAGGTAGAGGTAGAGGTAGAGGAGGAGGAAACAATGGAGACAACAATGGTGAAGGTAATAATGGGAGAAATAGGGAAGGAGACAATTTGTTTGGATTCCCTATAGTTGATGAGGAAACTCATACAATGATGAAAAATATCTCACCATCTGTCCTCCCCAAATTTTATGGATTGCGAAGTGAGGATCCTGAAACATTTCTGTTTGAGTTTGAAGTCGTGTGCCGAACCTATGACTATATGGAAGACTCTAAAAAACTCAAACTGTTTCCTTCAACATTGAAGGGAGCTGCTTTGAAATGGTTCATGGGATTAGCCACCCAATCTATTAGGACTTGGAATGATATGAAAAAAACATTTTTGGATAGATACTTGGACTATTGTATGCCCACCAATCACAAGGATGAGGTATTCAAAATGATGCAAAAAGAAGATGAAAATTTGGAAGATTTACTTGAAAGATTTCAATACAACTTGAAAAGAGAAAAGATGAGCAACTTAGATGATGAAACCTTGAAAGCCCTCATATTAAAATCCATTAGAGATGAATGGATAGATATTTTAAATATGATGGGGAAAGGAGACATTTCTCAACTTCCACTTCGTGACATAACAGAACTATGTGTCCATCTCTCAAGAGGAAAATCTAAAACAGGAAAAGGGCCTAGGGATCCTTCTCTTATTAGGGCTAACAAATCTGCAACTGGATCAGTAAGTAGGGTAGAGATTGGTAATATGCTTGATGAGTTCAAAACTGATATCTTAGGGAGCCTTAGTGAAAAACTAGACACCCTTAAAATCCAAAACAAGCAGAAAGCAGAAACAGATGCTCTAGCCATCTTTTGTCCGAAATGTAGGAAGAAACATGCTTTAAGGGAATGTCCTTTGGATGCAAAAGTTGTAGAAACATGTATAATTTTCTCAGAGAATCATGAGATCAAGGATTGTCCTTCAATTCCTGGACTCAAAGCTGTCTTTCAAGAAGACCCAAATTCAGTAGAATCTCTCTGTTTTGTTGCAAGAAGACCTTGGTAGGGACAACAAACTCAAAGGTTTAACAACCCTATGAATCTTCAAACCCCACCAAATTGGAATCCTTGGCAACAACCTTGGCCCCAACATCAAAATCCATATCAGCCATGGGTACATGGGATGCAAAATCCTTATGGGAGATTTGCTCAATTTTATCAATATCCTCCATCTTTTCAAAATCAACAAGCTCCACAACTTCCAAGCCCAAATCCACAACTTTCATTGCCATTTCCACAACAACAGCCTTCTCAACAAAATACAAATCCTCAACTCATGCTCCCATACCAACAGAAGACAAATCAACTTCCAGCTCAGCCATTGCCAAATCCTAACAATAAGAATCCTCAAACTACTTATATGGTAGAAGGACAACAATTTCCTACCCATATGATTGTTCCTCTCAACGATGTACAACTCAGATCTGGTAGAGTCTTAGAAAAACCTTCCATAGATATTCAAGAGCAAGATACCTCTGAGGAGGACTCTCTTCAAGTCAATAAGGGTTCTGAGGAAGAATCTCTTCAAAATTCAAAAATTCAAAAAGAAAAAGAAAAGCTAACATCCACAACTCCTATAGTTGAGCAACCCGTATCTTCATCTACACCTCCTTTTCCGGAAAGACTACAAATTGATAAGGGGGTGGAAAAACAAATCTTGTTGCCTAACTATGACTTTCTAGATGAATTGAAGAATGTTTGTATCAAGATTCCATCGCTACAAGCCATTCGAGAAATTCCTATTCTAGCAAAAACCATAAAGGAGTTGAGTTTCAAAAGACCAGGAAGAAAGCTAAAGGACACAAGAAGAATCCACCGGGTAGGAAAGATTGCAGACATTATGATGGGAAAAATTGCCATGCAGAAGTATGTAGATCCTGGAAGTCCAATTGTCAAGACACATATAAATGGGATAGAAATTCCAAACACATTGATTGACTTAGGGGCTGCTATCAACATTATGAGTAGACAGAATATGGAACAGCTAAAACTTCCTAACCTTCTTTTTACACCTACTTTACTGCAACTTGCAGATCGATCAATTATTAAACTAGATGGTGTATTAGAAGATATTTCAGTCTCCTTAGATTCTTGGGAATATCCAGTAGATTTTATGATTTTGACTCCTAAGAGTAATCTAGGAGGGCACCCACTTATCTTAGGAAGACCTTGGCTAGCCACAGCTGATGCTTTTATTAGTTGTAGATATGGGGATATGTACATTTCTAATGGTAATTCAACAAAGAAATTCAATTTGTATCCTCCAGCAAAAGCAATCACAGAAGTAGGATACAATGAATGGGTTGATGATGAGGACATTATACAACCTTGTCTTTTACCATTTACGAAGGTACGTTAGGGGATAGTCAAATGTTTGAACAAATTAGAAAATTTTGCCGAGACATCTTAGAATATGACCCCACACAATTTTGGTTGGAGATACGACATAGAATATTTATCATCCAATTAAGTATCTTTACTCTATGGAAGAGTTTGGTGGTTCTACCATTTGAGATTTTTCCGGGGGAAAACATTGAATATCAACAAACATTTGGAAAAGTCACAACAAGAAGAACTAATCAAAATCTTGCAAAAACATTCTCTTTTGCATTTGCATGGGAGTATCTTGACATGAAAGGTATTGATCCTAAGACTTTCTGTCATCATATCTATATTGAGGAAAATAGTAGACCAATGGGACAACCTCAAAGAAGGATGAATCCAAATCTTGGGGAATAGTGAAAAGACCTCCAAAAACTACTACGATGTAAAATTCATTTATCCAATTTCGGATGAGCGGAAGTGGTTTCTCCTTTGGTTATAGTACCTAAAAAGAATAGTAAATGGAGGGTATGCATTGATTACAAGGAATTAAAGACAAAGCAACTTTGAAGGATCACTTTCCTTTTTCCTTTTATCGATAGGGTATTAGATACATTAGCGAGTAAGAAGTACTTTTCATTTTTGGATACCATTTTCGTGGCTATAATCAAATTCGGGTAGCACACGAAGATCAAGATAAGACCACATTTACTTGTCCATGAAGACTTTGCCTATCGAGTGCTTCCTTTTGGGTTATGTAATGCACACAACATTCAAAAAAACTGGGATGCTAAGCAATTTTTCTGATCTAATCCATGGTGTGTAGAAGTTTTATATGGATGATTTCTGGAGTTTATGGTAATTCATTTTGAAGGGCCATGAAAATTTGGAAAAAAGTTCTTATAAGATGTAAAGAAACAAACCTTTCATTAAGCCATGAAAAATGATTTATGATGTTCTTGAATGGATTGTTTTAGGACATCATATTTCGGGAGATGGGATTAAAGGTTGATAGATCAAAAGTTGAAGTCATCTCGGAAGTTACCTATTCCAAATTGTCAAAGAGATGTTAGAAGTTTTCTAAGTTCTTGGTTACTATAGAAGATTTATAGAAAACTTCATAAAATAGCATCTCCACTCTTCAAATTAACACAAAAGGCTTGTGAATTTAAATGGGATCACGATTGGCAGTCATTGTTGTACGAAACTTTGAAAACAAGAATATACGAAACACCTATCTTGGAAGGAACAAATTGGAAACTCCTTTCCATATTTCTATGGATGCTTCGGTCTGACTGCGAAGGTACATGTTGGGTCAAAAAGATTTAGCTCCTTATGCCATTTATTATACCGGTAAAATTTGACTCCCATTGATTTGAACTATCTTTTGTGGTAAGAAAAAGAGTTTTTAGGCTGTTGTTCATGCAATCAATAAGTTTAGACATTATATAACGAGGCTATGAAACTTTTTATTCCTCTTGACCGATACCGCAAATTAGATATTTAATGAACAAACCTGGTATAATAGCGAGTGACAAGATCGGCTCTTACTTTTGCAAGAATTCAATATTTGTGTTGGATAGACCGGGAAACAAAATCTGGTCGTTGATTTCTTGTCTAGGATTCGAAATACTAAGAAAGATTCTCTGTCGAAGGGATAAGTTTCCTGATAGAATAATTGTTTAGAGTAACTATTAAGACTCCTTGGTATGCGATATTGCTAACTATTTGGTTACGAAGCGCCTTCACATTTATTTCCCAAGTGAAAAACGAAAAATTATTCGGGAGAGTTCAAAATATTCATGGATTTCTAATGAATTATTTAAAAACGGGGGCAGATCTTGTGATCGGAGAGATGTGTCGGGGAAAATGGGATGCAATATAACGAGCATGTCATGATGAACCATGCGGCGGACACTTTGCAAACAAAGGACGGCCTATAAAATCCTCTCTTTAGGATATTGTTAGCCTTCCCTCTTCAAAGATGCAAAACAATATGCAGGTGTGTGACTTCCAAGAGAGTAGAAACCTACCCTTTCAAATGAAATGCCATTGCAACCACAGTACTCATCGAACCTTTGAAAAATGGGCTTTAGATTTCATAGGACTGTTAATCCACCATACTAAGCAAAAGTATATGTTGGTTTTCATGATTGTGTTAATAAATGGTGAAGCAAAAGCATTAGTATCTTAACTACGAAAATTCATTTGTTCATTTTCTTTGTGAGGGATATTTTTTCAACTTTGGTGTTCCAAGAGAAATTGTATTGATCAAGAAGCCAATTCACATCAACTTTGGTGGAGAAAGTGGGCTGGAAGAATACAAAATCAAGCATAGAAGATCTACTCCTTACCATCAAAAGCAAGTAAGAGTCGAGTGGAGGTCTACCAACAAAGTTCTCGAAAGTATCATCACCAAAGCTTGTTCATCCACATGGAAGAGATTGGGCGGAAAGGCTTTACGAAGCCTTGTGGGCCTACATAACTACATGGAGAAATACAATAGGACATTCTCCCTATGAACTTGTTTATGGAAGGAAGTCCTAACTCCCCATTGGGTTCCAATTCAAGACCTTGAAGATAACGAATTAGATTTGGAGATGGATCTATCGAAGCAAAAGCATAGAATGGAGCGAGTTGAACGAGCTAGATGAGATCGGACGAAGCAATTTAGGCCAGTCTAGTTCAATATCAAGAAACTAAATAGCATGACAAGTACATCAAAGAGAAGAAGTTTCAAGAAGGAGATTGGGCATTGTTATTTCAGTTCCAAGTTTAAATATTTTCAAGGAAAAATTTACATTGGCTTGGGCCATGAGATTGACAAGATCTTTGGCAATGGAGCGGTAAGAATCAAGACCATTGATGAGTTTCAAACTCCTCTTATTGTGAATGGCCCGCAGTTGAAAGTTTGTCATAAGCCACTCTCAAAAGAATTTGTCAAAATGTTTCAAGAAAATTCGCAATACGGTCGAGTACGGAAGAATTCTTCTTCTCCACCGACCCTAGCTTTGTTCTTTTCGATTAAAAAAAAAAAAAAAAAAAATAAAAAAAATTGTATAAGCACGAAAACCAATCCTTTGATTGGCCGGTCTTATACGAGAAAATGTAGGGTGAAAATCGGGAACACGACACTATATTTTCCAAAAAAAAAATCTCTTTCATTTCCTAAGTTTGTGACCACCCGTTCCCCCGCTTCATTTCACTCACTTCATTTCATTTCACTTCATTTTATCTGTTCATTCCATTTCACCAATAAAATTCTCTTTCATGACCATTTCCATTTAGTCAATTGTCATCCGTTCATTTCCATTCACCCAAATAATAGGTTTGTGTCGGTTTTTCGCCGGTCGGCTTGTCTGTTCCTTGATTTGACACCGATTTCACCGACGGCTTGATTCATGACTACACTACATTTTTCAAAAGAATGTCGACGGAGATGTTATTTCCACAATCATGAATTTACCATTCTCTTGTTACGCTATAGTCTGTATACCCATTCTGCGATATCTACCTATAGTCATCGTGCTCATTTCCATTCATTCGGCCGTCCTAATTCCATTGAACCCTCTCAAGCAGAGTAAGTTTTTAAAGAGCGAGAAAGAAGGATGGGTAAATTGTTGAGAGAAAACGAACCAAAGGGACCTAAATTCATGGAAGGATACTATGAAGTCGAGGGATATATTGAAGAAGGCAAAGTGGGCTGCCTTCGGTTTATCCAAAGTTTTAGAGGCTACCATAAAGAGGTGACAAAAGCTTTTGCAAGGTCTTTCGATGGCACGGAGGTAGAGATTGGAGACCTTAAGTTTACGGTGAATGAGGCATCTATAGCATACATACAAAACTTCCTCAAGAGGTTGAACGTTGGTTTAGAGGAACAAAATCATTAGTGATGAAGCACGGAGAATAATTCTACATAACCCCGGTGTGGACATAACTATTTTTAAAAGAGGAATTCATGTTCATGCTTTGAAAGAGGAATAGGCTACTTTCTTTGCTAGTTGTTCAAGAATTTATCTGTGAAAGTCCGTTTTGGGTCAATGTGTATGTACCATGCAGTTGTTGATGAACTTTCTAGATAACGGAACCCTCAATCTACCATAATTTTTATGAAATAGTTTGAAGAAGATGTCTGTGACTATTCATAAGCATTTAGGGGATGTAGAACCACATCTATATCACCATGGTCTTGTGAAAATTTTGATTGAAAAACAGTTAAAAGAGAACAAGGACACATGGGAACAATTTTGATCGAAATTTCTTTGAAGAACCCCAAGAAATTCTTGAAGGTAGCACATCGAAGGGTAGGAAAAAGAACAAATGATGAAACTCAAGTACTCTACTACTACGATTGAAAAGAACTAGTAGGGAAGAGGCTTGTCAAAAAGGAAGAAGAAAGAAACCAAGGGGTAAAGCTAACATCAAAAGAGAAGAAAAAGTATTGAGGCTATGCATCAAACCCCCTTCTTCGAAGAAAATCATCAAGTGTTATACGAGAGACTAGTTCACCTTCAGAAACCGATCATCAAAGCGAGAAGAAAGGCAAAGGAAAACAAAAGCAAAAAGACAATGGTCCACGGCGTGTCGAAGAAGTTCCGGAGCTTAGGGAAGTTGAGAAACGCGAACGAAAGGACCCCCATTTTATTCGGTTGGGAGAAGAAACATCGAACAATCCCCGGTGGCCATAGTCCATCACTCTTGATCGAACCCGGTGAACCTAGTTCGTTTCATTCTCGGTCGGACATTGAACATAGTCCATCCCATTCTCGATGAGACATTGATGTGGACCCTTCTCGGCCAGTTTGAAGACAACTCTCCTCCATGGCATTTTGGGGACGACCCAATAAAAACGACACGATATATACCCAAAGCGAGAAAAGTATATGATTATATGAAATCTTTAGAAAAAGTAGCTACGGGTCCCGGTGTCGTCCACTCGGCCTCACACGGCCACAGATGATCTGGTCCAATCAACGAAACAAGAAGTCTTTGAGCTAGAGCTTTTAAATGAACACATTAAAAATGAAAATGAAACATTGAAGGAACAAAGCAAATTGGACAAAATCATTCATGATAATACCATGCTACATACGGGACTATGGCAGAAGAAGAACAGGAAATTGAAGAAGGAATGCCGAGAAGTTAGCGAGCCTTTAAGACAATATCAGGGTCGGATGCTTATTAGAAGAAACCCGAGGATGTTAAGCACCAAGGAAGAGGAGGAGGGCTGGATGTCTTGTTTGGTGTCAAGGCATATGAGCTGAAGAAGGATTATCGAAATTTTTGGTTGCATGAGGACATACAACACCTTCACGATTGGGGGTATGGCCAGGTCTCAAATACGCATCTTTCCTATACACCTTTCTGGACCTTTTTCATTCACCGAACCTTCTAAGTTGTCAATATCATTGCATATTAATTGTAAAAGAGCATCTAAAATGGTTTTTAACTATGTTTTGTGTCTGCTTTGTTTGATTTAGATTTTTGCTCATTTAGGCTGCCGGAATCTTGCCACTTTCACTTGTTCTTTAACAACTTTCCGCAACCATTTTGTGAAAGTCTATGTTACTAGGGTAATGTCGAACTAAATCGAGCCACATGGGCAAGTCGAGGAAATGATGTGGACATGGATAGTGTCCTGTTAGCTCAGACAAATTCACCTAAGGCTGTGGTCAAGGGTGGCCAAGTGGAAGTCAGCAAGTCCCCGGTGACGAGGACTATTTTCATCACGTGAAGATTTGTATGACCGTTTCTAATTCTGAGAGGCATCAACACTGTGCAAAGCTCCATAAGCCGAATCCAACATCCACTCTTCATAGATTTACCTCTCCGCGACCATGATCTTGAATCTCTGGACATGATGGTTCACGTGTCTCTATCGACACAAAATTTGGGAATTGGTTATGTCACCTTTGTTATAAATAACGCGTTTTCATACGCATAATAGTTAGCCTCCATATGGTCTGTAATGTAATTTTGTTTCCTTTGTGCTTTGTGGCATGTCATTTCCTCTGTTATGACTACATTTTAACATATAGGAGGACTACGGTTTCCAAGCGTAATTGGTATTTGAGGGTTGTTGCCGGGGGCCCAGTGTGACACATGCAGCTAAGGTTTTGTGCACCTAACATGTGGTTTCTTGTTTTATTTCTTTAAAGGTCATTGTGCCATAAGTCGGTCACGTGTTTATACATTGCATCTTTCATGGTATTTGTGCTTCATCTCTTGTTCATAATCTTTTGTACTTTACATTTTACTTCATCACAATCTTTCATGTTTTATGTTGTTGATGGCGAAGTCGGTGTTCTTGTTTGAGATTACAAATAGGCGGCCAGGAGCATTTGCATATCTTTTGACTAATGACATGGAATCAATGTTTTTCTACTACTAATTTACTTTTCTTAGTTTTGTTTAATTCGATCTTGCTTTGTTTATTTCGGTCTTGCACATTTGCTTCGGTAGTTAGATTTAGATATATTAAATTGCTCATGTCATTTTTAGTTACCTCCGAAAGCCATAGCTAGACTAATGGTGAGGATTGAATTATGGTGTGTAGTTTGATATTAGTTTACTTTATATAAAGTTAGAAATATTAAATTTCTCATGTCATTTTCGATTACCTCCGAAATCCATAGGCTGGACTAATGGTGAGGGATTGAAGTATGAGTGTGTAGTTTGATATTAGTTTCTTTTAACATGGAAATTGAATGTAGGGTTGCTCAAGTTGTTGTAATTTATAAAAGCCATAGGCTGGACTATTAATTGAGGATCGGAATATAATTTGATGTAATTTGATTTTAGATTTACTTTGTTGCAATTCTTGGATTTCTTTAAGCATAGTTTCTTTTGTATTTGAATGACGAGGATAATGAGTTTCATGATCGGTAGTTCACTTTGTTGTTTGACTAGAATAGTGATGCAATTTCGGTTTCTTTGAAGAATTAATTTTTCATTGTGTGTTTTGAAATTCTTTTGAAGTTTGGAAAATCATTAGAAGGACATCATTGTCTTGAATATTTGTCTCCATACTTGTCTTTTAGAATTTCATAAAAATCCAAAAACGACAAAAAGTAAAGAGATAGGTTATCTTGCACATATAGTGCGCCACACTTCATCTGACTTACGAATCCGGCAGTTGATAAATTAATGTAGCAATTTGGGACACACTAAATTGACCAAACACAAACCAAGTTTTCTTCAAAAGAACACTACAATTGCTATAAATAACACTCAAAGCTAAAAACACTAATTTTGAGATAAAAAATTATAAATACTAAATACGAATTAAAAATTTAAATATTTTGAGATGTCTTGCTTAGCTTGTAATATAACTAAATTCTTTGCTTGGATCGACAAGAACTCAAAAAACATCCAATTTTGGTTTTTTAAGTGAAATTCCAAACTTATCAACAAAAGTTTTTTAAAGATTTGCAAATGAGAAAAATGGGATCTAAATCTCATAAAAAAATTTACTGCTATGGTATCGGACTCAACAAGAAAGCAAGGGAATACCAATGATCTAAAGGTATACCAAGGTTTCTAATCTTTGAGCGGGATGAAGGCAAAGCAAAAATCATTATAACATGCGAGATCTTTCGAAGAAAATAATTCAAAACTAAAAATTCGAAATAAACTCTTAACAAAGCTTTACGATAGAAGATACAAGTCTGGGTATTCATGAGAATCTAACAAACTAATCCGGAAAAGAGAATTTTAAGATTTTCCAAAAAAATTTCACGGGGGTACGCGAGTTCGATTGCAAACAGATAGGTCTGTACTTGTGGGTACAAGAATAGTCACAGTGCACTTTCTGCTTGTCTATAAAAAAAAGAAAGGCGGACACAATAAAACTAAAGAAAAAATAAAAAAACTCTCGATCATTTCTCACGCCAGTTCTACGAGGGATAAACTATCGAGTCCGGTATAAATCAATCCAAAATCGGAAAAAATAAATTCACAAGTCAAAAGTAAAATAAATCAAAGTTCCAAGATCCATTCCTCGGTGGAGTCGTCGATTTGTTGAAGCGTATAAGTCATTCTTGTGGACAAGATAGACCTCCCAGTGTCTATGGATAGCTAGCAACAAACGGACAAATAAAAACCATTTTTCTCTAGATATTGTTTGACATGGAATTAATTATAACAAGGTTTCAAGAAACCTACTTGTAGTCCATTTGATCTTCTTTCCGATTGGCTTGAATAAAGTCGTCGTCAAGGATACGCAATCACAAACATGAAAATATCAAAAAGCACGTATAATAAATCAGTTCATAAATCAAACATCTATCGAGATGATCGAAATTCAAGAAATGAGATAATCAATTAAATGGTCCATTGAAAACTATATTCATTCGTATTAACTTAAATAAGCCTGGCAATCATGCCTTGATGTCATACGGGCCTTACGGGGTCACGAGCAGTCATTTCCTTTACTGCGGCAGGACTTGCACTCTTTATTTGAGATACATACAGGTATGTAATCTTTCCACATGAAATCTTAGCTAAAAGGGTCTAAGTTTCAACGGTACTTCACCTCCCAATAACACTAAGCTTGGCCTCCTTTTGAGGGCTACCTTATGCCTATTTTTATAGTGAAAGAGAGAGGAGTTGTGGTTCCAAACAAGAAAAGGGATAGAATCCTCGCCAAAAGGGATTGGTTCCTTACATCGAGGGGTTAGCTCCTTAATGGATGGGATGCATGAACTTGAAAAGAGTGGACTTTCTTGCTAACGAGAATGTTTCTAGAAGCTTCCAAATATGACTCAAGCGGAAGGCTTCTGAATTTTACTTGCACCTTTTTTACCTTTTAGAGGTCCGCACCTTTAATAAATAAAAAGCGCGTTTAGCTCCACATGATTTAGAGCAAGAAAATGCGGCATCGCGGCTTGATGTTAAGAGAAAGTGCGGTACAAGTGTTTTTAAGACTTTTATGAGCTTTTCTCTTAATTTCAAGGCTTGAATTTAGGAACCTTGATGTTGTAGACTTCTAAGGGTATAAAATGTCATGGTAATAAATTTCGTTCATCATAATGGAATGCAAAAAAGAAAAAAATATATCGTTCAAAAATTTGTCCCATTATCTCGGTTTTCCATGATTTGGGATAATAAGATTATCTGAGCTAATTGAGTAGTTAGAAAAGAAAATAATTTTAAATAAAAATTTCCGGTGTGTAATATTCCCATATGGGAAAGAAAGCAAGAATATATTGCAAAATGTTTTTGGAACAATAGTGTAAATCACCATTTAAAGAAAATAAAATATGGAGACCTTTCATATGTTATAACAACAAAAAAATACACATAAATAATCAGCCATAATATACACAACAGAAATATCAAGACTCGAATGATAAAAATCCCTCCAATAAGAGGTGTTGTTACTATATATAAAGAAAATTGGAAGAATCTTATGACATTTTTAAAGAAAGCTGTCAACAAATGTTTATACATCAGATCTAGGGCTAATATGCACCTCGAAAAGATAGATGCAATATAGATACGAGCACTATACAACCTCTTTGAAGAGCCTCTTAAGGGTTTTCGGCAAAACACCATGTACAAGATGGGGATCTGAAGCCTGGGCTAAAAGATCACTTCACCAAAATATAGATGCGGAAAGTGTGGCTGATGCAATATGATCGAAATAGAAATAGCCTCCTCCAATAGATACTCTAAATGATGAGTCCTTTACTTTAGAAAATCAACGCTTCCAAATGGTGTGCCCAGGCACACACGCTCCTACCGAAATAATACGGTCTTGGAAAGAAAAGCTATGGCACAGCAAGGGATAAGTAAATAGGTGGCTTTGATGCAAGATCTGAAAATATTCTCGAGGGCCTTCCTTGTTGTCCTCCCAATGGAAAGGAAGCCTTCTCCCGAAAATGAGCAATGAAATGACCCATATCTAATCCCTTCTTTCACGACTTGCAAAAAAACCAAAGCCTCAACAAGATACGTATTTGTAAATGAAAGATGAAGCTTGGAATTAAGTACGATAGTGGAAAATTTGGTACAAGACTCCACAAAGAGCTACTCAATGGAAGGGTGGGATTCTTGATCGAGAGCACCAGTGCTAAAGCAAAACTCAATCTGAAGCTAAACAACGAGAAAAGATATGTGTCAAAACATACATATGTTCGGAAAATATCAACATACATACGTAATGAACAATGTTGCCATCATCTTCCTTAAATAAGATATGATATTACGAACCCTAAGCCCCATCCAATAATACAACTACTTCCACACAAATCACCTCCATATAAAACTGCGTTGTCTCTCATTGGTAATATCCTCCGCAACGGTGTTGTTCATTTGGTCGAGGTTGACCCAATGAAAGTGTTCAACCCCTTTTCACACCTACAGGGTGCTCAATTAAGCTTCCAAGATTTATCTCTTTCACATTTGGCATTGATTTATTCATTATTAAGGAGAATTATGGACCTCCATTGTCCTCTTATTCATTAAACAAAGCGAGAAAAAACAAAATTGAATATTCCATCTAGCTCATGGCTAATTGGGAATATTACGGTCCTCCCCTTCCCAAATTTTTCTTGTCCTCCAAAGAAGGCGGCAAAGGAGTGAGTGCTACAAATCTCCATCGTGGTTACACCAACATGTGATAAACTCCCTCATAAGCTAAGTGTCTACCAATCCATCCCTCCATGAATTGCTCCTCCAAAGTTCTCATGAGATGAAAATAATTCATCTGAGGGGCAATAATTGAAATGAAACAAACATGGTTTGCCAAATATTGTCACACAAACATGGCAGCATAATGAACAAGAGGGTCTCTCCCATGAGGGCACATACATTCCTCCCATCCTCCCTCCAAACATTCCCATAAAAAATGTAAGTATATCATCGATGTGGGATCAAAACTAAGTACATGCAAACATAAATTTGTACAAATGGAGGTGGGTAATAGTCCCACATGTGGAACCGGCCCCCAATAAATCTCTTGAATACCTCGGATAATGATGTGGTAATTTGTTTTCCCACCACTTACCACTTTCTATCCATGTCTTTTCACAATGGTTGAAAGTGTAGAGATATGTTTGGTTCTTTTGGAGTGCATCACAATGATACAAAATCTCCCTTTGTCCTCCAAGGGAGTGGCCATGTTCGGAAATGTTGTATTTAAATTTGGCCATAAATTTGTATGGAATAATTCTCCTCCTTGGAGCTGTAACACGGCCTACATATACATACGGGTAAAATAATGCAAATGATCATCAAATGAAACATTAGGTACATAACCATGTTCTTTGCAAAAAATATCCTCATACAAATGGAGTGGTGCATGGTGTATCTCATCTCATTCCAAAGAAGAAATAGGTAGCTGAAATAACTCATGTAGATTCTGTCTCTCTTCCAAATCTAGATGGTTCACCCATCTTTGAAAATCTTTGATATAGTTCCTCTTTAAGTCCTTCAGTACGCATCCACTTGTGATGTTATAGACCTTCATGCTCAAAATAAGTATGGCTGAAAAATAACTCTTCATAAGCCCTTTGCTTAACTTCTCCTTGAGCTTGGAGGGCTCTAGATAAGAAGATCCTACCAACATTCAGCAGATAGCTCACTTTCTTCCTTTAAATATCCCTCTTCATGTAGCTAGTTATCAAGTATCATGCACGTGAAAAAGATCCTTGAATAATCCACCAATAGTTAGGATTTCCAATATGGATCAATCTTTCATGGTAAACGACATGGTGATATATCAAAATTAATATCTGTTATATAGCTTCTCTCCTCCTTGAAATCTCCCATGCCAAAGGTACATGTTGAAGGTTGCTACTATCCCCCTCCTTGCTACTATTCTTGCATATGCTCATGCTCAAATAAAGGTTGAAGCTTTTTGGAAGTTAGTCTCCCATGGGAAGCTATCATCCATCTAAAACTTCCTTAGTTTGTGTATGCATATGTAGCCACCATCCTTTATCATGTGTTGAAGATTTCTCCTCAAGTAGGAAACATCTTGTTGAGTCTCCATAGCAAAGGGATGGCCTCCTTGCCCCATGATAGCGCCATCCTCCAGTGCCAGCAGCATCTCCTCTCGGTGCGATGAGATGTGAGAGTGGGTAATGATGATAGTGGGAAGATGTCTCCTCCTCCTTGAGCCTACCCAAGACTCTTAGTGCTGCATCACTTCTAATGCTCCCATCCCTCTTGGATATGTCATGGAGAATCATGTAGTGAGACATCTGTACAAGTCTGAATCATGTGGCCTCCCTGGTGGTTTACCACAATATAGTGATGTCTCATGGACCATTCTTATTAACAATATGGGATCATCATGTCCACTGGCTTCCATACACAATTTCAACTATGTTTCATGTGTGGAAGTTTTATGAAAGTTAGGTACCACTCTTAATAATGCAAGTCCCTCTAGTTGGAGCAATTGATCCATCCTCACCCCTAGTGGTGGTGGATCATCTCTGCTATTCCAACGTTAGCAGCCTCTCTTTTTCTTCTTATTCTTCCTCCTCATCATAAGAAGACCTCTATATAGTGTGCCTTCTGTTGCACATATGTTTTTGGGTTCCCGAATTCTTCGCGTATCGACAAGCTTCCTTCTCCTTAAATCTCTTCGGACATCATCATCAAGGATTTTTATATTAGCTCTCCTTTTAAGGAGGAGTCTTATCTTTCTCCCTTTTATAGGAAAGAGGGCTTATCTTTGAGAAATGTTGCCTTTGCTTTTGGCAAGGCATCTTGAAAATCTCTAACCCTTTCGATGGCATCTTGTGGGATAGTGGGCTTGGTAGACTTAGCCAACTTCGTGAAGAAGTTTCATCAACACATCAATGAACATAAACACCCTTCTTGCTACGAGATAAATCGGGAACCATAACAAGGAATGTCTTAAAAATTTATAAATGTAAGTTTTAGGATTACCTGATTGTTTTTGTTTTGCAAGCCTCATGAATGGTGCTTGAGGATCTCTTCTATAAACCTCTCCACCGAATCTTCCGGTGAACTACGAATGTACGGTCACATTGGCATGGCCAATGAGGCAAGCCTTGGAACCACCGGTCATGTTGTTCACCCTCAAGGTGTAGCATTGCCGTCTTAATGGCCTCCATTTACGGAGACTTTGTTTGATTGGAAGTAGATGTCAAGCTTCTCTACCCATGATTTGGCGGGTGCACTTGGATGACCCATCTGTTGGAAATACTGAGGGGGGGGGTGGTGAATCAATATTTCTTTCAGCTTAGTGTTATTATTAATCTTTCGTAGCATTAGTTAATCTTCAATTATTATCAGTGATTGTACAATGATAACAACAAACAAGAGGAACACAAATGCACACATTTTTTAAGGTGGAAACCTCGTCCTATTCCCGAATTAGCCTATAGCTAATTGGAATATTAAAGTTTTGTTTGTCACTTATATAGGTGAAGAAGTGGGTAGGAAGACCCATAAATCTCTTAATTGTGAATAAAACCAATTTCTCAGAAATTGGATCATCCTTTCAACCTAATAAAGCACCCTAAGGTGTGAATAGGGGCTAAAACATGTGGATTGGGTCAACTTTGACCAAATGAATAACGTTGTCATGGAGGAGTGGACATTAATGAAGGATCAATGCAATTTTAGATGTAGACACATTGCAAGGAATTAGTGTCATTAATGAATGGGGCTTAAAGTTTGGAAGCTCATATCTTATAAAAGGAAGAGGATGGCAACCATATATTCATCTTGGTATATTTGATATTTTGATATATGGTTTGTTTAGACATATAGCTTTCTTCAGCTGCTTAGCTAAGATTTCATGTGTTGTTTAGCACAGGGTTTTCCTGATCGGGAATCCCACCTCTTCCATTGAGAAGCTCTTGGAGGAGTTTGCACTATACTTCCACAATCAGGAATTTTGCCAAGCTTCAGTCTCATGTACAATGCAGTTCTGTTTAGAGTTGAGTTGTGTTTCAGGGGTATAGCAGTGGAGGAGATAAATCTCCATTTTGTAAGCTAGTTTTCTATTGGAGGGATCATCCTTTCATTCGGAGGCTTGTGAGGAAGAATTCAGGGCTTCATTACACATTTTGGCACCAAGCCAAGTAGCATTCATTAGCTACAACGCAGTTTCCTGCAAAAACTGCGTTATTTTGGAGAGCAACTACAGTAGTGGGTTTATTGTCGTATTTGGAGAGTTTGGGTTTCTTGTGTGGGGATCAGCCTTTCATTTAGGAGATCTGTTGGAGGAGGATCAGCCATATTGGATATCAGATCATCCATCTCCTATAAATTATTTATTTGCAGAGATTATTTAGCCCTAGGGCCAAATCTGCTATATTTTGTATAGTGTGTATTTCTGAAAACCTTTTCTAGGTTGTCATGGAATCCTGTTTTGGAGCATGGATCTCTAGCCTTGGAATTTTTGGAGCATTATATTAGCAAAAATATATTTTTATATCTTTCATTTGCTATTCTCTCTTAGACAGTTTAGTTTTCTGAATTCCTATACTTTATGTATTAACAGCATCTTAGATCTAGGTGTATGCTTTCATGGGAGGCTTGTTTTCCCAACTTGAGTGATCTCTCCCTCAAGATATTGTACCTATTTTGTTGTTATATTCATAATGGAATGGATTTATTGTTGTCTCATGCTTTGATCTATTATATTTCTGCATATTTCCAATTTTATGCACTCTATTACTGCTTTTTCTATTTGGGAATATTACAGTGGTAGTAGAGCATAATCTTGGCTCAACCTGTGTACTTCAGCCATTATGTCATCTAAGGAGGCTTCTCATAGGAAGGAGAAGATCTACAGAAGATATGAAGGAATTATCAGGAGGGAAGGAGTTCTCAAAACTTCTTATTCAAACTATGCAGTGCATTAGCAGAGACATCAAAGAGATGAGAATGGAGAGATGTAGAGATTCTCCAAGAGGGCTTGTACATGAAGAAAGTGTTGGAAATATCGAGAGGAGGGGTGAATCAATATTCGTTTCAATTAGAGCATTAGTTAATCTTCAATTATTATCAGTGTTTGTACAATGATAGCAGTAAACAAGAGGAACACAAATGCACACATTTTTTAAGGTGGAAACCCACTCCGAGACAAAAACCACCTAATGCTTTTCTAATAATTCTTTAATATTCAACTCCAATTGAAAATAAATCTCCAACTTCCTAGAATCTAGAAAAGCATTCTTCTCCAGCTCCCACTGGATGGACGCTCCAACGCCCGAGATTCTTTAGTAGTCAACTGAACGGATGCCCCAACACCCAATGAGCTACAACTCACCCTAGCACCACCCTACCACCCTATAGAAGAATAAAAGAAGAATGGACTCCCGTACCAGGGAAAATGGTCCACTTTAAAATGATATAGAATGATGTAGAAGAAGAAGATATACTAGACCATAACCCCAACTTTGACACAACCACCTAATGATGATCCTAGACCTCCCAACACTGCCTCTTCAACCCTTGGCAGATAGATACTAGTACAATTTTTACAATAATGTATTTACAATGACTAAGTACAATGATACCTTTACAATGATTGTATGCAGTGCTGCCCACTTGAAGACTTCATATGATGAACTTCTTGTTGCTGTTATGCACCTTGGTTGCTTCTCTTGTCATGCTACCCTTTGCTGCACCTTGCTTTGCTTTTCTGCCGTAGAAAGTCTAGTCCTTTGCAACCCTTGACAACACATGATCTAGCTTTTTCTTGCCTTCTAGAAGCTCGATATTGAATCTGGTGTATCTCTATCATTTCAGATCTTCAATATCTGATTTTCGGTCCTGTAGCATTCCTCTGAGTTATTTTTCCAATGCCATAGGTTTGACCCAATTTGGATTCTTGAAGAGAGAGTTATACCCAATCTCTCACAATGCCCTAATTATGGATTGTTTCAGCAGAGAGCACTTGTACGACATGCCACGTGTCACTGTTTCTTGATTTGTTTCTAAAATTGATAGACTGCAAAGTTATAAACCGTGCAATAATATTATCTACCAATTTTGTAATTCCAATCCGCGATACTCGAGAGAGAGAGTTGTGACGATTTTACCAAGGTCACTTTGAGATGAATTCTGTGAGCTTTCAAAACCCCGACTTCACACATCATATCTCGAAAATTTTGTGCACCTTGATTCGAGATTTTTAAAGAAGCTTCCTCAGATTTTGGTTTTTCCTCATAAACATTTCAGCTTCCAACTCGTAGAAAAAATTTAGAGCACAAATTCCACGATGACCTATTTCGTATACAAAATCCTCGCAAATGAGGAAAGGAAGATCACAATTTATATAAATGCTTAAGTTGAGAGGGGCTTCAACAAGTGAACGTGGGAGGGATTTTAGGAGCTTAAAAAATAATAATTATGACTTTTCAATGACCCATGCCCCAACCCCATGGGGTTTTAGCCCACTAACTGGGGGTACAAACTTCAAACATGAATATCTCTCAAACCGTGAAGAATTACATGGCATGCCATATATCAACGAAAACATCTCGACAAGTAGAAACCATCAAAAGAATTATTGACCCAGAATATATTAATTTGGTAGGTCAAAATTCCCATGCAATATTGGGTTAGCCCCTAGTGTTGCTTGGGTTGACATCAATGACAACCACTGATCAATAATCAACCCCCTTGGGCATTGATGGCAACACAAGTACTCCCCCTACAATCATGAAACCTCTTCCTACAACATTCTCTCCCCCCTTGACATCAATGGCAAAGGGTAACCCCCCTTGACACACAACCGTCCTGCAGACCTGTACACACTTCCACTCCCCCTGACACACAACCATCCTGCAGACCTGTAATCTACTTCCACTCCCCTTTTATATTATGAAAAATGAAAATCTAATGAGAATTTGGGAGAATCCCAAGATTTTGGCGAAGATATTCCAATGCTAGTGAATATTTAATATGTGATTCCTTTGGTGCTGCTTGGAATCTTGCTACTTGTCCAACTTCTTGCATAACATCTGGTTGGGAGGATGTTATATATAGAAGACTACTAATCATAGATATGTACAACCTTTGATCCACATCCTTAGATGAGTCGTCTATGCTCAATTTGCAACGTGTTACCATTGGAGTAAGGATGGGTTTGCAATATTCCATTTTAAATTTTTTGAGCATTTCCTTGATGTACCTGGCTTGACATATAAATATTTCTTTCTCTTGCTAAGATATTTGAAGCCCTAAGAGGTTCGTCAGCTCACCAAGTAAAGACATCTCGAAATCACTTTGCACCTTTGTAGAAAAATTCTTACTTAGTCGATCATTGCTACCAATTATTGTATCATCCTCTTTAGCTATTAGAAATTCTTTAGTTGCTTCATCCAGAACTTATATGTCATTTGGAGCTCGACTTGCTGTAGCCACAATTTCACCATACACGCCTTTCCTAATTTCACATTTTGTGGAGTTGAATAGCATTGTGTTTCCTTGATCACACATTTGTCCAACACTGAGCAGATTGTGATTCATGTTTTCGACCAATAGAACATTCTTGGCTATAACATCTTTGCTTCCGAGAGTGACGGTACCTGATCCTATAACATTTGAAGATCCATCATTTCCAAAGAATATGGTTCCATCCTTCTTCTCTTTCAGAGATACAAATTTCCTTCTATCTCAGGTAATATGAGGTTGAAAACCGCTATCAACATACCACACATCTTGGTTCTTTTGAGCCTTGAAAGCGAGAGCACAATTATCATTCTTCTTCTTCTTCCATGTTCGTTCGTTCTGTGGCTTCGAAGATTCTTCAGGAGGATTTTCGAGTCTGCAGTCTTTGGCTATGTGTCCAAAGTTTCAACATTTGTAGCATTCAATATTATTTCTTAAATGTTCAGATCTATTGATGTTTCGCTGAGCCCTGGGAGGTTCATATTTGACAGACCTCCTGGAATTATATTCGTTCCTAGGGCACGTGCAACATCCTACAAATTTATGACCAAATTTTCCACATGAATAATAGTAGCCATAAAAAATATGTTGGTACATGGATGGAAATTTTCGTCGAGGAATTGTCTTCCAAGGCTATTCTTGCGAATCTTGTCCAATGAAGTCTACATGCATGTTAGATCTCATAGGTTCATTGTATTTTTTTGTAGAAGGTCCTGCTTCTTTTTCTTTGTAACCAATGCCTGTTTTGTCGTTGTAAGATCTTTGATTGTTGATGAGTTATTCCAA